>ML677535.1:728658-791174 GCA_007922305.1 Dermatemys mawii | reverse complement strand
GATAGATAGATAGATAGATAGATAGATAGATAGATAGATAGATAGATAGATAGTGTGAGTTGTGGAAACCATAATAAACAAGCAGAAAGCCAAAACACAACACATGCAATGATCATTTCAAATATTTCACCTTTCTATGGAATGAAAATTTCATGCAAGTAAAAAAGGTGACCCATTTATTACATTTTTTTAAAATGAACAACTTGTACAGTGATATGATTTTTATCTATTAGCTATTTCACTGAATTTGTCTGTCTAAATGTTTATCATTAGAAGTATGGTCTATGAAACAGAAAGGTCTGTATCTCAGCTAGGTAGTGCATAGTTAGTTAGTAGATAAGGGGCAAGTAGATGGTGTTAAGAATATGCAGCATTGTCAAGACCAGGACAATATTGTCGTTGCACTTTGCAAATAGCTTCCACTTTGCAACTGTTTCCATGAAACATGTAACACTTATATAACCTGCCTCATTACAGCATCTGAGTCCCTAGCCTAATTTGTCATGCCATGAATTTGGTTTCCATGTAGGAATTATATATATATACATATATATATATATATATATATATATATATTAAATCTGCTATTAAAGGAGATCAAAAATCTCTTACAGGAATTCAGATTTCTGCCAATTATCCCTCTGGTTTATATTCTCCAGCCAACCATTTATCTAGGAACCATCAGGTGGAGAATTTTAAAAAAGAAGGCGTGTATAACATGGATGTCGAACAGTGCTGTCACAGCCACTAGGCTAGCTGCCATCCATAATCTGGCTTATCTGAGTGCACCTCCTCAGGTTGCAGGTGTTGTGTAGTTACCTTTCTTAGCTTGAAATTTTGCAATTTTATCACACTGTTTCCAGGTCCTAGGCTTCAGTACGCCATGTATCCATTGTGGTTACTCCACTGGTCTGACAGGGTTCCAGCCCTTTGGGAGGCTGCGACCAGTGGTATATAATTACCAAACAGCATTCTTAAAACCAAAGTATTGATCACTTAGCAGATGGGACAAAACGCTTAGAGAAAAGGGATTTTAAGCCAACAAACAGCCGGCATGCACGTCGGTCATGTGACAGTCAGCATGGTTTCGTGGGAAGTCGGTCTTGTCGAACAAACCTGTCACCTTTTTCGACAGGATTGCAGGTCTGATCAATAAAAGGCAGCTCTGCTGATATTCTTTATTTGGATTTGTCCAAGACATTTGACCTTGTGCCACATGGTATTTTGATTAATGAGCTAGTATATATGGAACCAACACGACACACATTAGAGAAATTAAAAACTGATTCACTGACAGATCTCAGAAATTAGTTGTTACTGGGGAGATATCAATGAACAGATTTTTTTTCTAATGGGGTCTCCCGAGGAAAGGCCCTTCGTCCAACGGTATTCAATATTTGTACCCACCCAACTGATGGTGATATAACATCTTGGCTGGGAGGCTCACAAAAGACACAAAGATCACTGCGGTAATCAGTGGACAGGACACTGCTTTGCCTGGTTAAAAAGTCACAATCCAATGAAAGGTGTTTTAATACAGCCAAATGCCAGGTCACACATCTGGGATGCAGCTGATGCAGTGGCAAAAAGGGCTAACATGACTGAGATATATAAACAAGAGAATGCCACGTAGATGTAGGGAAGGGATCTTGCCTCTATACTAAGATTTACTGGGATCACAGGTTTTTTCTGCTTTCCTCTGCACAGGCTGGGCTGGGCATATCTCCTCTAAACAATTCCCTGCAGTCGCTGGGGCCTCAGGCATTGGTAGCACCTTGGTCCCCCTTGTTCTCTGCCTGTGGCATACAATGTGTTTAGTCTCCTGACTACATGTCCATGCATGACTGAGTTCCTTACCAGCCAAGCCACATTCCTGGGAAAGCTCAGATATGGATTGGCATCTCCAAGTTCATTGCTGGCTTAAGCGGTTCTTGACTAGGCACTTACTGGGAATAGTCTTTTTCAGAAAGCTGACCAACTGCTTTATTGAGGCTATTTAAAATTAAATAAGTACATAGCCAATAGTCATAACTTTGAAAACAAAAATGATGCATAAATGAAAAGAGGATGAATGTATTCAGTAAATCATAACCTTTTCATTTTGTTTTGAGTTTTATATTATATTAAAACAACCATGTTAATATTCTATTTATTAATATTTTATATTTAATATTATGAATACAATATTATGTTTAATATTTTAATATAATAGGAGAGTCTAAACAAAATAAAACCACATTATCAAAAGGCAACAGTGTTACCTTATCTCAGTGAAATGTTTGGACATTATCAAAATGAAATGAATCAATATGATCAAAATATCACATTTTGATGTTTTCAAATCCAAAACTTTCAGAATCTTTGTACTATGGGAAATTTAATATTTAATTCCACTTTGGAAAAAAATGCTTTGAAATTTCAGACTTTCCCATAGAATGTAAATTCCAGTCTCTAACTGGCTCCATTAAACTTTAAATATATATATTGTCCATGTTCTCCTCCAGGTTTTCTTGGATTTTCTCTAGGTACAACCCATGGCAAATGCAGACTTGGGAAATCAAACAGCCATCACAGAATTCATCCTCCTGGGATTTGGGAACCTTCAGGAATTGTGCTTTCTTCTCTTCCTGCTGTTTCTAGTGATCTACATCGCAACTATGGTGGGGAACATCCTCATCGTTGTGTTAGTTGTGACTGATCAGCACCTTCACACCCCCATGTACTTCTTCCTAGGGAACTTGTCCTGTTTGGAGACCTGCTACAGCTCCACCATCCTGCCTAGGGTGCTGGCCAGTCTCCTGACTGGAGACAGAACCATTTCTGTTACCGGTTGCATCACACAATTTTATTTCTTTGGTTCTCTGGCAGCTACAGAAAGTTATCTCCTTGCCATAATGTCTTATGACCGGTATTTAGCAATTTGTAATCCCCTGCATTACGCAGTCCTTATGAACACCAAACGTTGCATTCAGTTAATGGCTGGTGCTTGGATAAGTGCTTTCTTGGCCAATTGCTCAGTGATATTTTTGGCATCACAATTAACTTTTTGCAACTCCAATGAAATTCCCCATTTCTTTTGTGACTTCTCCCCAGTTGTAAAGCTTTCATGCAGTGACACCACCCTCATTGAACTTCTAACTTTCATCATGGCCTTTATATTTACAGTTACACCATTTCTGTTAACCCTGACCTCATACATTTGCATCATCACCACCATCTTAAGAATTCCTTCCAGCACCGGGAGGCAAAAGGCCTTTTCCACCTGCTCCTCTCACCTCACTGTGGTGACCATTTTCTATGGAACCATAATCATTGTCTACATGCTCCCAGGCACCAATACACTGCGAGAACTGAACAAAGTATTCTCTGTTTTCTACACCATCCTGACTCCTCTGGTCAATCCTCTCATCTACAGCTTGAGAAACAAAGAAGTACACAAAGTCCTGAGGAGAAAGACTGACAATAAACAGAGAGCTTTTTGCAAGAGCTAAGATGATCTGATCTCATTCCATTAGGTCAGAGATTCTCAACTGATGGTCCATGGGCCACTAGTGGTCCATTGTGGGTTTTTAAAAATAAATAAAAAAAGGAGGTAGTTCACAAAATTTTTTTGATTGGCTTGGTGGTCTGTGAACTGAAAGGAGCTGAGAACCACTGCATTAGGCTCTACAGAGATAGGAGTCAATTGACATGCTTGGATGAGTGAGAGCAGTGAATTCTGGGTAACCTGAGGCTGGCCATTGGCATTCCACTGGAGAGTGATGGTACACTGAGGTTACCGTCAGCTACAGAGGAAGAGTCCAGGGGCTGGCGTGCTACCTTGTGTTCTGTTCTTTGCCTTCCTCAGAGCCCATTGTGATAATGAATGTAGTCTCTCAGAGCCAGATTTTGTAAAGGGTGGTGTTCCTAACCCCTTGTGACAGCCCCCTCCCCTTGCTGTACTCCAGAGGTGCACTGTCTCTTTAATTTTTCATTGTAGCCCCGAAGCTCTTTCAGCAACTGTTTCATTACTACAAAAGGATCCAGAGTCTCTTCTTACTGTCCTGGTTCTGGCCATCCCTGCACAGACAGAGCCATAGCCATGTCCTCTGGTCCTTATTCAAAAAGAGGCTGAACTTCATAAAAGCATTGGGATAACAAAACCAGACAATACCGGCTACTTGTGTTTGTCTTGATAGGGGAAAAAATAGCAAAAACTATCATGAGACATTGGTAGCTGCTCAAAAAGTGCCTGTTAGTTTATGCTAGGGTGACCATATTTCCCTATGCCGAATATAGCACACCTGGTAAAATTATTCATTATTTTTAAAATTATTCGTATTCATGCAAGTTCAATGGCAGTCAGTCAGAACTATGCAGTGCAAACCTTCAAATGAACATCTATTTGACGGAGCCCCCATTAAAGAAAAAGAAATATTTCATAGTTGGATTCTTTTTATTTACCGTCTTGTCTTTAAGGCATTAGGTTTCAAACATGGAGGGGTAACACCCCCCCTCCCCTCCACCCCATCTCCCCAAAGGGAGAGGGAACACACACAGACTCCCGTACACCTCTCTCAGACAGGGGGCGGTGTTCTCCACCCTCCGTGCCTGACTGGGCCCCTGGGACAGATTTTCCTCTCCTGGTTACCTATTACTGTGTCTTGTCAAGGCAACATGTGGGTGGGCATGCAGGGTCACATACCCCCCTCCCCAGACAGGGCTGGCTCTAGGCACCAGCATCCCAAGTGCGTGCTTGGGGTGGCCAACGTTGGGGTGCGGCGCACCATCCATGACTGAGCCCACGCGCCGCTTCTTTCAGTGGCATTTAGGCGGCCATACCCATGCCACCGCTTCTTATTTCAGCGGCATTTCAGTGGCAGGTCCACGACTTCAGGGTTTTGGGGTTTCTTTTGCCTCTTGGGGTGGCAAAAAAGCTGGAGCCGGCTCTGTCCTCGGATTTTTGCCAGGGTTCACACCAGAATGTGGCCAGCAGGAGCCTTTTGGAACTGGGTGAGAGGGAGGGGATGGGATCTGCTTCCAGCCACAGGGGAAGAAGAGGGGCAGGAATTACCTGGCCCGTGTCTTTGTAGAACTCATCTCTCCCTTCTTGCCCCCTCCCCTCCTTCCTCTTCCGTGGCTGGAAGCAGCTCGTCTCATCCTGCCTGCACAGTGTCGAAAGGCAGCTAACACCTCCAGGCGGCTGCTGGCCATCCAACATCACCCAGTTGCCTCCTGTCCCCTGGCTACAGCGCAGGCAGGAAGGGGTGAAGCCCTACCAGTGCATTGTGCACTGGGCTCCAAGGAACCTGACAATAGGGGCTTGAGCGAACGTGGCCAGTTCTCCCCCTGTCCTCGCCACTCCAGAACTCAGCTTCGGGGCGGAGAGGCTTCCCCATTCCAGTGCTGTGAGGGGCTTTGGCACATGCAGGGCTCGGTTCCCTCCTGTCCAGCGCTCCGGGCTGGAGGGTCTTGGACTTTCCCGGGGCACCAGCCCAGCCTGAGGCAATGGGGGGAGGAAGGAGCCTGGCAGACAGGCTGTTGGTGAGATGAGTGCTCCGACCAGAGGCTGGTTCTCCGCACAGTGCTGGGAGTGGGATGCCCCCTGCCCAGGGGAATACGTAGAAGCAGTGGCATTGGAGAGATGAAGGAGGAAAGCAGGAAGAACACAATGAGTGCAGAAATATGTAAAGGGCATAGATAGCGATTGATCTGGGAGACCAGAGCACTTTTGGCCCTAGCTAGAAATGGATCTGCGCAGCAAGAGCATGTCAGGAGCTAGCTATAATTTACTCTGGGTGCCTAAAGCACTTCAGGAACATAAGAATGGCCGTACTGGGTCAGACCAAAGGTCCACATAGCCCAGTATCCTGTCTACTGACTGGCCAATGCCAGGTGCCACAGAGGGAATGAACAGAACAAGTGGTCATCAAGTGATCCATAGCTAGATATCGTTCCCAATGGTCAGGGCAACTGAGGACTTTGCTAGAGACTGATTGAGATGGCCTGAGAAATTCAGGCCCTAAGTAGAGTTTGATCTGCGTGGCCCTAACTAGAGACAGACCTGGGTGACTAGTGTACTTCACGGCCTCGCTAGAGATGAATTCAGGTGCCCTGAGCACTTCAGGCTCTAAGTAGAGTTTGTGCTCTGTGACTGGAGGACTTCAGGCCATAACCAGAGATAGATGTGGGGACCAGAGCACTTCAGGGCCTAGCTAGAGATGGATCCGGGTGCCCAGAGTGCTTCAGGCCCTAACTAGAGATTGATTCAGGGGGTGGAGGGGCAGAGCTCATCAGGGCCTAGCTAGAGATTGATATGGGTGGTGCTCTATGTGCAAGGAGTCTCTGTGCACCTTGTGAGATTGTTATTCTGATGGTACAGATGATCTGTCCCCCCAAAAATCACACCTGCCCATCCCCCCCAAAAGAAAACAAAATCTAAAAGTTTCAACCCCCTGTATCAAAGCCTAGTTTTTTTTCACCCTGAAAAAAGGGAAAAGAACTGAAAAGTTCATGATGTCTATGAGGAGCTTCTTTATTGTCATCCATGGAAAGTGCTTATGAATTACACTGAAGGGCAGTTTGATAAGTCCCTGAGATAATCTTTAAAAATTTCCATATGCAATAGACAAAGGGTCTTGGAGTGTGTGGTCCAGGTCAGAGCATTTTGACAGGAAAAGCCTGGGTCAAAGTGCCGTATTCCTGGCTACGCCGAGGCTAGGAATTAGTGCCCTTCTCTGTGCCTCAGTTTTCCCGCCTGTGACATGAGGATGATGTCACTTGCTATCCTTTGCGATGTGCTTTGACATCCATGGCTGGGAAGCGATATGTAGGAGTTCTATATGATCATTAAAGGGATTGTAACTAATTTCCCATTCACTTGGGCTCTTCATACACATAGACCATATGGGAAAACGGGAGATTTCCCTGAGGATTAGGATGCCAATTGCATCTGCTTTGCTGTTTCGCTGTTTTAACAAGCAACACAACATCAACTCCTCTCTGAAGGGAACCTAGATCATCACAGGCAGCAGTCCTAAGGGAGATCCCAGCAGCAGTAAGGGCCAGGGGCAAGCTGCTTTCCCTGATAAATCCTGTCGGAACCCAAAGCAGGAAGCACTAAGGGTCTGTGTGATGCCAGCCGTCAGCCTGGGCAGAAAGAGGCGCCTGTCCCAGCAACCACAGGCAGGGGTCTTCCCAGGAACTGGGACAGGACGGGTGTCTGACGACAGCCCCAGTCCTGGGCCATGGAGAGCGTGCTATTTCATGATGAGGATTGAAGGTGAGTGTCACTAGCCTTGGGGCAGATCCTCAGGTCCTTATTTCTATGCAGCTCTGGCTTTGAGACACCCTCGCCTGCTGGGGGCTCTGCCAGAGGAAGGACTTCAGAGTCGGTTTGTTTTTGGTTGGCAGCTAGAGCCACGGATGGATCAGAAAGGAGACCCAGCTGTCACCTCTGCCCTTACACACCATGTGTCTGTCATCCCTGCACCATCATGCTCTCTGGCTGGCTGTCCCTGCCTCTCTCTCCGACAATTCGTTGTTTGCTCAGGACCTTGCCCCTCAGGTTCTCAGCTGTCTCTCCAGACTTTTCTGGGGGCCTGATTCCAATGCACCTTCCCAGCCCAGTGCTGAGATGCTGAGTGTCTCCTGCTGAGTGTCTCCTCCATGGGTTTCAGTGGGGCGAGAGAGGCTACCAGCATTTCTTAGGGGTACTGAGCTAGGATGGATTTTAGAAATGCACTGAATGGAGACTGCGATCCTTACAGATTAGGAAGCAGTGACCCATGTCTGTATCACAGCCTTTGCCCAAGCATTGACTGGTCTACCTTCACTTTTTCAGACAATGGCTATTACAGCAGTTAGGGCACCAGCCTGCAACTTTGAAGACCTGGGCGTCTCTTCTCTGCTCAGCTGCAGCTTTTGACCTGGGGTAAGTCACTTTGCATTGTATTTTGAAAGGTATTTAGGCATCTAGTGGGATTTTCAGAAGCACTGAGGCTCCCAATGTTATGTCACGGGTTGTGTGTGAAGATCAACACGTTAGAGACAGGAGGAGCTTGGGCACGGCAGTAACAGGGGTGGATAAGTATCTGGCATGGGAAGACTTTCCATTCTTCCCCCCACATCTCCCACCCCAGGCCCGGG
Source organism: Dermatemys mawii (assembly GCA_007922305.1). Taxonomy (NCBI): domain Eukaryota; kingdom Metazoa; phylum Chordata; order Testudines; family Dermatemydidae; genus Dermatemys; species Dermatemys mawii. Next base: position 783,047 of record ML677535.1, on the reverse strand, counting down.
TACCACTGCAGTGTGAGAGTGGCTGGGAGTGCTGAATTATGGCTTTCCTCTAGCAGGTGGGATGCAGCACAGATTCCACCTGCAGTTACACCCAGCACCCTCCAAGCCGTCTAGCAGGTGGGATTTGTTACTAATTTCTGGGTGTTTACACAGCACCGCGCACAATAAGGACCTGATCCCCTGGCACTACCACCACACAACAAGCAGTGACTGATAGTCAGAAATTAAGAGTTCCCATTAATAGCAGGTTATTCCTTCTAAGCAGTTTTTGTGTGTGTGGACCAGTCTCTACTGCACTATGAGTGAGAGGAAGCTGGGTGTGGTTTAATTTGTGCCTTGGGCACGACCAGGGGCAGAGTCACTTTCCAGTCTGTGCTTTTGGTCTGTGTCATTCCCTCATCGTAGGCACTGACACAGTGCCACCTCCCTCCTGCCCTTCTCTGGGGCAGCTCGTGTGTCTGACCCTGGCCCCAGTCACAGCACGGGTAGTGCTTACCGTGGGTGAGTAACTCCCAGCACAGTACTGTGGGGCAACGGTTGATGCCATCCTTGGCTGTATAAACAGGAGGGGCAGAGAACAGGAGCAGGGAGGGAGTTTCACCTCTGCAGAGAGCCCTGGTGATACCGATACTGGAATACCGTGTGCAGTGCTGGGGAGCACATTTTAAAATGGATGTTGAAAGACTGGAGAGGTTGTAGGGACAAGGCACTCGTGGACACCACTGACTCTTTAGCCCTACAGATCCCTTAAAGACCAGGAGCAGAGACTTAAAATCCCACTAACGGAGGCGGTGCTATGACCACTGTAGTCCACCAACCTGCGCCAATCGAGTCTGAACCCCCCACAGTCCCTGGATCGTCAAGGCAACCACTTCCAGCTCCCATCAACGCCGGAGGCATTTGAGGTGACCAAGGCCTGATGCACCTCCTGGTGCCAAGCTCCCCACAGAGGAGGGACAAGTCACCAGTGATTGCACAGCCCCACTTCCAATCCAGGGACAAACCAGAGCTGATGGTGTGCCGATCTCCTTCCCTGGCACACCTCTACCCAGCACGGCAAGTACACGTAGGGGAGCCGCACTGATCCCCGACCTCTCAGTACTGGTTGCCAGCAACCCAGAGCACAGCTCCTCTGTGGTCCTCCTACTCGGGGACCTTGGAGTCAGAGGTGGACTCCTATCACTCCAGCAGGTCCAGGAGCATGAGGTCCAGATCGCTCTGGAGTCATCAGCCCTACCCAGCACCATGGCCGCAGCAATGGCAGCCATCATCCCAATGGCCCTTTTGGGCACCCTGGGTGTACCACTAGAGTTGGAACTGTTATGGAAACAAATTATGGAACTACGCTTAAGTTCATGGTACAAACAAATCATTTGATGTTCATTACTTTTTCTCTGTCACATGATATAGGTCATGGAGAAAGGAGCAGGAGAAAACCAAACAGCCATCACAGAATTCATCCTCCTAGGATTTGGGGATCTCCTGGAACTGCCGAGCCTTCTCTTCCTGGTCTTCCTAGTGATCTACATTGTGACCATGGCTGGCAACCTCCTCATTATTGCTCTAGTTGTGCTAGATCAACACCTTCACACACCCATGTACTTTTTCCTGGGGAACTTGTCCTTTCTGGAGACCTGCTACACCTCCACCATTCTGCCCAGAATGCTGACCAGTCTGCTGACTGGGGACAGAACCATTTCTGTGGGGGGCTGCATGACACAGTTTTTTTTCTTTTGTTTTCTAGCAACTACAGAGTGTTATCTCCTGGCAGCAATGTCTTATGATCGGTATTTAGCCATATGCAAACCACTGCACTATGGAACCCATATGAATGGCAGGCTGTGTTTCCAGCTAGCGGCTGGGTGTTGGATAAGTGGATTTCTACCTTGTACAATAATGATGTCTTTTATGTCACAATTAATTTTCTCTGGCCCCAATGAAATGGACCACTTTTTTTGTGATTTCACTCCAATGCTAAAGCTCTCCTGCAGTGACACCAGCCTCATCACATTGGTTCTTTATATATTTTCCTTCCTAGATGCAGTTTCTCCATTTCTATTAACCTTGACGTCCTATGTTTGCATCATCAGCACCATCCTGAGAATCCCTTCTACCACCAGCAGGCAAAAGGCCTTTTCCACCTGTTCCTCTCACCTCATCATTGTAGCACTTTTCTATGGGACCATCATGATTGTCTACATGCTACTGAAATCCAATACACTGAGAGCCCTGAACAAAGTGTTCTCAGTCATCTACACTGTTCTGACTCCTCTGGCTAATCCGCTCATCTACAGCCTGAGAAACAGGGAGGTCAAGGAGGCCCTGAGAAATGCTGTCAGGAAATGTATGGCCCTCATAAAGAATTCAGATTAGTTGAATGAAACAAGGATCAATCAAGGGACTGATATAAAGTGATTGCTTTGCCTTTTATCATTTTTTCATAGTCTGTTCATTTGAGAGCACAGTGATTGTCTGCTTTCACCCACATAAGCTGTTGTCTGGGCATTTGATTCACTGCATGATGTACCCCAAATGTCGTGATAGGCAAGTGTAGGAGCCATGGGTCTTGAAAGGTGTGTTGAGGGGAGTGCTGCTCATCATGACAGTGGAGATATGACTGAGGGTGTTGCATCTGTTGTTCTGGCAGGGTCCGATGCCACTTTGAGTTGGCATGTCCTGATCTGTGGGAAACTTTCTTCTGATGATGCTCTTGGAAAGGCTGGGGGGTTCTTTGAAAGTCAAAAGTGAGGGTTCAGGAAAGATACCTTACAGGATGTGATCCTGTAATGGTCCCTCGCTCCCCTGTGGGGTGGGAGGCCCCTCATTCCACTCCCATATGGACAGGACCAGAGTCCACAGGACAGTCAAGAGCCCGCAACAGGGCTGGGAAATCAATACTCACAGTCAGTTTTTAGCCCGGGTTCGGGCAGTTCAAGCTGACAGCCCTTAAACAGGGTCTGTAACTGAGCTGGGGCCTGGGCTTGAGGAGACTCAGGCAGCCAGAAATCAAACAGTCTCAGGGCTGGTTTTAGACTGGGCCAAGTTCAGGCATCCAGCAAACAGTCTACAGGAGACTAGTAAGGGAGGATCCTTCTCCAGAGCAGGCACTTCTCAGGGAAGTGGAGGGAGTTGGCCACCCAGGATCTAGTTGCAACACGTCAACTGCCACAGCCGGCTGCACTGGAGCTGCCCTGGGCTACTTCCAGCCCCTCCGGGTGTTGATATCTGTGGCCTCAAGGCCTATTCTGGCTCCTTGGTCCACTGTGGCAGGCATGCCAGGCCACTCCTCATTGGCGTCTAGGATCGGGACCCGCCAGGTATAGGTTCCCCTCTAGGACGTTGCAGAACCAGCAGAACCTCCTTCTCCTCCGCAGGTTCTGCCCCAGCTGTACCGCAGGGCCTGCCTTTTAGGCTTCCAGCCATGCCCCGGTACCTCCGGTGAGGGGGATGGGGCGATCTAGGCTCCACCCTCTCAGGGGAGTGTAATGGTCCCTCGCTTTCCCATGGGGCGGGAGCCCCCTCGCCTCACTACACAGACTGGTCAGTCTGCTCTGGCTGGTGGACTGACTGGAGCTCTCCCTCCCTGGACTGCTGCTGCTACTGCTGAGTGTGGGAGGGCAGAGCCAGCCTGCCCTTTCCCCTGCCTCCAGAGGGAGAAGCAAGGACCCCACCAACACCTATGGGTCCCTCCTGCTTGGCTGGCTGACTGCTGCTTGCTGTTGCTGCCTTGGAGCCACTGCTGCCGTCAAGGAGGAGGAAGAGGAGGAGGACTCCTGCTGAGGGACATTGTGGAGGGGGACATTTTGTTCACAAACCAAGTGACTTTCAACTTCTCTGCTCCTGGGGTGGCAGTGACTCTTATTGCTCTTGTGGGGAGCAAGGGGGAGAAGGGCAGAGCCCTCCCCCATCTGTTCCCCCTCCTACCACCACCACAGCCACTGCCCCCTCCACCACCCTGCTTAGCAACTGGACCCGCTCTTCTCCCCTCCACCTGGCTGTTTGTTCTCCCCCTTTCACCACTTGGGACCATTTGCAGCAGTGAGCAGCAAATACTAAGTTACTCAGGTGCACGTCTCCCCACCTTGGACTTACCCTTCCCCCCAGCTGCATTTGGCTGGTGGGGCCCCCTATCTGCTGTGCCCCCCAGCCTTCCTGCATTAGTTTGCCCCTCCACCCGGCAGCCTGCCCCACCCACCATTTGCTTTAACCCTATGGGAGTGTCCCTTACTAATAGTTTGCTTGCCCTGAAGCAGTGTTTGTTAATTGCCTGCTCCGCCCCAAAATTTGGGTTTTGGTTTGATTGGCTGCCCCACCCTTACACTTGAGGGCCCTACCAAAAAAAACATGTATTTTAACTAAAAGATAAAAAAAAAATGTAGCCAAAAGCAACCCAGTTGTGCAGACAGCTTAATTCCCCCACCCCAGATCACAAAAGGCAATGTTAGGGAGGGGTGCCTAAAGCCTTTAAGTATCTATTATTTTGAAGTTGCAGTGATCAAATCAATCTGCTAGCCACTAATTGGAAGCCTGTTTGAAACAGTGGGTTAGGGTGGTATAAAAACCTTAGGTATCGTAAAGACTCTCCTTTTCAACAGAAACTTTCTTGAATGGTTACTGCTGTTGGACTGCAAGAGGAGTTCCCTGTTTTTAACTCTGAAAATATGTATTATATAATATCACTCTTTTGCCATGCTATCTTAGTAAAATAATGGTGCCTGTCTTTACTGCAGTGTGATCTGTTCAGCGTGGAACCAGGCCAAGGTAAAAACCATTTTAACTCTACTTGCACTTAACACTGTTAAATTTACCAAAAAAACCCCAAAAGACCCTTTCGGGTATTACACAGGTTATATAGGGATTGTAGGGGAGGGGTGTAATACTAACTAACATTTGTGCTTGTTTTTTAAACCCAAAGGTCCCAAGCACATGTGGCTACAGGGGACAGAACAAGCATGGGCCTATTAAATGCATGGGGGCTTATTGAAAAGTATTTTGTTGCAAACTGTGTTTTAAACTTCTGGGGTGTGTAAAGCATCGATGGGGTTTTTAAAGTATATGGCTGCAAACTCATGGTAATGGTGTGTTTTTTAAACTGGTGTGTGTGTATGTCTTTGCAAGACATAAGTGTAGGGTTTCTAAAAGTACTTTTTTCTTTCTTTCTTTACTGTGCATAAGGTGATGTGTTTTTAAGATGGCATTGGTGCATTTGGGGCTAATACTAACCAACAGATTTTGCTTGTTTTTTAACCCAAAGGCCCAATGACATAGAACAACCATCTGCCTGCAACAGTTTATCCTGTAGTAGAAGGTAACTTTTTGCAATTAGCTTTCAAATGCATGTGGCTTTATTGAAAAGTATTTTTTTGCAAACTGTGCTTTAAACTGCTGGTGTGTGTAAAAAAGTGGTTTTTTTTTTTAAAAAAAAGTATATGGCTGCAAAATGATGGTAACTCTGTGTTTCAAACTAACAGGATTTTTACTGTGCAAAAATATGTGCTAAATTGGATTTTAAAAATTAATTTTAAAATCCGTTTGATTTTTATTTTTCAAATGAGGTTTATTTAAAAAAAATGTTTGTGGATTTTGTGGTGTTTTTTAAAGTTGTAGAAATAAACTCAAAACCCCTGTTTGTTGTACAGCCTGAAATGGATTCTTCTGTTTTAAAGCTATGACTTTTTAAAAGAGAAACACCCTAATGAATATTTATTTTATTTTTCAGTTTACAAAACAGTTTCATGTGATTTATAATAATACTGTCTGCTCCACAGTACGGTCACAACTTCAGACCCTTAGACCAGAGGGTAAACAAGCTTAAAAGAAAAAGGAAAGAGACAGCTGAAAAGGAAAATTCACCAGTATCAGTGATGGGTGGATGGATGAATCTCAGTAAATATATTTTGTTTATTAGTTTGGTTAATTTGAGGTTTTGCATTTCATGTCAATACGTAGGTGGGAGTAAGGAAGATGGTAACGCTAAGTTTTTTGTAATATGATTTTTTTTCCTCATCCCAGTCAGGCATGTGCAGCTCTTCTGACAATGCTGTAATCGGCGCTACCGGGACACCTCCACCAGAATCACCAAAGAACCAGGACTCTGCTTTGAGACCTTTAACAACGTAAAACAGCACAAGAATGCAGATGAAGCATCAGGGCAGTCCAAACCTCCTAGATGTCAAACCCAAGGACAAAACAAAAGACTCAGGTAAAAAACAACCACACAAACACAACTCCAGTTCCTCAGCGGCCAACGCCACACCAGGCCCTGAGAAACTGTGAGCAAAAACGCCCACATTAACAAACCCGGAGCATGCGCTCTAGGGGTTGTGAATAAAAAACCAAGGACTGAAATGGCCTGCAGTGCCAAGGTATTGCAACCACACAAACACAACTCCAGTTCCTCAGCGGCCACTGCCGCACCAAGCCCTGAGAAACTGTGAGCAAAAACGCTCACATTCACAAACCCGGAGCATGCTGGCATTTTGTCATAAAGTGAATCTCTGTAATTACTTCCTCCCCAAATCATCTAATTTCTATACACAATCATGACGTGCAAATATGTTCCCCTTTCCTGTCCAACAGTATGCCTTTCTAATAGCAAAAATGTGATGGATCATGACTGGAGTCAAATGCCATACGCGCATTAATTCATAAGCATTTTCTTTGAGCTACACAAATAGAAGAGGTGTATCTTCTTTCCTGTGTACAGACTCTCTCATCCAGGTCAATTTCCACTCAATCCAGCTCCATCTCCCTCTCCCATCATTTTTTCTGGTTTGTTTCCTTATTAGTGTCCTTTTCAAAGAAAATTGCATGTATCTTACAAATCAAACATTTTGTTCCAGCTTCCTCCTGATTCAGCTCCTCAAAGGTGGTTAAAAGGCTAAATAGACATGGATTACACAGTAAAAAGTAAATATTGAAAATACAGGATCTTTGTTAATTACATTTTTACATAACATTTGGTTTGATTTCAGATCAGGATTCAGGAACAGCTGTCCAAATTGAGTAATCTCAGCTCTTGACACAATGACTGGACTAGATAACCTCTAGTTCTATGGTTTTATGAATACTCACTTTGATATATTCCAGGGATAAATTCCTGATTATTAATGAGTCATTAAGGGAGGGCCTAGGCCTTGGCAACAGAAATTTAAAATAAATTTAGAATTTTTCCAAATCTGCTAAGGTAGTCTAGATGAATGGACAATTTTTAAAAAATTTTGATGACCTAAATTTCTTTTTAACCCAACAATTATTATAAACAACTATTTATGTTCCATCCTTCTTTGTATTTTTAACCAGTATTTGGATGGTCTGTTAGCCCAGGTTATCAAGTCTTTTAATTGTGATGAGTAATAATAATAAGTCAAATTAGAAAAGATAATCCACCCTCTTTGTAGATTTTATACAGAACTTTAGGACTCCCCCTTTGTCTTTAATGTTTCCATGTGCATTTTAACAGCCTACCCCGCCATCTTTTTAATGTCATGTCAGGCCTACCAGCAGGGATGCACTGAAATAAAAACAATAATGTATGGGGGAGGTGGGACATTTTTCATTATTGAAGCTACCCTGCCTAGCCAAAAAAGTAATATTTGTTCAGTTCTTCCAATTCTTTTATTTTATTCCATACTGAAGGATAATTTGCCTTAAACTGATTTTTATGCTTCTCCTCAATTATTTATTCCTAAATACTTTAAGGACACTTTTTTACCCATTTAAATGTACATAGCTGACAATTTATTTGTCTGATCCTTTCAGCAATACTCCTAAATTTTCAGATTTCTTGGAGTTTATTTTGAAGCCTGATATCTGACCAATTTCCAAAGTAACTTTTAACAAGGCTGCTGGATCCCGCAAATATATGACATAGGCAGCATAGAGAGCTTTTTTGTGTTCTATACCAGAAGATGCTTTGATATCCATTACCAAAGGGCTATTTCTCACATTTATTGCAAATAGCTCTATTGCCAATGGAAACAATATGGGGGTAAGAGGCAACCCAGTCTTGTACCCATAACCAATTAAAAGGTGGGGACTGGTGACCATTAACCAGATCAGATGCTCCAGGTTGAATACACAGGACTATGATTTCTAAAACCATATCAGATCAAAATCTGTCCAGTACTCCCACTCCACACTGTCAAAAGCTTTCTCAGCACTTCTTTTCTTTTATCCCTCCCCGCAACTTTCCTGACATCTAGAAACTTTATCTGTGATTTTATGTTTTCTTCTCGGTCATTGACAAAAATGTTAAATAGCATAGGGCTAAGAGGTGATTGCTCTGGGGACTCCACGAGAAATACACCCACTAGATGATGATGATTCCATATTTACTGGTACACTTTGATACCTATCAGGTGTGGCTGATACCTTTTCAATCCATTTCTGTGCCATGTTAATTTGATATTATTCTAGTTTTTTAATCAAAATGTCTTGCAATACCATGTCAAACTGTTTGGGAAAAGTGTAAATATATTACATCAACAATATTACTTTTATTAACTAAACACTTTATATGCACACACATCAAGTTAGCTTGACTGTACCTGTTTGCCATAAAGCCATTTAAATTAGCATTGATTACATTACCTTCCTTAAGTATGTATTAATTGAGTCTCATTTCACTCACAACATTATCTTGCCTGTGATCGGTCATGTTGATTGGCCTATAATTACTCTGGACATCCTGTTTACCCATTTAAAATTTGGAGACATTAGCTGTATTCTAATCTTCTAGCACTCACCCAGTGCTCAGAGACTTACTGAAAATAAATATTAAGAGTCCTAAAAGTACCTCATCCAGCTCTTTTAAAACTCTTGGGTGCAAGTTTTCAGGACCTGCTGATTAAAGATGTCTAACTTTAGTAACTGTTGTTAAACATCCTCCTGAAATACTAGTGGAAGGGAAAGAGTTTTCTCATGGCCATATGAAAAGATTATCTAATGTGTTTTCCCCAAACAGAGAACAGAAATATTTATTGAACACTTTTGCACTTTCTTCATTATTTATTATAATTATAGCTTCTCTATCTAAAAAGAGACAATATCTTTTTGGTCCTACTGTATTAACAAACAAACAAACTATTATTGTCCTAAACTTAACTGGACAAAGATTTCTTATTGAGTCCCTTTTCTTTCCGTATCAGTTTTCTACAATTTGTAACTTCTGATTTATACTTAGTGCTATCAACTTCCCCTTTCTTTTGTTTGTTATATAGTATTTTTACTTTTTATAACTCCCTTCACTTCACCTGTAAACCAGGTCAGTTTTTAATCGGTATGGCCTTCCTTGGAGTTCCATGACATTAAGTTCCCACTACTGGAAAACAAGGTTTATATGGTAAACATAAGGGGAGCTCGAGTGTGAAAGAGGGAATTTCAAAGCAGAAAGTTGGAAACCAAACTTCTACTGAAATTCAAAGTTTTGGGCAATTAATTTCCATGGGCTGCCTTGAAAATGGCAGCTTGATCTAGATCTAATAACCAATGAGAGTTGGGAACATAATTCCTTTGGGCATAATTTAAATTAACAGGAGCATACACAGAGATCCTGCTAAGTGACACTGACCCCTAACATCTCAGAATCTTCAGCATAACACAAGTTGCCTCCTCCCACTTGAGCTCATCTATGAGTGAACAGCGGTTGTTATAGTAATTCAGGAAAGTTGTAAAACAAAGTCTGACCTCCACTAAGGAATTGTTACATTTGGGTTTGAGATAGGATGCAGGTGTCCACCTTCAACTGAAAGAGAAAAGGAGAGGGCTGGCCTTTGAAAATATATAACTTAATCTTTTTCCCTCATACTCAATGATATGAATGACCTTCAGACATTTTATTTAAATTTTTGGTCCTTTTAGATTACAATTCTACTAAATCTTTGGATTTTCAAAACCACTTAACATCCTCCTTAATGCCTTTCCCAAGGCTTCCTTCACCTCTTTGTTTCTTAGAGTGTAAATGAAAGGGTTTAATAGCAGAGTTACAACCGTGTGAAAGATGTTGATAGTTCTGTTCAAATCCAACGAGATCTGTTTAGAAGGTTTGACATACAGAAAAATGGTGGAGCCGTACCAGATAGTCACAACTGTGAGGTGGGCAGAGCAAGTGGAAAAGGCCTTTTGCCGGTCTTGCACTGATGGGATTCTCAAGATGCTGGAGATGATGTGAATGTAGGAGACCAGGGTTATCACGCATGAGATCACGACAACAATGATTGAGACAATGAACGTTGCAACCTCAACGAAGCGGGTGTCCATGCAGGAGAGCGCTATCAAGGAATCAATGTCACAAAGGAAATGATTGATGACTTTAGGGACACAGAAGGACAATGTGGCTATTAGAGCTGCCAGCACAGAGATAGTCAGGAACCCGCACAGCCAAGAGAGGAGAGCCAGCTGAATAGAGAAAGTTCTGTTCATGAGGGAGCTGTAGCGCAGTGGGTGGCATATGGCCAGATAGCGGTCATAGGCCATGATAGCCAGGAGGAAACATTCTGTGGAGCCCATGGAGAGTAGAGAAAACAATTGCAGGAGGCAGAGAATGAGATGGTTTGTCTTGTGCCCAGCATGATATTTTCTGTCTCATTTGGTCCCATATGACCAAAGTTCTTGAAAGCTGCATTTGGCTGGTGGGGGGCCCCCTGCCTGCTGGGCCCCCCAGCCTTCCTGTGTTAGTTTGCCCCTCCCCTCCCCTGCAGCCTGCCTTGCCCACCACTTGCTTTAAGCCTCTGGGAGTTTCCCCTACTAATAGTTTGCTTGTCCTGATGCAGTGTTTGTTAATTTGCCTGTCCCGCCCCCCAAATTGGGTTTGGTTTGGTTGCCGGCCCTGCCCTTACACCTGAAGCTCCCTCCTGTGATTTGCCTGCCCCCCTTTTTTTTCTCCTGCCCTCCCTTGTTCTCCCCAGCTCAGGCCCTCTTCCCTGTGCACCCATGTCCCCTTCATCAGTGCTTGTGTCCCCTTTCAGTTGCCCCACACACACGATTCACAGACCTTCTGATGGTATTGTAGTTCCTCCCCTTCCCAATGCAGCCAGAGGAGCTGGTATCTCTATCCCATAACTGTGCTTCCCTTTTTGCCTCCTGCCCCTGGTACCCTCCTCCCCTTCCTGCAGCCTAGCAGGGAGGAGTGTTGCTTATTTCCTTTCCCCCAGTGCCCTCTGTAGTCCCCTCTACTGGTACCCTCCTTCCCTGAACACAGCCTAGCAGGGAGGAGGGGTTACCCCATTCCCCATCCACCCAGCCCTCCCACTGGACCGCCTCCCCTACGTGTTCCTTAATGGGGAGGAGTGACTACCCCTCACCTTACCTCCAAAACAGTGCCTCCGCCTGCCCCCCGCTAACATGGAGGAGGACCCTGCTACTGTTCCTGCTCCTACCCCACCGAGCCTGTGGTCCCCGCTTTTGCCACTGCCTCTGCCCACCTCTGGGGATGATATCCCACTGTCCGACTGTCCTGCTATCCAACTGTCTGGCTCTTGCCGCCCTGATCCCCAGAACCATCGCCCTTGCCTCCTGGCTCTACCCCTGCTGACCGGCCCTCCATCTCCACCTTGGAGGGCTGGGTGTTCATCTGGGGGGAAGCACAGAACCCACAGATTGCGGGCTCGATACCTCCCCTCCAATGAGGATGGAAAGGAGGCCCCCGGAAACATGCAGTGAGGGGCTAACACTGCCACATCTTCCATCGTGCCCCCAGCAGGAGCCCAGCAGATGCACCGGCTGTACATGCCATAGCAGCAGACAGAGGTGATACTGCCCCCCTTGTCAAGTCTCCTGCCCCCCGAGGAGGCCTCTGCAGGAGTTCCCCCAGCTCCTTTGCCACCTGTGCCCCCCGCCCCCAATGGAGCAATTCTTGCCCTGGTTACTGGTCGGGAGAACTCTGAGGCCTCGGGGGAAGATTGTCCTCCCCTCCAGTAACCAAGGAAAGGGTGGTTCTTCTTCCCTTTTTAAAATATGGGCACTATATTTGTCTTTTTCCAGTCACCCAGGACCTCCCCCAATCACCATGAATTTTCAAAGATAATGGGCAATGGCTCTGCAATCATGTCCCTCAGCACCCTTCGATGCATTAGATCTGGACCAATGGACTTGTGCATGTCCAGCTTTTCTAAATAGTCCTCAACCTGTTCTTTCATCACTGAGGGCTGCTCACCTCCTCCCCATGCTGTGTTGCCCAGTGCAGCAGTCTAAGTGTTGACTTTGTGTGTGAAGACCGAGGCAAAAAAAGCATTGACTGCATCAGCTTTTTCCACATCATGTGCTATGATATTACCTCCCCCATTCAGTTAGTTCCAGCTAGCCTAGTATCCTGACCTCCAACAGTAGCCAATGGATTTGTTCCCCCAGTGATTTAAACTGGCTGGTTAGCTCACTGGAGTCTTCTCTCTTCAGCCCATTGTCCACCCACTGGCCAGAACTGGCTGACTTCCAAGATGGGGTGGGCGTCCTCGTCACCGGTTGATAGATACCCAATGCTAGTCTCTTGTTTGGGGTCCCAACTTCTAGGCGAGGTCATACCTGAACAAGGTTCCCGTTCACACACATTTATTTTACTGTCACCTATCACCCAGGAACCCAGAGCAAGGCAGTCAATGCCTGTCTCAAATAGGGGAATACCTTCCTGACCATGACCACACCCATATAGAGCTGACATGCATCCTCAAGCCCCATGCTTTCTCAGATGCCCTATTCCCCGAGACCTTCTGTCCTATATCTGTTCAGTTGTGAAAATAAAATCCTATCAGCACTCTAACAACTTCAGAAAACCCATCTAAGGCATGGGCAGACATTATGCTGACTGTCTATAGTCAAGCTTCCTTTCCCTGCCAAGCACACACGGAAGCATACCACACAGTTGTCCTCACAGATAAACCTACATAGGCAGCAACATCTTGTTACTGCCTGGGAGACTTGAACTCACATCTATAGGGCTAGCAGTCAACCCACAGTCCCACCTTGCTACCTGTAATGGATTACTCTCTGTAACACACAGTCTGCAGTGGTTGAACACCATAGGGCGTTCTGCCTCAAGTAATCTTACTGACAGTGATTATAGCAAGCCATGATTGGCCTCTTAACCCTAGTGGTAGGAAGTGTCCAGGTTCTGGCTGGAGAGGGGTTGTCTCAGGGGTGATTGTGGCCTGGTGTGGGGCTGGCTATTGGGCAATTAGGGTTTGGCTGGCAGAGTGAGATGGAAAAGAGAACTGAAACTAGAGCATACATATAGGGAAATCACTGAGGAAGTTCCTCCTGGAACCAGAAGAAGGACCAGCAAATAGGAGGGCAGGAAAGGGAAATGTGGGGGAAAATTACCTATTAGTAAATTAGTTTAGATAAGGACACAAGATAGGGGACATAAACCCCTGAGAATGGATTAAAAAAAGGTGCAGGAGCTAAATCTATGGCCCTGTGACATCACCTGGGGGACAATATGGACAACTGTGTGACATCAATTTTCCAGCTGGAGGGTGCTTTGGCGCTGCTTTGCTGTGTTTAACCTGCCTCCTGCCTCTTTGCTTCCCCAGACTAGTGAGACCTTTGGTGGTGTTTGGTCGGCGCTTGTCCCAGCTGGGCGTAGCTCAGATAAGAACTAGGAAGCTGTTCATGGTAAAGTGTCCAGAAGTCACTGCTGATGTCTGGCTGTTTGCATATGGCTTGTGTAAGTGCGATAGAGGTGGTTGGTTGGTTGGTTGATGGTTGGTTTACAGAGGGATAAAATAAGCACAATTTCAAGGGTGGTAGATTTCCAGGCTTACATCCCCATCTATGCTGCACCAAGAGTTAGTATTTTTATTGTCCAAATATAAATTTTGATCAGAAATGAGCTACTTATGGAGAGACAAATTGATTAAAATTGTCTACATCACGCATGGTGACCAGTTAAAAGCTCTCGTGATGGAACCATGGCCTTCTCACTCACTGATCCTTGCACTTTGATGGACAACACTGACCCAAGCTCCGGCTGGAGTCGCCATTGTGTCCTTAGGGACATAAGAAACAATCTGCAGTAATAAAACATGATGATGTCACCAATTGTGTTCTGTTTGCATTTGATGGTCTGATTTTGATTACCAGAATTTATTATCTAACACAGAGAAACAATGAATGTGGGATATACACTGGGGTTTACTGGGATAGTGAATGCTGTACCTCACCCGCTGTCAGGTCTGTACATTTTCAGTGGCTGTATATAGGGTGAATGTTTAGCCAACACCATGGAGAAAAATGCCATTGTACTGTGTGCATCAGTGCTGAACATGACAGTGACAGAGCTGTCTACATCTGGACTTTCCCATATGTGTGACACCGATGCAGTACTGCATTACAAAGACATCTCAGTAACTCCACAGTTATTTTTTTTACCTATTTTTTACATTACTGCTGAGATGTTTCAATGGGTCTTATAGCCTGTTTTCAAAGCTTCCTGAGTGATTTAGACAAAGTAATTACATTAGAATCTCTGCATTGTTTTGTGAAAGCCAAATATTTAGTGACTGTTTTGCTCAAGACTTCCTTGACCTCTCTGTTTCTCAGAGTGTAGATGAGGGGATTCACCAGGGGAGTCAGGACTGTGTAGCAAAGAGAGAGCACTTTATACAGGTCTCTCAATGTATTATGTTTCGGTAGAATGTAGACAATCATTATTGTTCCATAGTAAATTATCACCACAGTGAGGTGGGAGGAGCAGGTGGAAAAGGTCTTTTGCCTCCCAGTAGTAGAGGGGATTTTCAGGATGGTGACGATGATACACACGTAGGACATCAGGGTTAGCAGGAACGGAGGCAAGGTGAAAGCGCAGGCTAGAATGAAATGGAACATTACTGTCAGGTGGGTGTCACTGCAGGAAAGTTTTATCAGTGGGACGGGATCACAATAAAAATGGTCAATTTCATTTGACCCACAGAATATTAACCAAGATAGGAATGAGACAATGATGATACTAGCCAAACAACCATTGACCCATGACCCAGTAGCCAACTGGAGGCAAAACTTGGTATTCATAAGAGTTGAATAGCGCAGGGGTTTACATATCGCTAAATACCGATCATAAGACATCACAGCAAGGAGATAGCATTCTGTACATGCCAAAGAACCAAAGCAATAAAATTGTGCCAAACAGCCACTAACAGAGATGGTTCTGTCCCCAGTCAGGAGACTGGCCAGCAGCCTGGGCAAAATAGTAGAGCTGTAGCAAGTCTCCAAGCAGGACAAGTTTCCCAGGAAGAAATACATGGGGGTGTGCAGATGCTGATTAGCCACAACCAGCACCACAATGAGAGTGTTCCCGGCCACAGTAGCCCCATAGATCACTAGGAACACTAGGAAGAGAAGAATTTGCAGGTCATGGAGATCCCCGAATCCCAGAAGGATGAATTCTGTGACAGCTGTTTGATTTTTCCAGGCTGTGTCTGCCATGGGTTGAGACTGGAAATTGAATTGGAAGAACATCTAATTAAAGGCTAATCGAGTCTCGTGAATTAGTTCCATCAATATTCAGAAACTCCCCTTCCTCTCCTGGTATCATGCTGAAATTTTAAGGCTTAATGAAGACTTCAGAGCTAAGTACTACAGGTCTCAGACCGAGAATACATCATTGGTACACATGTAGCTCACTTTCTGCCATATCAGAGCAATGACTACTATAACGGTCCATTTCTCTGGTAGCCAAGTAACGATATGACAGATCGGATGATTTCTTTCTCTGCTGTCATCTCCCTTTTCATGTGCATGTGCTTAACAATAATGATTAAATGCTGCTAGCCCAGATCTCTGACTCTAGAAGCAATCTGAGAAGACTCAGTCATCACTCACCACCCCATTGGGAAACACACTGAACCAAATCCACAGCTGGTGTGAATCCATGTAGCTCCATTTATGTCAATGGGGCTGATCCACAAATGAGGACCTGACACCAGACATTCGTCTCAAGCTCCGTCTCTGTTATAGGATGCCATGAACGCTGACCAGCATGCCTGTTCAAAGTGAGGCTAAAACTGTTAAGATTCACCCGAGGAAGAACTCTGTGTAGCTCTAAAGCTTCTCCCCTTCACCAACAGAACTTGGTCCTATAAAATATATTACTTTACTCACCTTGTCCCTGTACATTTCACAAAGCACCCTGTTTGGAAGGTGATATAGAAATGCAGTCAGGAAGATGGTGCTCAGCTGTAACCACAGGACAGCTTGAAGTTCTGAGCTCTTCTTAGATTTGACAGCTAGAAGTCAGGATCCTCCACTGAGGTTCTTGTCTCTCCACTCTCTGTAGAAACTAGATTTTTCTCAGTGAAGAGACATGCAGTTTACTGAAGGGATAAGCTACATTTGAAAAATGACTTTTCCCCCTTAGATTTACAAAGTGTAAATGCTCCCTCCTATTTGTATTCAGTCTGCACACTTTTTAATAGCCCACTTCAGTCTTTCTCCCTCTTGGTTCATTTGGTACCTCCAAAGCTTTGCAACTAACAATGCCCACTGGGACTTGTACATGTACAATGTGACCTGTATAATTGCATCTTTATTCAAGGTTAATGATCCTATGTGGAAAATATTGTAGATCCTGATTAAACACCAGCTTACATTTTTGTGACAGGTGTCAGAGTAGCAGCCTTGTTAATCTGTATCTGCAAAAAGAATGAGGAGTACTTCTGGCATCTAGAGACTTACAAATTTATTTGAGCATAAGCTTTTGTGGGCTACATATATATATATATATACACACACACAGAGAACATGGAAAATGCCACCTTTTCATGTTCTCTCTCTCTGTGTGTGTGTGTGTGTGTGTAGATATAATAAGAAGATATAGATATAATCTATGTTCCATTCTCTGCGTCTGACATACCCACAGGATAGTTACCCTAGAACAACCCCTGTGCAGGGACTCTGTGCTTAGTTCTGCTTTTCACCACCTCTGATATTTCTATTTAGGATGTGAGTTTGAACACATTGTTCTACTCCATATCTGGAGTCAGTAAGAGCAGTGATAGGGGAAACTGGTCAGGCAACCTCCAAATGTCTAGGTTCCATTGCATAAATGGGGGGGATGAGAAGGGTTCAAAAAGAGCTGAATATAAAAGGACACATTTTTGGAAAACTTTTTCCACCTGTCATCCCTGCAATCTCTCTGGCACTTTTGCAGGCAAAGATTTGAGAACACGTCTGTGACACTTGGGATGAACATTCACCAAAGCAAAGAGAGCAGGATATCTAAGTTCCCTTTAAAACAGTGTTTTCCCTGAAAGTGGGCCCTATGCATAACCACAGTAGCCTCAGGACTGAGAATTCTGGACAATTCTTTTCCTTTTTCAAATGATTTACTTCCTGTTGCTCTGGGAGAGACAGAAATAAGAATCCAACACACAGGATGGCCAGGCAAAAAATAGCGCACATCCCAGGAATGCCTCTGGAACTGTAGGTAAGCTATTGCAAAGGTTATTCACATACAGCCCGGACAGCTGTTGCATCGAAAATATGTGAATAGTTAGTTCATGATGCAAAAGCATTAGAGAGAAGCTCAGCAACACTGCTTAGAAGGCTCATCCAGAGAAGTACCCTGCCTTGCCCAGCTCCCACTCACTAACGAAGACCTATCATTTACCTTTAGTGTCCTGGGCTGTAGAATTCTGTAGAGGAACATCCTTGCACACTCGTCCTGGTCCGAGCATATGGACTGAGATCCCAACAAGAGGAGAGTCCCAGCATGTTGTTTGTGGCCACCTGTGTTCCCAGGACTGATGTATATAATGCAAAAAACCAAGTTACACTAAGAAATTTCCCAGACGCCACATCAGTAGATACTCCTCCAGTGGAAAACCAATCTGCCAGACCTTGAATTCGGCTGCCACTCAGCAGAAGGCTAAGAATTTTGTTAAATAAACAAACATTAGTCATTACTAATAACATAAAAGTTCTTTTGGAGGAATATTTCCACCGTCAGTGAGACTGTGTGAGAGATTCTTTCATCCAAATTTTTCATTTTCAAAGTATGGATTCAATGTACTTTGCATTCAGTTTCTTGTGTATCTGTTAAACTGCATGGTTTCAGCACCCAATCAGGGAGGCCTGACTCATCTTAGCCATTCTTCCATTGAAAGCAACAGGACAACTGACATGAGTAAAGATAACTGAGTTGAGTCAGTCTCTGCAGAGTCATGCACTCCATAGGTTGTGTTACATTTCAACCATGCAGAACAATGACCTTATGCAGCAGGTAGCAGAAGAGAGATGTCTCTGGGTGTGGGATGCTGGTTCCATAATTCAATTTAATCAAAGTAGCAACAAATGTGTGCTCCTAGATCACTCTGATCGCTTAGCACAGTGCCACAACTAGTCCTCTTAGACACTCCAGCCTATATTACCGCTCAGACAAACTAGACTTAGTGGTAAAAAGGTTATTAAAACCAAAAATCATCATGCATTAGGTTACTTCCAGCTACAATGGGCCAGTCACTTACCCCAGATCAAAGTATACTCC
Source organism: Dermatemys mawii (assembly GCA_007922305.1). Lineage (NCBI taxonomy): Eukaryota > Metazoa > Chordata > Testudines > Dermatemydidae > Dermatemys > Dermatemys mawii. Next base: position 764,572 of record ML677535.1, on the reverse strand, counting down.
AATTCTCATCAAAGACAACGATGGCAGCCAATTTCTTTTGCTAATATGGATTAGCTCAGAAAAAGAAATTTGAGTTATTGAGAGGTTAAAGCAAATAAAATACATTACAGATGATTCCGAGTCTGGAGTCCAAACGATGCAGACATGTCGCACCTGCTAGTTTTCCGTAAGTTTCTCATGGTTTCCCAAAATCGCTTTGGGATCTTCTGTCCAATTGTTTAGGGTTCCCTGTCAGAATCCAATCAGTTCAGAGATGAATGGTTACTCTGTTAAGCCAATATTATAGATCTTACTCACAGGAAACAAGCTGAGGTGTGTCTCTTTCCACGTGCATTTTGATGAGTAGCAGTGGCAAATTGAGCTGTGAATGTCCATTGTTTGAACACGAAAAGACCCTGGCTTTGAAGTTAACATTCTACTGTCTATGCATGCACAAGTAATCCACTTACAGTGATATACATAATGTAATTGCCAGCCATTCATTACAATAGTTTGTTTTGCATTCAGTAACAAGAGATATTGGTACTATTCTGTAAAGGTTGCAACAAACATTTCCTTCAGGGGAAGATGTGACAGTATGTCAAACTTCATGCTGAAGTATTTTTTTTTAATCAAGTTTAGAATACGTTGCAATGCAACAAATTAAATTATTATAGTCACTTTACTCATATAGAACCATGAACTGGCTAGTGTCAATGTATAACACTGTCCTTAAAGCGAAGGTATCAATACTCAGAGTCATAAAATACCAGGGTTGGAAGGGACCTCAGAAGATCATCTAGTCCAACCCCCTGCTTAAAGCAGGACTAATCCCAACTAAATCATCCCAGCCAGGGCTTTGTCAAGCCTGACCTTAAAAACCTCTAAGGAAGGAGATTCCACCACGTCCCTAGGTAAACCATTCCAATGCTTCACCACCCTCCTAGTGAACACATTTTTCCTAATATCCAACCTAAACCTTCCCCACTGCAACTTGAGACCGTTACTCCTTGTTCTGTCATCTGGCACCATTGAGAAAAGTCTAGATCCATCCTCTTTGGAACCCCCTTTCAGGTAGTTGAAAGCAGCTATCAAATCTCCCCTCAATCTTCTCTTCCGTAGACTAAACAATCCCAACTGTTCTGTTGGTGATCAAACACTCCAATAGACCAATTAGAGGCCTACAGTTCTGGTACAAGGTTATCTAATCTGTACAACTGTTGTGGCACCGAACATCCACATGATCCTGAAATGTTTCAGGGATTTGGAAAGAAGATATTTGCACTTTTATAATTTGAGGTCACTGGCCTTCAATGCTGGCAGACTCTGGGCTTTTCCAAGAAGATCAAGGGAGTTAAGTGCTAACATCTCATAGTAATTAGGTGGGAGGTGGGTTTTGTTGTGTATATTCCCCCCACTTTTGAAAATTCCAACTTAAATGTGTAAAGCACCTTGTTCCTGAATTTTGTCTGAGCAACAATCAGGGTAACATTTCCCATAACACTTACGCGAACATCAAGAGTGACTTAGGAGCCAAAGTCCTGTTACTTGCACAGAGACTTAGGCTGCTGAGCCTTAGTCACTAGGACACTTTTGAAAATTGAATTTAGGATCCTAAAGCACTTATACATGTTTTAACATGTTAACTGAATATCCAAGGTGATTGGAGGGAGACTGGCATCATGCGTGGTTGCTGCTGAAGGCAACAGAAGGTTTGTTTAGAGACAGTGAATGCAGAGCTGGTGCTCGTCCATTAAGGGTCATAAGCAGAAACATTTCACCACCGCTCCTCCCATAATACTAAAATAAGCAAGTTCCAGTGAGTTGCTCGGGGACCTAGTGTCAGCTCGGAGTGCAAGCTCAGGTAACTATGCTGACACTTTCAACACTGCCTAAGACAGCTGAAATGGAATGTAGTGTCTAAATCACTTAGGCACCTCTGAAAATTTCAGCCATAAACTTTACTAGAATTGATGAGGTATTTCTTCATAATCACAATAGCATCCACCCAGTCAACGGAGATTTGTTTTAGGATAAAATGTTTCTCCCTCTCCATGACTTTCCCTTTTGAGACTAGAAGCTGGACTCTACCGGCATTATCTAAAAACAAATCAAACACTAACAATCTCTTGCTCATTATGTTTGGCATGCAGACGTGCCTCGGGAGACGGCACCTTCCCACAGAAGGATATATAATTAATCAGAAAAGACTGTTCCAGTTTGATGGAGGCTAAGAGGGCATGTCACCAGACCTGGTGACAGAGACTCAGTATGTTCTATTGAATGGGAACATGGAAGCACATGAATGCAGTGGGGAGAATAGGTGGACTGACTAATCTGGATCCTGGTCCCTGAAATCCTGAGTGAGGAGGAGACAGCAGAGACTCTCGGTTCTCATAGACACACCTTAGAGGTAAGTTAACTTCTCCCCCTTCCCCTCTGTCTTTGTTCCTTGAAGCTCAAGGTTTTGGAAGTAATGTTAATTTGTTAGGTAACTAGCCCTATGGGAATCCAAGGGGAATTTGGCACTAATCTCTCTCAAATGCCAATCCCAAGGCAAAATGACTGAATTTGTAAAAATGAAAGACTTGTTAGCTCTCTGCTAGTCTAGTATCTGATTACCTCACTGTCTTGAATGTATCTATCCTCCCACCACCCTTTGAGGTGTTGGTATCCCTGCTCTACAGAGGGGCCACTGGCACACGGAGGGATAGATTTACAGAGGTATGTTGGCACCTAAATACACAGTCACCCCTAGTGGGATCAGAAATCAATGAGCATTAGTACTGTACCAACCTGTATTTTCAATACACTTTGAAAATATGACTGGCAGCTCACACAAGGGGTTTGTGACAAAGCAGGGACTCAAATCAACATCTCCTAAATCTAAGGGGAGCTCCTAAAACACTGGGTAAGATGTCACCCGCTTTATGCTTTTGTCCTGACACCATACAGGATTGTGCCCCTGCTGGCAGCTCCCACTTTGAGGCCCTGGGAGCCATAGCGAGATGATATTTGCTGCTGTGCTCAGTGCTCTGGGTGCAGACACTGGCTATAAATAAGCTTGGTGGGATTTGATTTTTCTTTTTGCCCTTTCGAGGATTAATTTGGGGAGGATTTTTATCTCTGAGATTTTATTCCCCCCCTCTCCACTATATTAAATTTTACATTTGCAGGAAATTCAGTGGGGGTAGGGTTTGGGTTGTCAGGGTTGGGCAATGGGATTGCGGGGGGCTCCCAGCAGGGACGCTGGTGGTTCCCTGCCAGCTAAGTCCTAGACACCAGGGTGAAAGGTGCAGAGAAGGTGGATGCTCCAACTCAATGGAGCAGAGATCCATGACCAGGACTATGAGAATGTCACTCCTATGACAGCTGGGTGTAGAGGACTCCTGGCCCGTCAATGGGCCTGTGACACCATCCGTACAGGAGCAAGGCAAAGGAAGGAGGCTGCACTAACCCCAAATAATAGTTATATTTTCTGTGGTTGATTTCAGTCTGTCAGCTGGTATCAAAATTTACCAACATCTATTGATTGAAAAAGATTCCTGTCAAACTGAGCTATGAGCTTCAAAGAAAGCTCAAGGCGTTATCTGTCCAAATCTCATTGAAATCAAAGGGTTCCCCTCTTTGAAATCAGAAGATATTTTATTTTAGACTTCAGTGAGAGAAGCTCAGATTGAACAGAATTATTCCTGGGGTGTAAAATTAATTCTTCACATAGCTCTGTGCATGATCAGGTCCCTATTTAGTAGTTATTAAGGAGCAGTAATGGCAGATTAGGCAGCCACAGAGAGAGAGAGAGAGAGAGAGAGAGAGAGAGGAGTTAATATTTTTAACCACTGATAAAGAAGAAAAGAAGAAAAGCTAGAGGTGAAAAAAAAATCTGAAGCAATATTTTTTCCATCAAAATGTCAGTTCATTGAGATCAAAATGTTCCATGGGAACATATCAATTTCTACAAAATTTTGTGGAGGAAAAAAGTTATTGAATATAAAATAATATAAAGGGAAAATAATAATATTTTATAATAAAAATAATAGAACATATATTTTAATAATTATAAAATAATACAATTCAAATAAAATACAATAAAATATAAAAGAACATAAAAATAATATAAAATAATAATAAAAAAAGGTTTGTTAGGTAACTAACCCAATGGGAATCCAAGGGGAATTTGGCACTAATCTCTCTCAATCTCCCAACCCAATGCAAAATGACTTCATTTGGGAAAATGAATGGCCTGTCAACTCATTGCTAGGACTTTTTATATACGTGGCTGCATGTGTGCGTTCTCCTTGTGTGCTGCCCCAGCTCTGTGCGGACAGCCAGCACAGCAGACTTTGAGTGAAGCACCCAATGACCACAAGGTCCGCTAAGGTACGAAGGCACCCAGCCAGATTTATTGTCGTTGAAGCATGGTAACAGCACATGGCAGACTCTGTGCGGATGCTAAAACGTGTTTGCCCATAACAATGGACACAGCTCAGTAAATGTCCAGACTTTCCATTCCCACCTCAGCTGTACCAAAACATTCTCTCAGAGATATGTCTCTATACCCTGATACAAACAAGTTACATACCACATCTCTGACGTAGTTACTACCCCCTGACATGGCTAGTTGTCACCCATCTCCTTGTACATGTTGGCTCAAGCAAAATGGCTCTACTGATTACACTGTCCTCCTGACCTTATCGTTTAGGAGGGGTCAGTCTGTTCCTGTTGGGGAATATTTTTGTACCATCCCCACTATTGGGATGTTCTGGTATCGCTCTTCTGGAATGTGTTTGCGTATGTACTCAGTGCCTAGTACATCCTAGGAATTTGTTTTTGCAGCATCAGGCCTGTTCTTGCCAGATTCTGCGAATCTGCAAGCAGGCAGAGCCTGATGTTTGCTCACAGCCTGGCTTTGGTAACTGCTTTATATCAGCAAAGTTTGGCCCACGATTTTAGTCCTGGCCTCAAAACTGGAATGAAAATCAACATTTGAAAAATCTGCAATTACCGATGAATGGAAATATGAGTTCCACACAACTCATAATATGAAAATAGCACATTTTTCTGCTAATTTTGAATTTTATATAGGTTTTCTTTTTGCATTAGAGGACACATTTCTGATTAGCATGGTGGTTTCTAGCTGGAATTTTTTGGTTTTGTTTATTTCTAATGAAGATTGGGTCTCTGTGTAGAATGTCCTACTGCAAGACAACGAAATATTGTCCTAGAGAAGGACAGGGATGTGTCTGGAATAAAAAAAAAAATCAAACTGCTCTGATAGTTTGGCTGCCCATTTTCATGGCAATTCACATGAAGTTGGCTGTCCTCTCATTCCTATTCCCAGCCTAATTGGCTTGGTTTGTTTCTCTGTTGTGTCTTCCCCTGAAATAAAAAATCCTAACCAATTTCAGTGCAACTTAGAAGAGGACATTGCTCTGCATTGATACACCAGGAAGTGATGGTGTGACTATTTGACCAATATCTATCAGTGTTTCTCTGCTGTTCAATCTGAACCCCATCACCATAGTATACCAGTACTTAGTGTGATCTGTGAAGTTACTAACATTTTGTTGAACCTACCATCTGCTCACCTATTAAAACTGTTCCAGTGTCAGGAGAGATGGCTTTTTCCCCATTTCCCCTTCAATAGCCTCCACTGTCCATTCAGCTAGTGTTGTGGTAGACAGCTGGGGAGACAGTACAAACAATGCTGACATTTTATTGAGTGAATGTTCTTCATTTATATCACACAATGAATTTCTTTCTTATAGAAACACCCCATGACGAACCCAGAAGAGGGAAATCAAACAACTGTCACAGAATTCATCCTCCTGGGATTCGGGACTCTTCCTGAACTGAAAATCCTGCTTTTCCTGCTCTTTCTCTTGATCTATACTGCAACTGTGACTGGGAACATCATCATAATTGTGCTAATTGTGGGTCATCAGCATCTTCACACCCCCATGTACTTCTTCCTGGGGAACCTGTCCTGCTTGGAGATGGGCTACACCTCTGCCATCCTGCCCAGCATGCTGGTCAGCCTCCTCATTGAGGACACAACTATTTCATATACTGGGTGTCTCACACAGTATTATTTCTTTTGTTCTCTGGTGGCTACAGAATGCCTTCTTTTATCAGTGATGTCTTATGATCGGTATGTAGCGATATGCAACCCAATGCACTATACAGCTCGCATAAATGGCAGGTTATACCTCCAGCTTGCAGGTGGCTCTTGGACAGGTGGCTTCCTATGTGGTGGTGTAATAACATTGTCAATATCCCAGTTAACTTTCTGTGGTCCCAATGGTATTGACCATTTCTTTTGTGATCTTGTCCCCTTGATAAATCTCTCTTGTAATGACCCCCAAATGATGGAAATGTTGATTTTCATACTCAGCTTGATTTTCTCATTTGTCCCATTCCTGCTTACCTTGATGTCCTACATCTGCATCATCGCCACTATACTGAAAATCCCGTCCATCACTGGGAGGCAAAAGGCCTTTTCAACCTGCTCCTCCCACCTCATTGTGGTGACTATTTATTATGGATCTTTGCTAATAGTCTATATGTTCCCGACCACTGACATCCTCAGAGACTTCAAGAAAGTTCTCTCTGTTGTCTATGCTGTCCTGACTCCCCTGGTCAATCCCCTCATTTACAGTCTGAGAAACAAAGAGGTGAAGGAAGCCCTGAGGAAAGCTTGCAGGAAATTTGTGTTTGGACAACGCTAACTAATCACTTGTCTTAGGTTAAAATAAAATAGCTATTACATGGGCTGGGATAGAGCCTGAACCGAAGCTTGCTGTAGTCCAAGGTCATGTTTCTGTTAGATTCATAGGGCTTCATGCCATGCTCTTACACCGTCACAGGCATGGGAGAAAGTGGAGACCGTTAGATTTCTTAAATCTTTGTCCAGTTATTATTGACAATGGGACCTAAGGGTGTCAGATGCCTAAAGGTGTCAGATGCCTAAGGGTGTTAGACGCCATGGGATTTGGATGCCTAATGCCAGCCTCTTATGGGAAGATCCAGCCTGTACATTTCTAGCTAACGCACTATCCTGAGAACTCCTTCCACTCCCAGGGGATGTTTTCCACTAGTTCCTTCTCGTGTTTTACCATTTTCTAGGAGACCCTAATGACTATGTATCTGTTACCAAAAGCATTGTGCAATAAAAGAACTAAAGTAAGTCTTCTCTTTCTTTCTTTTTGTTGTCATGCTTCCTCTTATCTGCCCCCTTCATATACAGTGTGAGGAATAAGTGTCAGGTTTGCCTACATATGGAAGTTGCATCACTTTACCTATACCAGCCTATCTCCATCTGGGGCAGGGCCACATGCTGTTGTGCCGACAAAATAAAACCACCTCGACGAGAGGCATAGGTCATTTTACAAAGTTAGAGCAGCACTGAATCAGTGTAGACCAGGGGTTCTCAAAAGACATTTTTGGTGGCCTTAGAATGTGGCCACAGATTCTTGCTGGTGGCTGCTCTAAAATTTTTTCCTAAAATACTTTAGGAGAAACAAGTATGCACATATCACATGGCCAAATCATAATAATGTATTTAAGTAGGTTTTTTTTACTGACTCGAGTAAAAATAATGTACCATTGGATTCCTTTGTTTTAAGACTTTCTAGCTAGTACGTCTAGTGCTGTGAAAACTGATATTTGTATGCTTGTTAATAAACAGCACACTTGCTATCTAGCTGGGAGGCAGTGAAAAGTGATATTAACAAACACAGAGATATCGCTATTCACAGCAGTCTTACTCAGCTCTGACTCACGCCAGACAAATTAAGCCCTGGACAGAGAGATGAGTAGGGAGGCAGCGGGACCCAGAGATGATGGAGGGCCCAGGGAAGCGGTGGGATCCAGAGACAATGTGGGAGATGGTTAGCCTGCATCCTGAGCTTGAAGCTCTTCATCTGGGCGATGGAGCCCCACAGCCAGAACCTGCCACCTCAGGATGGAAGCCAGAAGCCCAAGTCCCACTGCCCCTGGGAAGGAGGGAATTCACATCAGCTGCCTGCTACTCTGGTGTTTGTGGCTCCAGACAGGGACATAAGAACAAAGAATGGCCGTACTGGGTCAGACCAAAGGTCCATCCAGCCCAGTATCCTGTCTACCAACAGTGGCCAATGCCAGGTGCCCTGGAGTGAGTGAACCCAGCAGGTAATGATCCAGTGATCTTTCTTCTGCCATCCATCACCCCCCTCTGACAAACAGAGGCTAGAGACACCATTCCTTACCCATCCTGGCTAATAGCCATTAATAGACTTAACCTCCATGAATTTATCCAGTTCTCTTCACAACCTCCTCAGGTGAGGAGTTCCACAGGTTGACTATGCACTGTGTGAAGAAGTTCCTTTAATTTTTAAACCTGCTGCCCATTCATTTCATTTGGTGGCCTCTAGTTCCTACATTATGGGAACAAGTAAATAACTTTTTCTTATTCACTTTCTCCACACCACTCATAATTGTATTTACCTCTATCATATCCCCCTTTAGACTCCTCGTTTCTAAACTGAAAAGTCCTAGCCTCTTTAATTTCTCCTCATATAGGATCTGTTCCAAACCCCTAATCATTTTAGCTGCATCTCTGAACCTTTTCTAATGCCAGTATATCCTTTTTGAGATGAGGATACCACATCTGTACGCATTATTCAAGATGTGGGTGCACCATGGATTTATATAAGGGCAATAAGATATTCTCTGTCTTATTCTTTATCCTTTTTAATGATTCCTAGCATCCTGTTTGCTTTTTTAACCGCTGCTGCACACTGCATGGAAGTTTTTAGAGAACTATCTATGATGACTCCAAGATCTTTTTTCCAGATTAGTTGTAGCTAAATTAAGCCCCATCATACTGTATGTATAGCTGGGGTTATTTTTTCCAGTGTGCATTACTTTACATTTATCCACATTAAATTTCATTTGCCATTTTGTTGCCCAGTACTTAGTTTTGTGAGATCTTTTTGAAGTTCTTCACAGTCTGTTTTGATTTGAAACAAAGCAGTTTAGTATCATCTGCAAACTTTGCCACCTCACTGTTTAGTCCTTCTTCCATATCACTGATGAATAAGTGCAGGACCCACTAGAACAGAGGAGAAACTTTGTCTTGACAGATATCCTCATAAATTTAAACTAACATTCTCTTCATCTTCAGAAATATTGTCCCTTATGTTCAGATTCATTAGCTTTTTTTTAAACGCAGTTACTGGAGAAAGAAAAGTTACACCGGGCATCATTAGTAACAAGGCTTTGAAGACATGCAATTATTTAAATGACATAAATTGCCCAGGTAACCTGTTCCAATGCTTATCTATCCGGGGAGTTGGAAAGATCTGAGGCCTTGTGTACATAAATAAATACATACGAGAGTCACTCTGCATGGCTGTGTACCACATGGGCGCTGAGTTACATTTCACCCATGCAGAGCAGATCTCCTGCAGCAGGGAGCAGGAAAGGGATTGCTCTGGGTATGGGAGGTTGGTTGCATCAGGACAGTTGCTTGTACTGTCTGCACAGAAAATACAGCATCAACTCCCCTGGCTCAGTCCCTTTGGAGACAGACTCAAGGGAGACACAGCCTGCCAAGGAGAAGGATACAAATGAGAGGAAACCTCTGCACTTTGTATGTGGAGAGGGAAGAGCAAGTTCTAAGACAGATTGTGGCAGCTGCTCGTCCGTTCAGGTGGATGCAGGTCTCTCTAGTGAGATCCACATTCTGCAGAATGATGAGGGACAAGGACCTCAGCTGAGGAACCTGAGTCCTGGCTGCCAAATGCTGAGAAATAAGAGCTGATCACCTCAAGCTTGGGCTGTCCTGTGGTTGCAGGTGAGCTCTGTCTTCCTGATGACATATCTGTCCCACCTTCCAAGCAAGGACATGTGTGTGCGCTGTGAATATTTGCCGTTATAGCGTCCCCTTCCCACAGCAGTGCCTGTGGGTGTAAATCCCACTATGGCAAAATTAACAATGGAGAAATTGAGATATGTCTTGTGAAACGGCCTGGGTTGGGAAACTGACCACTGATACCGAAGTTGCTACGGCCGATTCACACCAGCTGGAGATCTTCCTCAATGTGAGTCCCCTTGGGGTGGTGCATGGTGTTAGAGTTACCGGTCCGGCTTACAAGGTGGCACACAGCAGCTTGTTTCTGAGTTCAAGGGCAACGCTTGTCTTCCTGAGAGCCTTTCATGTCCCTCTTCTATCAGCCCAAATTGTTACAGCACCCAGAGAGTCCCTCCCCAGTTCAGGTTGCACTTTACCCTTGTTTTTGACCCTTCCCAAAAGCTCCCCTCACAAGAACTGTGTTTTATTACTAGTATGTGGTGAACATGAGGAATTCTCATATGAGACAGAAAAGGCATTGCCAGTCCCTCAATATGTCATCCTCGTCACTCTTAGTACATGAACACTGGGGTGAGAACCCTGACAGCTTGAATTAGGGTAATTGAAAAGCACTATTTCTTTTGTTTTTTTGTTGTTTTTTTTACAGTGCAAGTACTTGTAATAAAAATAAAGTGAGCACTGGACACTTTTATTCTGTGTTGTAACTGAAATCAATATATTTTAAAATGGAGAAACATCAAAAAAAGTGAAAATAAATGCTATTCTGTTATTGTTTGTGTGATTAATCTTGATTAAGTTTTTAATTGCATTATTAATTGAAATTATTTTTTAATTTCTTGACAGCCTGAGTTCTCCCACTCAACCCATTGCAGACATGGACAGGGGAAACCAAACGGCCATCACAAAATTCATCCTCCTGGGATTTGGGGATCTCCCTGACCTGCAAATTCTTCTCTTCCTGATGTTTCTAGTGATCTACATAGCAACTGTAGCCGGGAACATCCTCATCATTGTACTAGTTGGAGCTGATCATCACCTGCACACCCCCATGTACTTCTTTCTGGGGAACTTGTCCTGGGTGGAGATCTGCTACAGCTCCACTATCCTGCCCAGGATGCTGGCCAGTCTCCTTACTGGGGACAGAACCATTTCTGTCAGTGGTTGCATCACACAACTGTACTTCTTTGGTCTTCTGACATCTACAGAATGCTATCAGCTCGCAGCCATGTCTTATGATCGGTATTTAGCGATATGTAAACCCCTGCACTATTCAACCCTTATGAATATCAGATTTTGCCTCCATTTGGTTGCTGGGTCCTGGTTAAATGGCTGTTTGGCCACTACCATTTTGGTATTATTCATGTCACAGTTCATATTCTGTGGCCCGAATGAAATTGACCATTTCTTTTGTGAATCCCTCCCATTGATAAAACTGGCCTGTGGGGACACACACCTGATCATATTGCTGGTTTTCATATTTGCCTGTGTATTTACCCTTCCACCATTTCTACTAACCCTGACATCCTATGTTTGTATTATCTCTGCGATTCTGAGAATCCCTTCCAGCACTGGAAGGCAAAAAGCATTTTCCACCTGCTCCTCCCACCTCATTGTGGTGACATTTTTCTATGGAACAATAATGATGGTGTACATGCTCCTAAGCCGTGATACACTGAGAGACCTGAACAAAGTGCTTTCTCTTTGCTACACAGTCCTGACTCCCCTGGTGAACCCCCTCATCTACAGCCTGAGAAACAGAGAGGTCAGGAAAGCCTTGAGCAGAGCCATCAGGAAATATGATTTTCACAAAGAATTGCAGAGAATCCTAGATAACTGAGACTGAGGTTTTCAAAGCTGCCTGCATGATTGAGGCAAGCATCCCCCAGTAAAATTATATTGAAAATGCCTATTGAATATGCCAGTGTGTGTACTGTGTACCTCAAAATGGTACCCTGCAGCCTCCATATTCATCATTCACATGTGGCTGTGATATTTTCTACAAAGCATGTCATGTAAGATATCCTATACGAGTTCATGATCTGCTGAAACCCGCAGTTCCATCCAAATGTGTGTATCATTAGTTTGTATAGTGATTGAGTATGGCTGTTACTGAAATGTGCTGTAAGTTTGCTAGTGACATACAAAGGATCCCTGCCCAGATGTGAGTTGACCATCCATTAATCAATTGTGTGACTAGACTATGCAAGCCCTAAAGAATGGGAATTTCCTGATCACTGTGATTTGGAGATGGCTTGTTCACTGTGACTCAGTAAAGCCCACCAGAACTTGTCTAGGCACATGGGCCAAGGGTTTAAAACAAGGGACAATAGCATCGTATCTTGGCCTTTCTCCTCCCCCACCTATGCTGGAAACCCCCAGGGCGCCAAGAAGACAAAACTCATCTGAGAAGCCTGGTCTATGCTTCAGAGGGAAGTCTGTGCCTTAAATACTGTAATTTCCATGGATGTAAGAAGATTGCTTGCTCTAAATACAGCCTAGTGGAATAAGGTTAAAGATTTAGACTGCACACTTTTTTTATTATTTTCTGTGTAACTCTCTCTGACCTTTTATGCCTACCACTTATAACCACGTAAAATCTATCTGTCTATAGTTAATAAACCTGTTTTATATTTTACCTAAAACAGTGTATTTTGCTTGAAGTTCATGGGAATTCTCAGCTCTGCTAAAAAGGACTGTGTGTGTCCTCTCCACATTGAGGGAGGACAGACATGGTTATAAACTCACACTACTCAGTCTTCTGAGCAGGGCAGGATGTGGTACAGCTGAGCAGGGGAGCAAGGTTGGGGTGCTGGTTGGGAATGGGCTGGTGTCTTTTTCTGTGTGATTTATGAGAGGCTTTGTGTACTTTCATGCAATCCAACTGGGCGTGGGGCTCTTCCTGCTGAGTGATCACAGCTCTGGGAGGGGTTTTCTGTTTGTCACTAGCAAAGTAGTGTGAGATATAGCGAGGGCACAGAGGTACCCCAATTCATAGTTGTACCTCAGGGAGCCCTGTCACACAGTGTTAATATGAAAAACAAATGGAGATGATCTCCATGGAGTTACTCAGGCAGACTATTTATGTTCCCAAGCTGTCTCCAAATAAAATAACAGAGAGGAACATGAAGTTACAGACAGTTCTAGAAGCCTCTCATATTCAGCAGTGATATATATGGGATGATGGTATTTTTCCTGACGGTGTTTGCAAAAAGTTCACCATGGTTGAGTAGAGTGTAGATTTTGCTGTAGAGACGACCTGTTGTGTATGGCACAAAATCCACTGTGTACATCCTCTGTTGATCGTTTCTCTTTCTTAGACAATAAAATCTGACAATCCCATTCCAACAGCCTCGTACAAACAAAGCTCAGTGGGGGACAGTATCGGAAGGCTTTTTTACTTCTAAGGGGTTTCTTAGGTCCTCAAGGACACAATGGAGAATCTAAATGGAGTTCAGGTCAGGTTTGTCTGTCAGGAAGGTGTCCATAACTATGTTCCCACCATGGAGTTTTTAACTGGGCGGAGTGCAGAAATTTTTTTCACCAATTATTTTCCCATAAAAAGCCATTTTTGATCAAAATAAATGTTTGGGTGATGAAAATACAAACTCCTGGCGCACATAAACAGCATGTGGGGACGTCAGCCTGGGAAATCTGCCACACCTGAAACAGTGTTGATTGCCATCCAAACCACATCCACCTGCAAACCAGCCACCTCCATTTCACTTCCACAGGCCGGACCCAAACAGCTGGGTCCCAGCAGTGACCTCTACACACTTCACCAGGAACATCTTCATAGCTGTTCTCTGGGCTAAGCCTGGCTGTGACCATCTCCGGCAAAGCAACAGCACACGTCTCACTAGGCCCGTGGGTGCAGGGAGATTGGGCAAAGACAGAGAAGCAGAGTCAGAGACAGGTCAGTGGGGACAGTTCTGACCCAGCTGGGGGTTGCCAGGGCACTAGGAGATGCGCACACATAGAACTGAGTTTGGTCCTGGGGCTCGGCCTGTGTAACGGACACTGAAATGGCACTCGGCATGTGGCATTGCAGGGCAGTAGCTGCTCTGCTGCTGCCAGGTGCACAGGACAGTTCAAAGGCAGGGAGCTGCTAAGAGCTGCCAGTTTTGGTTGGATGTATTCTTGGAGATTTAATCAGATGACATCATCTTTAATTCTTGGAAACTCCAGGCCAGTCCCGTAGGGTTGGCAACCATAGAGCTGCTACAATGAAAATCCCTCAAACCGATAGCAACAAGCACAAGGCCTGAGAAGACTAATTCTCAGAGCATAGTGTCTAGTCACCTCCGAGTGTCATAGCTCTGCTCCTCATGGGGCCCCCTCCTCAGGGAGTGAGACAACCTGTGATGAGAGGACGTGGCTACCACCTACCAATGGGCAGAACTCCTGGGATGACAAAAACGACAGTGCTGGCTCAGTCACTGGAAGCACGCTAGGGTATGGCTGGACCCATAGGGGTTTGGCCGTTGGTGATAACTGTGGGGCCTCCAGTTTGCAGAAAGGATTTCCCAAGGGGCCTAGTTGAGTTAAGAACCCAAATCCCTTTGAAACAAGCTGAACGCTGAAGTCCCTTAGACCCCCCAGAGACTCAGCCTGGATAGCCACTAGGCTTCTGTCATTGTATCGTAAATTTATGCATTTCCATTGGAAACAGACCCCTCATAAACAGCAATGCACTGGACTGCTGGGATACCCCTGCTAAAATTTTGAGAGCTGAACTGTTGCTGTATCTGCTGTTGTACTGACTGATGTTTTAATCATGCTGCCTATGGGAAAGAAATGAGAAATCAGTGTATAAATCACATAGGCAGCTTTGAAAATCTCTGATGCAAAATCTAGACTTAGTGCATTATTTCTTGACAGTCACATTCACCCAATAAAGTGAGAGATTAATTTTAGGATTAGAAATTTCTTCCCCCTCTAGGACTTTCCCTTTGAGATTAGAAGTTTGACTCTACTGACATTTTCTGAAAACAAACCAAATGCCAACTTTTTCTTGCCTGTTACATTCCCCACAGCAGACGCACCTCAGGAAATGGCACCTTCCCACAGAAGGATATATAATGAATCAGAAAAGACCTTCCCCATTCAGCGAAGGGTCTGAGTAACAGTGTGCATTACTACATGTGGCAAAGGAACCTCGGTAGGTGTTCTGGGATATAATGTTCTATTTACAAGGAACACAGAAGCACGTCAATACGGTGGTGAGAGAAACTGGACTGAATAACCTGGATCCTGACCCCTGAAATGCTGAATGAGGAGGTGACAGCAGACTACAGCTGCTGACTGATCCACCTTGAAGGTAAATCAATCTTTCCCTCCCTTCTTCTTGAAGCTTGAGGTCTTTGAAGCAATGTAAGCTTGTTAGGTAACTAATCCCAGGGAAATCCAAGGGGAATTTGGCACTAATCTCTCTGTTTCCCCACTCATTGCAAAAGGATTGAATTTCAAAAAAGGCAAGACCTGTCACCTCTGTTATCCCAGCTCTTATCTGGACCCCATCCCCATGGTATCTGGGCACCTCACTGTCTTGAATGTATCTGTACTCTCACCATCTGTGAGGTGCTATTATCCCATTGTTACAGCTGGGGACCAGGCACACAGAGGGACAGGTGTATAGAGGTATGCAGGCACCCTTAGTGGGATTTGAAATCAATGGGTGTCAGGTACTGCACCCATTCTGGCACCAGTCCACATTTTTAGGTACCTACAGAGCTTTGAAAATCTGGCCTAAAAGTCACACAAGGATTTTATGACTAGGGAGGGAACTGAACCAACATCTCCCAAGTCCAAAGCGAGCTCTTCAAACCCTGGACCAACCTTCATTCCGTTAGCGGCGACCTCGGTGGAACATGGAGAGTGTTAGCAAGATGATACGGGGACCACAAAGCTGATATTTGCTGCTGTGCTCAGCCCTTGGGGAGGAGACATTGGCTATGAGTAGGCTTCGGAGAATTTAGGGGTTTTTTAATGTAATTTTGCTGATTATTATTGATTTTATTGATGTTTCTCCCAATTTTTAACTATTTTAATGATTACAGTTGGAGGAAATTCAGTGGAATGGAGTTAGGGTTGGGATCAGGGTTAGAGCAGTGCTGACAGCAGGGCTGCGGGGAGCTCTCAGCGGTGACCAATGGGTTTCTGGTAGCTCCCTGCAGAGCTGAGGAGTCCAAGACCCCGGGGTGAAAGGTACAGGGATGCCTCTGACCCAGTGGAGCAACCATCCATGGTCAAGGATGAGAGGAGGAGGAGGAGAACAAGCCCCCAGTCACAGGGGTGCCCACTACATAGCTAAATGGCTCCACTGATGGGCAGAAGCCATTCAGCAGCGGGGTGGACCAGGCACCCAGACTGGGGGGGTCTCAGGTCTGACCAGCCTTCCCTGCACCTTGCGCCGGCAGGGATGGGTGTCATCAGCCACACAGACGTGCAGGAAGTCCTCCACAGCTCTGGTGTCACTGCCTCACTCGCTTGCTGCAGGAACAGTCGGGCACAGAAGGTCCTTTACATGGTCACAGGGCAGCTGAAACCATCCCCGCAGGCACAAGTTATGGGACGACAAGTAAGTCGGCCGAAGATGTGCCGACTTCAGCTACGTTATTCATGTAGCTGAAGTTGTGTATCATTAGTCAAACCCTTCTCCTAGTGTAGACCAAGCCCTAGTGCAGGACAGTGGAATATTACCACAGGGAAGGACAGGAATTCTTGTTTGTTTAGGATACAATTTTCAAAGGGTGATCATAGAGTTTGGGTGCCAATTTTCCTTGCCTTTGCCTTGGCATTGGCTGCCCACCCATTGCAATTTCCAGCCCTGTTTGCTTGGTTTATTTCTTTATGTGGCTTTCCCTAAACTATAAAATCCTGATCCATTTCAGCAGTGGAACTGCAACCTACTTTGTTCTGCTTTTAGACACCAGGAAGTGATGTATGTGACTATTTGAACCAATGTCTATCTAATCTGTCTGTGTGTCTGTACCACTATGTCTGAGCCTCTTCACCATCTGAGCCGTCAAGGGACTACATGGGTTTCAAGAGACATTAATGTTTTGTTTTAACCTTCAGTCTGCTCAGATATTAAATTTATTTCAGGGCTCAAGAGAACTGGCATTTCCCCTCCCCTGGCTTCCATTCTCCATTCAGCTATTGTTCCAGTAGCCAGCAGAGAGAGACAATAAAAACAATGCAGACATTTATTGGGTGAATGTTGTTCAGTCATGTTGCAGCATTAATTTATTTCCTGTAGCCACACCCCATGGTGAACCCAAAAGAGGGAAATGAAACGTCCATCACAGAATTCATCCTCCTGGGATTCTGGACTCATCCTGATCTGCAAATTCTTCTGTTCCTGCTGTTTCTAGTGATCTACATAGCAACCATGGCCGGGAACTTCCTCATCATTGCACTAGTTGTGTGTGATCAGCACCTCCACACTGCCATGTACTTCTTCCTGGGGAACTTGTCCTACTTGGAGACCTGCTACACCTCCACCATCCTGCCCAGGATGCTGGCCAGTCTCCTGACTGAGGACAAGACAATTTCTTTCAAAGGGTGTCTCACACAATTATATTTCTTTGGTTCTCTGGTTGCCACAGAATGCCTTCTCCTGTCGGTGATGTCTTATGATCGATATGTAGCAATATGTAATCCAATGCACTACACAACCCATATGAGTGGCAGAGCCTGGCTCCAGCTAGCAGGTGGCTCTTGGATAGGTGGCTTCGTAGCTAATAGCATAACAACATTGTCAATATCCCAGTTAACGTTCTGTGGCCCCAATGGTATTGACCATTTCTTTTGCGATCTTACCCCCCTGATAAATCTCTCCTGCAATGATCCTCAGCTGATAGAAATGCTGGCTTTCACACTCTGCTTGATCTTCTCACTGGTCCCATTCCTGCTTACCTTGATGTCCTACATTTGTATCATTGTGACCATCCTGAGAATCCCGTCCACCACCGGGAGGCAAAAGGCCTTTTCAACCTGCTCCTCCCACCTCATTGTGGTGACCATTTATTATGGAACTCTACTAATTGTCTATATGTTCCCAACAACCGGCAGCCTGAGCAAGTTCAACAAAGTGCTCTCTGTCATCTACACTGTCCTGACTCCCCTGGTCAATCCCCTCATCTACAGCCTGAGAAACAAAGAGGTGAAGGAAGCCCTGAGGAAAGTCTGTAGGAAATTTGTAGTTGAATAATGCTAACTGATCAACTTCCTTAGGTTAAAATAAAATAAATATAACATGGGCTGGGATATGGCCTGAATCAAAGTCTGCTGAACTCCAAGGTCCTGCTTCCATTATATTAATTGGGTTTCATGTCATGGTCTTAGAGTCAGCACCCTGGAGAAAGTGGAGACAGAGAGACCTCTAAATGTCACCCATTGTTTTTAGGACCCATATCAAATTCCACAGGTGAGTAGTACTGGGAGGGTGGGAGACTGCCCCATCCCACAGAAGGATACATAATGAATCAGAAAAGACAGTCCCCATTTCACATAGGATATGAGGCACATGGCATGTTACCAGGCATGGCAATGGAGCCTCGGTAGCTGTTCTGGGATATGACATTCTATTTATGGGGATCTTGCCTGTGATAGTGCCACCCGCCTTCAGACTGCAGAGCCGGGGGCCAAGCCAGCCCTGGTGAGAGAAGGGTCCCCACATCAGGGGCATCAGGCCATTTCCAATAAAGTGAAGAAGAAAGGGGATGTAGGAAGAGGCAAGTTCAGGAGGCTGAAGAGAACTTTAGAGCGTGAATGAGGGAAAACCCTGAGACTTGGGGAATTGCTGGGGGAATCTGCCAATAGGAAGAGCTAGGAGAAGTGTGCTAAGGTGAGCAAGACTCAGAAGAGGTGGGGGAATTTTGGGGTGTAGGAAGATGGAGGGAAGATGTCTGTGTTTAGTTTAGAAATTTAAGTTAATAAATTAAAATAAATGAAAACTAAATGGAGACTGTTGTTATGAGAATAGTTATATTGGGGCAAAATCTGTGTGGAGACTTCGCACAAGTGAGTCCCTGTGAAAATACGTCAGTGCGTTCCTGGCTTTGAAAAGTACTCTGGTAATCTAAGGAAACTGGCTGTTGCATGAAAATGGAATGCTGATAATCTGCGCTGATTCGCCAAGTCAAAAGCGGCTGAGTGATGGAAAGAGGCCTGAGTGAATAATCCACAGCTAGGCATTTGGGGTATATCTACACAGCAGCGAGGGTGCAGAGGGAGAAAGTGGAGTGTTGAATGGAGAGTAGACATCACTACTGTAGCTCTACTCTAGCTAGCTTGATAAAAATTCAAGTGAGGGAACCACAATATCGGCTTCAGTGCCAGTTGCACAAGCAAGAATGTACCCTGGGCAACCAGATGTGCTTGAGCAACAGCTGCTGAACTCTGCACTGGGGGTAGCAGAGGGTGAGGGAATGGAAAAGACACACTTTATTGTATTATGGATACTTGGGATAGCAGAGGACGAAGGATGAGAAAGGGGTGGCTATGGTATATATTGGGCACTCTGGAGGAGCCAAGATTAATATGGTCAGTGTTTTATGTATTCTTTCTTATGATCATCAGATGGCAGCTGATGATAAGGAATGACAAATGGACAAGAATAAATATGAAACCTGCAATTTCAGTAAAACAAATATTGCATAAGTGATTAAGAGTTAATAAACTTGGAATTAAAAATTTAAGCCGCAGTGTGAGAAGATTCAAGCCTATCTCTGTTTTACAGTCAATTATATATCCTTCAAAGGGTTAAGCAATGGGATTTCATCCCTGCCTGCTGTGTTTTTGCCAGAGGTTCATTAAAGGAGAAAACAAAAACAAAAACCTCAGTTTTTTTTTAATTATCTATTTTTAAATACAGTTATGTGTGCCACAAATGTTCAACATTAGGCATTATGAAAACAAAGTGTTGGCAGCACAAAATTATTCACACATGATAAACTGGTCTGAGACCATATTACATGCTTAGGGACAAAATTATGCTAGAAGAGGATTGTGAATAACAATCATCAGAAATAAGTGATATTTGTATTCTTCCGTAAAGGCTGGAACAAACCCTTCCTTTGGGGGAAGAATGGGCAGCATGTCAAAAACTTCATGCTGGGAAAGCCCAGTTTTTTAATGAAATTGTGGAATTCTGTAATATACACAAATGAAATGATCCTATTCACTATATCCAAATACGGCCATGAACTGGCTGGTGGGAATATATAACCGATCCTGTAGATTGTAGAGGACACTAATCAGTAATGTTCTGTGCTTATCGTACACTCCAGTAGACCAACAAAGGGCCTATAGTTTTGGTACAAGATTCTCTAATTTGTATAGTTGTCATGGCACTAACGATCCCTGAAACTTTTTGGGAATATGCGAAGAAACCATTTGCACTTTATAATCCCAGGTGGCTAGCAATTGAGTGGAAGCTGGGTGTTTATTGTATATATTACCCCCACCTCTTTGAAAATCCCAACCTAAATGTGTAAAGCAGTTTTATCTAAGCAATAATCTCCATTTGCTCTATTGAGCAATGCCTGACCAGGGCACCTTGAACTAAGGGTCACATTTTGAAAAACACTTGAGTGAATTTCCAGAGGGATTTAGGAATCCAAGATACATTGACTTTCAGTGGGATTTGGCTGCTAAGTGACTACGACACTGTTGAATGTTCTCCTTTTAATGGCAGCACCCTCTTTGCTGGGGTACTGAGAGAGCTAGCAAGATGATATGGGTACCCTCCCATCAGGTGCTCCCCATTCAGAGTTCCTGAGAAAACAGCCCAGGGCCTGGAGAGAGAGCTCAAAGACATGCAGGCTGTAGGGGTGATCCAGGTGTCCACCAGTCCATGGGCATCTACCATTGTGCTGGTGTGCAGGAGAGATGGATCAATCAGAGTCTGTATGGACTACAGGAAGCCTACGACCATCATGGTGTCTGATGGCTACCCCATGTCTCACCACCATGTATCTCATCAACGGCTACTGACAAAGACCTTTGGATCCAGAAGCCAGACAGAAATCTGCCTTCACCACCCTATAGAGCAATTTGAGTTCCTGGACTTGCCTTTTGGCATCAAGGGGGCATCTACCACATGCCACCACTTGGTGGATCAGTTATTGAGGGGAATAGAGGACTTTGCCCTGGCGTACTGAGGCAGGACTGAGTTGAAAAACTGGAAAGTGTAAGGTGGAGATGGTAGAGGTGTCCTACCTGATTCACACGGTGCGGAGCGACCACATAAGTCCGGAGCCTGCCAAGGTGAAGGTGGTCAGAGATTAGCCCATTCCCCAAACCAAGAAACAAGCCCAGGTCTTTATTGGAAGGGTGGGGTGCTACTGGAGATTTTTAAACCCACCCCCCCTTTAGCTCCTTGGCAGCCCCCATCACTGCACTATCTAAAAAGAATAAGCTGGACAAAGTGGTCTGGACTGAGTAGTGCCAGAAGGCTCTCTCTGAAGTGAAGGAGGCTCTAAGTCAGGGCTCAGTCCTAGTAAACCTTTCCTGTTGTTCACAGAGGCCTCAGACACAGGGCTGGGTTTGGTGCTGATGCAAACCAATGCTGAGGGGGACAGAAACCCAATTGTGTATCTAAGCAAGAAACTGTTCCCCCAGGAGAAGAAACATGCTGCCTTAGAGAAGTAATGCCCGGCCATGGAGTGGCTCTTAAATAGCTGCAGCCATATGCATTTGGGAGGCACTTTGCCATGTCTACTGACCACTCTCCTCTGACTTGGCTGCATCAAATGAAAGAAGCTAAAGCCAAGCTTCTGAGATCGAGACTGATCCTCCATGATTAGGATACGGAAGTGATTCACGTTAATGGGAGTGAAAATGTTATAACAGATGCATTGTCCCGGAAACAGGTAGCAGAACTTCCCGAGGTCACTGGCTGAAGTGACCCCGCTCAGTTCCATCTCGAAGGCAGAAGAGATGTGACAAAGTGGGAATTTTACATAATGTTTTTTATAAATTTTGTATGGGCCTCAGTTTCCCTTTGTGGAGCATATTTAACTAGGTTTGGGAAAGCATTGTTTACTCTTGGCAGAGATTCAGAGACATAGGTGTAACAGATATCTCCCAAAAGTGTTAGCGATGTTCTATTATGATGCAAAATGTTTTCCACATAGGATCATTAGACTTTAAAAAACATATAATTATACAAATCACACTGTAGAAGTCCCACTGGGCATTGTTAGCTACAAAGCTTTGGAGACATCAAATGAACCAGGTCGGGGAGAGGTTGAACTGGGACCATATTAAAAAGCATGCAGAGCAAATACAAATATGGGAGAGCATTTACACTTTGTAAGTCAAAGGGGAAGCTCATTTTCCTAAGGCTGATCAAATGCATCGGCTCATTCCCTCATGTAACTGCAGGATTTTTCACAGAGAAAAGTCCAGTTTCTGCAGAAAGAGGAGAGACAAGAACCTCAGCTGAGGAACCTGGTGTCCAAACTCTGACAAATAAGACTTCATCCTTGGTCTGTCCTGTGGTTACAGGTGAACATTATTTTTCTAACTGCATTTCTATAACACCTTCCAGAGAGGGGCATAAATGTGGTCTGTGAATATTTCAGGGACAAGGTATGTGAGGGAATATCTTTTATTGGACCAACTTCTGAGGGTGAAGAAGAGAAACTTTCAAACTACTCAGAGCTCTTCCTCAGGTGAATATGAGCAGTTTTAGTCTAAATCACTTCCCAAGGCCGTGTCCATTAGTATTCAGAGCACCAGTTACAAGAATGGAACTTGAGATCCATGCCTTGTGTTGGGTCCTCCGTTGCATATCTGTCCCACTGCCACAAACACAGCTACCTTGGTTCACAGCATCTAAGGGTCTGGCTCAGTGTGTGTCCCAATGGGGTGTCAAGTGGTGATAGAGTTTTACAAGCCCTGATCACACTTGGCAGATGGTTTCTAGACTTTGAGTTCAGGAACAGCATCTTCCCTCCCACCCCGGAGCCTTTCTTGCTCCTGTATTGTCACCCCACAGTCAGTACGGAGTGCGATGAGTCCCTCCCCAGTCAGGGCTTCATATCGGCCTGGTTCTGCCATTTCCTAAAAGCCACCCTCCAAAGAGCTGTGTTTTATCATTGCTTCATAGTGAATGTTGGGAAACACGTCACCGTCGCCAGCACATGAACTAAGGGAGAATTTGCTCCCCATTATAATTTACGGCATAAATGGATCTCTTGTGAGGGGGTGAAACCCGAACTTGCCCAAGCCAGGCAAATCAGCTTCTGCAGAGGTCCATGACGTCCCTGACCTCCGTGACAAACATGGAGCCTTACCAAGGAGTTTTTCTCAAACTCAGACTCCTGACACTTAGCTCTAACATCTACATTTAGCTTTTAAATTTCAGCCAATGGCCAGGAGAGGAGGGAGAGTTTCTGAACATTTATGAAATTACCTCAGGAGAATGAATTAACTCTTAACTATGTGTTCTTCTGATTCAGTTGCAGTGTTCTTGTTCCTGGACTCAACCCATGGCAGGCTCAGACTGGAGAAATCAAACAGCTGTCACAGACTTCATTCTCCTGGGATTTGGGGATCTCCCTGGCCTGCAAATTCTTCTCTTCCCTGTGTTCCTAGTGACCTATATCACAACAGTAATTGGGAACACCCTCATCGTGGGGCTTGTTGTCGTTGATCAGCACCTTCACACCCCCATGTACTTCTTCCTGGGACATTTGTCCTTCTTGGAGACCTGCTACACCTCCACCTTTCTGCCCAGGTTGTTGGCCAGTCTCTTGACTGGGGACAAAACCATCTCAGTCAGTGGCTGCTTCACACAAATGTATTTCTCTGGTTCACTGGCAGCTACAGAATGCTATCTCCTGGCAGCTATGTCTTATGATCGGTATTTAGCAATATGTAAACCTCTGCATTATTCAGTTCTTATGAATACCAAGTTTTGTCTCCAGTTGGCTGCTGGGTCATGGTTCAATGGTTTTTTGGCTATTACCATCTTTGTCTTAATCATTTCACAGCTAATATTCTGTGGGCCAAATCAAATCAACCATTTCTATTGTGATCCCATCCCGCTGATGGAACTGTCCTGCAGTGACACCCACCTGATGTTATTGTTCACTTCCATTTTAGTCTCGGTATTCACCCTGCCGCCATTCCTACTAACCCTGACGTCCTATGTGTGTATAGTTGCCAGCATCCTGAGAATTCCTTCCACTACCAAAAGGCAGAAGGCCTTTTCCACCTGCTCGTCTCACCTCATCGTGGTGACAATTTTCTATGGAACCCCAATGGTTATCTACATGCTACCAAAACATAATACACTGAGAGACCCGAACAAAGTACTTTCTCTTTGCTTCACAGTCCTGACTCCCATGGTTAACCCCCTCATCTACAGCTTGAGAAACAGAGAGGTCAAGGAAGCCTTGTGCAAAGCAGTCAATAAATGCGGCTTTCAAAAAACCATGCAGAGACTCCGAGATAATAACTTAACCTCAGGTTTTCAATGCTGCTTGGGTGATTGAAGCAATCAGCCCCCAGAAAAAGTAAGTTGAAAACTCTCAGTGAAAATCTCAGCAAACAGTGTTGTCCAGCTCAGTGGATGGATCAATGTTGGTGGTGACCATAAGCATGGTCCCCTAACTGAGTTTTTAACTGGGAACCAAGGCAAGTGGAGACAAAATTTTCACATTTTTTAATCTTCATGAAAAAGCCATTTCTGATCAAAATTAATATTTGGACAATACAAATACTAACTCCTGGTGCAGCACAGATGGGGACTTAAGCCTGGGAAATCTGGCACAGCTGAAACTGTGTTTATTGCCTTCATAGCTCTTGTCATAAGCATCAAGTACCCTAGAGTTCCTGCTTACCTGTAAGGGGTTAAGAAGCTAAAAGAAACCTGGTTGACACCTGACCAAAAGAACCAACGGGGGCAGAAGACGCTTTCAAACCTGAGGGGGAGGGAAAGTGCTTTGTCTGTGTCTCTCGTTCACCCTGGGGCTTTCAGGGGAATCAGACAGTTTTCTTCTCTCCATCTAATTCTATATTCTCTAACCATAAATCAGTAAGTAATTTAGCCAGGCAAGGCTGTAGCTTATATTTGTTTCTCCACTTGTGAATTTCTCAGGTTTTTGGGAGATATCCTGTGTTTGCTCTGTACTTTGAACTCAGTCGGGGAGGGGGAAATTCCTCCATGGTGTGGGTTTTTCTTTGATTCTTTTTGTGATTGTAAAGTGTTTTGCCACTGATTCCTATAGAGATTGTGTTTCTCTCTTATTCCTTATATTAAAATCTTTCTTTTAAGAACCTGACTACTTTGTTTTCCATTGTGTAAAATACGGGGTTTTTGGATCAGGCTCACCTAGCAGAATTGGTAAGGGAATTTTCTCAAGCCTTTCCCAGGGAGGGAGTATAGGCTTAGGGGGATTTTTGGAAAGAGAGGGGGCTCCAAGTGGCCCTGCACCTTGTTGTTGGGGTACGCTTGGTGGTGGCAGCATACTGTTCCAGACACAGGAGAAATGTGTGCCTTGGGGAATTTTTAACTTAAGCTGGTAAAATAAGCATGGGGAGAGGGCGGTATTTTTTTTCATGCGGGTCCCCACATCTGTACCTTAGAGTTCAGAGCTGGGAGGGAAACCTGACAGCCCTCTGCAAACCAACCACCGTCATTGCACTCACACAGGCTGGATGCAAACAGCCAGGTTCTAGCAGTGACTTCTGGGCTTCATAGGATCAGGAACAACTTCATAGTTCTTCTCTGGGCTAAGCCCAGCTGGAACCAGCTCCAGCAAGGCAACAGGTTTATTGTCAAATGAAACACAGTTTCTAGATCCCTGAATCAACTTCAAATGAACTGACAGTGATTTCTAGCTGATTGCCAACTTAATTGTTCATATATGGTAGATTGAAATGTATTTGACCAGTCTCTTATTTATACAGCACTTTATTTTTATTTTCTTGATGCTTGGGGGGTTTCTTCACTGTATACTGATATCATCTGGTGTTTTTGTAGTGTGATATATTCTGGTGTCTTTGGTATGATATTGTGTAATGTCTTTGGTTTGTCGGTTACCTGTTGAAAACATGGAAACCTGTTAAAATTGTTTGGTTAGCTTTATGCATAAATTGATATTTTTAAACATTTTTGCTATCAAATTCTTATAACTATATTTAAAAGTGCAACCAAGTTATAAAAACCCAAACAAGAAATTGACATTTTGTTAATAATATCTTTACCTTAATATTGAGATTTCCCCTTACATGTTTTCTTCAAATAACAAGTAAAAAAAAAAATACAGCTGTGATTAATAAAAAATAATTTGTTTTATATGCAATTGCATTATTTGCTGAGGCAGAAATATATGTACTTATATTTATAACTGTGACCTCGATGAACATTGAAAAAATGGTATTAATTATAATATGATGATTATACCCCAACCTAACATTAAAATAGTGAGGTAGTGTGTGTGTGTGTGTGTGTGTGTGAGAGAGAGAGAGAGAGAGAGAGTACGTGTGTGTGTGTGTGTGTGTGTATGTGTGTATATATATATATATATATGGTATAAAATTGATTTTTGTGGCAACAATATAAAAATAATAAAAAATAGACACATGACGCACACAACAGACAACACAGGACAACACACATGACATACAGGACAATCTTACAATTAAAACCAAATGGTACCAGAATTCTATTCATAACTATACAAAATAAGGCAAACAAAATAAAAAATAAAAATCGTTAAACATTTGACTAATCAAGTTATTACCTTATTTAACACGTTTAACAAAAATTGATAATAAGTATATATGTATAAACTTTATAATATGTATATAAAAATTGCCAAATTTATTATATTAATTTGGTAAAAAGGAATTTTGCATCACCTTATTTTTAACATTATTTTAAAACTCTGCTATATGGAAATTAGAAAAGCTCATGTTTCAAATATTATAGTGGTTAAGATTAGTAGCAGAGCGTGCATTTCTGTTGCTTGGCAACCAGATCTTCAAATTAAGAATAATTCCAGCTGTTGCATTCCAAAATTAATTAAAATAATTAATTTACTGGATTTATTTAGGGTTTTTACTTTGTTTTCTTTTTGTTTCTTGTTTTGTTTTGTTTTCAATTGCTTTACCCTTTGGAGGTTTCTGTGTAAACTATAACTTTTAGCTTTTAACACAGAGAAACCGTCGAAGTGAGGAGAAACAGGGAAAAAGGGTGGTGGTGGTGAGGCAGGTAATGAGACTTGAGCCAAGAGAGATTAACTCTTACAGGTCAGGCAGCAGCAACAAGTTGAGAAAACTGATAAAGGATATAAAAGAAAACATACTGGTATGTAAAAATATTTGCGAAAGAAGGGTCTATTTTTAACTGAGTGCGGAGTGTGGTTCCGTGGGTAAAAACAGCTGGGAAAACGCATCCTGGGTTTTTATTCTGGATCTGACATGTGTGGGGGTAATTATCTGCTCTTGCAAAACCTGAATATATCCCCCCATAGAATCACAGAATATCAGGGTTGGAAGGGACCTCAGGAGGTATCTAGTCCAACCCCCTGCTCAAAGCAGGGCCAACCACAACTAAATCATCCCAGCCAGGGCTTTGTCAAGCTTGACCTTAAAAGCCTCTAAGGAAGGAGATTCCACCACCTCCCTAAGTAACCCATTCCAGTGTCTGTTGTTTTTGTCTGTGTGCTGAACAGATTGCAGGAGTGCCTTTTTTCCCCTTCAGTTAACTGTTTTTGGGCAACTCTAAATGCTAATGCATCAGTTTTAGGTGTTAACTGGCTCGATTTTAGTTTTTGGCTTTGAAATTCCTTTTTATTCACTTCCCTGTGATTGAGTTGCAGCTCCCATCTTGTAATGTGCTCTGTGAACTGTTCCATTTTTTCCTTCATTTGATTGACCAATTCAATGAAAGAACTGTGTGATACTTTTTTCCATCCGTGCATTTACTTGTCCCGTTCTGACAGGTACCAGTCTAGATTCCGGTTTAGGTTTTACCAGAACCTGGCTTTTATGATAAAGTTGTAGTTGCACTGCAGTGGTCCCCATTTCATCTTTTAATTTTACTGGGGCCGCCTTTTTCCACTTTCCCATTGCCCCCTAGGCCAGACAAAGTCCTCCATTCAGGGATGCATTCTTATATATAGGAACAAAGAAATGTCTTACACTTACATCATTTCCACTATATTGGGTATCCCATCTGCCTCAGGGACACACAAAATCTTCTCCACTGGTGGTGCCTACATCACAGTGGTGTCCATATAATATACCAGTTCCATCTTGGATGTCAGACCCTCACAGTCTCATTCCTTTGACCCCAAGAAAGCCGAGTATGTGCTGACCTCCTAATTAAACACTTTTATCTACACCCTGGAGATATGACACCAGACTAAGATTACCAATGGTCTGATACAGTATGACAAATCCCTGTGTTCTCATGTTGCTCAAGAACCAGTAAATTTAGCACAGTTTGGAAGATTTGTCTGGAAATGTCCATGTCAATGAATAAAGGTAGCAAATACCTGTTCACTTTCAGATAGCTCTATGAATATCACATATAACCATAACCATGCCTCCGAGCAGACATAAGCTCATGAATTAATTATCAAAGCAAACTAACAAAAGCTGGAAACAATTGTCTTGTTCACTTCAGACAACCAGGAATGAAAGAACCTATGATGCAGAGACCTGTAGTAACTTCCTGCATCTCCCCCATCCTGAAGATCCCATCAGCATCAGGAAGACACGAGGTCTTCTCCAGTTGTGGTGCTCACATCACGGTGCCCTTCATATATTATGGCAGTGGCATCTTCATAGATGCCATCAGTAATACAGATGCTTCATCGTGAATAAGAAGAGGGAGGCAGATTAGACTGTAAACTCTATGAGAGAGAGACTGTCTTTTAATTCTGTTTTTGTACAGCACCTCCAGCAATGGAGATCCATGACCGAGACTGCCAGACATGGTGGTAATACTCGTACTTCTTCCACTAGAGAATGAAGTTAGTTTCATTGACCAAGGATGTAAAAAATCCACTCCGTGGAGCAGAATTATTAAGTCAGACTCAGTCCCCCTGTAGACTGCACAAGGTCAATGGAGGAATTCTTCTGTTGATGTAGTTGCCATCACTCAGGGAGGTGGATTACCTGGGAGGATAGGAGAATACCTCCCAGTGGTATAGTGTTTACACTGAACTGGCACAGCTACTGCAGCACAGCTCTGTCTCTGTTGCATTCTAAGTGTAGACAAGCCCATAGACTATGTTCAAAGTTGGTTTAAAAAATGAATAGAATAAAACGCAAAAAAAAATCTGAGTTTTTTCTCCCCTTAATTTTGAAATGTCATTGAAATGTTGAAGTCTGAACATTTTCAACCAGCCCTTCCCTGCTGCTTTACTTTCAGCCCTTAGTGCCCTCACTGAAACGAATGGCAAATTCACCTGTATCCAAAGAAACCTGACAAGGCCTATGCACCATTTTTGTTTCCTTTTGGTGGTCAAATCCAACATAATTCTTAGTTTGAGGATTTAACACTGATTTAAGGGTTGAGTTGGCTGGCTGCAAAGAAGTAAATTTAATCCTCTATTTATTCACTAGGAACAAGTCACCTAGGGAGGCAGCAGGGAGAAGGGGTGATGGGTAGAAGATCCAGGAGAGGCAGCGGGGGGTCGAGTAAGATGTGGGGGAGCTATTCTGGGGGGCAGCAGGGGCCAGCAACACCAAAATACAAGTTCTCCAGAGGTGCCATTTTCGCTGAAGCCTGTCCAGCCACTGGCCCCACTCACAAATAGTCCACAAATACACACAACTTCTCAACAGACCACACTGTACATTTTAAGCAAGCTAAAAAAACCCCAAACAGTCAAACAAGCTCACCCACTGACCCCAAAAATGAGCGCTTGCTCCTCCTTCAGCAGGAGGTCTCCCTCTCAAACTCCCTTCAAACCATTGGCTGAAAAATGTCAGAAAAAAATTGAGTTTTGGGGGGTTTTTTTTCCCCCAGCTAAACACTTAAAAGTAAACAAATAAAAATCAGTTCGAAAAATATTTAGGTTTCGATGACACATTTTCAAATTCAGAGTTTTGGGTTGTCTGAGGAAAAATTGAAAATATTAATGGCAAACGGAATTGAGTTCAAAACTCAAATTTGCCTGTTGCAAAAAAAAAAAAGACAGAATATTTTGGCCTGCCCTCCTGCATGCTAATAAGCTCTTTTTATATTTGTTTTCATGTCCCCCCTGTGCTGAATGAGTCAGCAAAATATCAGTTTATAACCTTTTTACATACCAGGCTCCATCAGTAGGAGCTTGTTCTTTTGAAGCAAAAAGCCCCAAAAGTTTGTTTTACCCTTGTCCTATCTAATACAACTATCAATAAGGTGATATTATCAATAACTTGTTTTTCTGGGATTGTTATTTAATGGGATGAAGAAGACAGGTATGATGAGGGAGTTCAAGGCTAAGTGAAATAGCCTTTTGAGGGGAAAACATCATTAACACTTCCCTGGTTTCATAATTTCTAATTAATAATTTAATAATAATTCATAATTTCATAATGTCTATAATTTCTGGTTTAGTTAGTGTTACTTTCAGAAAGAGATATAGAAGCTTGATTTAAAGCCTTCATGCAATAGAAAATCCACCCCATCCCTAGATAAATGTTTCTGGTTTTTAATTACCCTTCCTGTTAAAAAAAAAAGTGCACCTTATTTTTGTCTGAATTTATCTAGCTTCTATTTCCAGCCATTAGATCTTCTACCTCTGTCTGGTATATTAAAGAGCCCCCTATGGACAAAAATCTTCTCCCAGTGCAGACATTTATAGACCATGTTCACGTCCCCTCTTACCTTTTCTTATATCTATTGAACTTCTTTAATGTATGACTGTTAGGCCATTTTTTTCAGACCTGGGATCTTTTGGGAAACTCTTTTCTAAATACTTTCAAATCTTTCTAACAATCAATAGCAATTGTGACTGGTCACCTAAGTCATGTACCCTCTGTTCTCTTGGATTCCTGGTTTTAGGGAAGCAAGAGGTAGGATGGGTCCCTGAGAATTCTAATTGGCATTTCAGTCCTGTCAATGCAAATATATTGATCTAGGAGAAGTGTTGCTGTGTGAAGATTTTGAAGAAAGTCCTGTGTTCTTAAAAATGGACATCATGCACCTTTACAGACCACTCCATGTTAAAGTCAATGAAACATCTCCAGTGATCCACCAAATCTTACATAACCATAGAAAAGTATTCCTTTCTGTTCATGTATTGAGAAGTCAGGTGTGTGGGTGTGTGCATGGGGGGACAGATTGGGATATGAAGCCCATCTCTTCCCCACACCTCCCCACATAGTTCAGGAAGCTCCTATCATTGAACCTTTCTGTTGTTTCTTGCCTATTTCCCAGTGTGTCAATCCTGTGCAGCAGGACATGCTTAAGGGCCTTGAACACCTGGAAGATGACAGACCCAGTCATCGACTTGCCAGCATTCAAACTAGTTGCTCATTGACCAATAGCAATCCAAGGCTGAAAGCTTCCAGAGCATGCTTAGCACCCATTTCTCTGCTGTCAAACAGCTCTGATTTTGGTGTCTGAGCTCTGCAGAACTGTGGCAGGCTGGACACACAACTACAGAAATGTGACCTTCCATATCCAAGACTTTGGCAGTCACTATTGGCCACCCCAGCTTTCCATCACGATGCCTTCCCACCAATCACTGTTCATTAAACAGGCCCAGAAGCCCATGGGTGGAGCTGGTCAGTGAATGCCACCTGGAGATTTGCATTCTCTTCCCCAATCATTCATTTCTCCTACCCCCTTTCAGTTTCCTTATTTTTGCTGCTGTGATAGTTCCCCAATACAAAAGAATCAGGCACCCTGTCTGTAAAATAGATAAGAGAGCTCTGGTGAGCTGTTTGGTATTTGTGTTTCTGCCTGTAGTGTGGTGGAGATAGAAAAACAGCACGATGAACTGTGGGTATTTTAAAAAATGGAAAAATAATTATGGGATGGAACAGAGGGAATTGTGGAACGCGACCCCAGGCTCCTGCAATTCCCCGAGGAGAGCACTAACAGCCTACAACTGATTTCAAAAATATCCCACAAGGCAGTGCACTGCATGGTGTCATAGGACATCATGGGATGCCAACACACCTACGCAGTGTATCTTTTGCCAGTGTAACCTCTCAGAGTGGGGAAGCAGCTCCAGCAGAGGCAGGGGCGTCTCCAGGCACCAGCGCAGCAAGCACGTGCCTGGGGCGGCAAGCAGCAGGGGGCGGCCTGCGAGTTGCTGTCAGGGTGGCAGGCAGGCGGCCTTCGGCGGTATGCCTGTGGGAGGTCCATCCACTTCTCCCACAGATTCGGTGGCATTTCTCTGGCGGGTACACGGAAGCTGAGGAACCGGCAGACCTCCCACAGAAACGCCACTGAATTGGTGGGATCAGCGAAACTCCCGCAGGTATGCCCCCCAAAGGCCATCTGACTGCCTTGCTTGGTGCGGCAAAAAACGTAGAGCCGCCCCTGAGCAGAGGCAGCCAAGTGTGCACGTGTTATAGTGACATTAGTGTCATCAGCTGTATGCTCTGAAAAAACCTACTAGTAAAACTTTCTAGTGCATATGTGCTCATAGGAATTTAAGCGTAACTCAATGGAGTCACAGCAGTGTTTAGCCCAAATAACTGAGATCAGGCCTCAGCTAAGCAGTGGTTGGTTGCTTGCAGTTTAGAGTGAAAGAATTTTGAAGTATCAATCTCCTCAGGGCTGTATGAATATCTTTGCTTCTCAGGCTGTAGATGAGGGGGTTCAATGTCGGGGTCACCACAGAGTAAAACAGGGCTAGGAATTTATCTCTTTCAGGGGCATAGCTGGATCTGGGTCGCAGATACATGGCGCTGGCGGAGCCGTAGAATAGAGTGATGACTATGAGGTGGGAGGAGCAGGTGGAGAAAGCTTTGTGTCTCTGCCGGGCTGATGTGATCTTCAGGATGGTAGAGATGATTTTGCTGTAGGACACAATGATCAGCACGGAAGGGATGATCACGATTAAGACACAAGCTGAAGATACAGCGATTTCGTTCATAGAGGTGTCTCTGCAGGCCAGGCTCAAGAGCGGAGCCACGTCACAGAAGAAATGTTCGAGATGATTGTCCCCACAGAAGGTCAGGGTGACTATCAGTGAGGTCTGCACCAAGGACAGCAGTAAACCACTGACCCATGAGCCAGTCACCAGCTGGACACACAGTCGCTTGTTCATGACCACGACATAGCGCAAGGGGTGGCAGATGGCTGTGAAGCGGTCGTAGGCCATGGCGGCAAGCAGGAAGCATTCAGTTGGTCCCAAAGCAATAAGAAAATACAGCTGGGCAGCACAGCCAGTGAATGAAATGGTTCTGTCTTCCAAAAGCAGGTTCACCAGCATCCTGGGGATAGTGACTGAGGTGTAACAGATATCAACCAAAGACAGATTGGAGATGAAGTAGTACATGGGGCTGTGGAGGGCAGGACTGAGCCTAACTGTTATGCCTATGAGGATATTCCCCATCAGAGATGTGATGTACATGATTGAAATCACCACAAAGAACAAGGCCTGCAGCCCAGGTTGGTTGGAAATTGTCACAAAGACAAACTCAGTGGTTTGGTTTTTCTCTGCCATGTGCACTGGAATCTTTGCCTGTGGAGATAACAAACAGTGAGAGATGAGTGGTGTGATCATAGGCCCAGATTAGATCAGACCCAAGATCCATCTAACTCTGCATCCAGCCTTCAACGGTGGCTGGGACTGGACACTTCAGGTGGAAGTGTAATAAACTCCAGAGTGGAAGATTACAAAATATTCTGGTCAAAGGGGAAGTTTCTTCCTAATTCGCCCATGAGTTAGAATTCATATTATGCCCAGAGGCCTGGGAATTTATGGTCTCTAGCCAATCACAAATATTAGAAATGAAGTCAATGGCTAGACATTGGATTTGTCCTTATTGCCACTCTATATCTATCTTTTGGAAATGTGGGTATTCTCATTGTGCACCCCCATTTCTGAGAGATTTTTGAAATTTTACTGATCTTTGTCACGTGGATATCAAGAGTCATTATCTTAATGATTTACAAGTTATTTATTTCATATTCATGTTTTAGAACAATACACACTGTGCCAATCAACTGTATGGGCCACCAGGTAATTTACAGATTACAACCATAAAGCCACAGCTCTATGTGTGGAAGAAAAAGGAGGAGGAGGAAGAGGAAGAGAAGGAGACGAATTCACACTTCTTTTTCTTCCACATGTTGTGGAAGAGGTGACACCCAAAGAAAGGTCTGGGTTCATTCATCTACACATTGACTAAGTAATTAGGTGCTCAGATGATACCTGAAAGAAGAGCTTTTGATATATGTTAAAAATAAAATCCATGGAAATATCAATGTATCCTGGAACTTGTCCTCACCCACTTTATCTAAACTAACGATGTAGAGGAATGAAGAATTGACAATGCTCCACATATACAATCCCAACAGCAAACTCCCCACTTCATTTCCACCATCTCTCATTCCACTCTCTTGGGGAAACAGATTGGGTTTGCTGTGGGTTCTAAAGATCAGACCAAGAGTTCAATCCTGCATCGGACTAAAAGTGCAAGCCCTGAACACCAAAGAACATGCACACTTTTAAATACATGAATAGCACCTTTGACTTCAGGACTGAGTTTAGAGTGACCAGATGTCCCGATTTCATGGGGACAGTCCCAATTTTTGGGTCTTTTTCTTATATAGGCTCCTTTTACCCCCACACCGGTCCCAATTTTTCACTTGCTGTCTGGTCGCCCTAACTGAGTCCTAAATGTGGATTGTGAGTTCCAGAGTCAAGGGCATCTCAAAATGAACGTCCTGTTTTCATTAAGGTGAGGGCAAACCAGTCTTATTCTGAGTGGTTATCACACCAAAAGCGTGTGTCATAGAGTGTGGTGATGGACACTTCAGCTGCTGAGGATGCCCAGACCACTCCTAGAAATAAAGTGTGTGGGGGAGATAAATCCATGAATATTTTTAGCCTTTTAATTTCCATTTTCTCCAAAAAATGATTTTTTTAAAAGTTTAAATTAGTCACAATTTGAAATTCTAAAACTGAATAAAAACATTTTATCACCTGACCTCACCTCAGTGTGAGTGAGCATTATCTCTGATGAAGGCAGAAAGCATTCTTCCAATGACTGGACCCAGAAAGGAGTTGCAAACTAGCAGCTCCCATTATAGTCCATGACCTCAGTAGGATCCCAATGCTACAATAACTCACATCAGTGAGTTCTTTGCTCACCATTGTCACAAAGTGGTCAAGGAAAGGACCCTTCAAATGCAATATCAACCAAAATGGCATTGCAGTGCCTTATATCATATTTTTATTCAATGTTTGTCATATTTTGGGGGCACAAACAGCAGAGATAGGCACAAGTTTGTTGTATTAGTTTGCTTAAAGTGACAAGTAAAATCTAGTGTAGTTGGAAAAATCTACTCCATCTACATTTATAGTGAGGGGGTGAAAATCACCTAGTTACATACATTTAACAAAAAGGCATTTGCTTGTCACACTAATGGCAAGAAAGCAGTGCAAGGGGATGATTTTACTGTCAGTTACACTGTCCCTACGTTGGAGGTAGATCACATACTTTAAGATGACATATTGAACAAATTAAACTAATCTACAAAACTGTTAATTCACGATGATTGAGTATTAATTACTATTGAATTACTATATATTCAACATATATTGCATATATGGCTCTTTTTGGTAACATATATGCAATATGTTGGGTTTTTAAAAAATTTACTCCATTAAGCAT
Organism: Dermatemys mawii; assembly: GCA_007922305.1. Classification (NCBI taxonomy): domain Eukaryota; kingdom Metazoa; phylum Chordata; order Testudines; family Dermatemydidae; genus Dermatemys; species Dermatemys mawii. The sequence goes on along the minus strand of ML677535.1, from coordinate 728,925 downwards.
ATTGACCTTACATCTTCATATTATGATGGAAAGGATTTTCAGAAGGAGAACTGGAATGTTACATATTTTGTCACATGAACTTAGATGCAAAATATTCTATCTGCCCACCCCATCATTCTTAACACTGTCTCTGCCTCTCCATTCATTCGTCTATTCACTGCTTCATAGATATCTTTCCATTGTTAATATATTTATATATAGCAACAGGAAGGTTTATGATGATAGATAGATAGATAGATAGATAGATAGATAGATAGATAGATAGAT
>ML677535.1:687895-728648 GCA_007922305.1 Dermatemys mawii | reverse complement strand
ATAGATAGATAGATAGATAGATAGATAGATAGATAGATAGATAGATACAAAGAAACAGCAATAAAGATATCTGGAGAAAATGCCCAGTATTTCAGCTTTTCCGCTAGTAACCCTTTCCCATAATGCCATTAATGTATCTGGGCAAGAAATCTCCATGAAGTGCTTTGAAACACACATGGGGGATTCTGTTCACTTAGAGCTATGTTTAGTCTTGTATTGGAGACATGTCACCTACCTTACCAGTTTCCAAAAGAGTCAGCATTTCACTGGCTTCCTGAAGGCAGCTCATGCATGTGGAATATACATTCAGATCCCTTTAATGACAGCCAGTTACAATAGCTGAAATATGGGTCTTTGAATATTCATTGTGGGAGGATGATAATTGAGGCTGTTCCAATGATGAGCTATCGCACAGGAACAGACCTATGGGAGCAGGCTTCATCCAATTGTCTCATATCTGTTGCTAATTTTTTGTACAGAGAAGTGAGTGTTATGTAGACCACTACCTTTATACATAGTGGGGTAGCGGGGGAATCCACTGTACTTAAGGGATATGATGAAAGTATTTCCCACTCTGGTACAGATAACTTGGTCAAAGTTGATAATTTCAAAAGCACAAAAAGCTCTTAGGGTACATCGAGTTCTGCAAAGAAAAAAACCTGTGGCCTTGAGTCTCAGAGCCTGGGTCAATCAACTTGGGCTCTTGGGACTTGGACTAGGAGGCTAAAAATCTACATTGCTATGTTTAGACCCACAGCCTGAACCCAATGAGCGTAAATCAATTGACCTTGACACTCAGAACAGAGTTAGGTGGATTCAAGGCAGCGTATGTCGACCTAACTATGGAAGTATTTACACTTCCATTTCCCTCCTGCCAATGTAACTGCCCTGCTACACTAACTTAACTCCACCTCCACAAGGGTTGTAGAGTCAAGGTCCATGTTGTTTGGGTGATGTAGTGTCAGCATAGTCACGACCCTGCTCATGTCGACTGTTACAGGCTCTCAGAAGCCTTCTCACTTTGGCCCATACTGACAGTTTAATCAATATAAAACTCCTGACAAAAATGTGCACTGCCGAAACCAGGAGCTAGGTGTAGACACGCAAAGGTACGAAATTACTGTGGCAACTGTATGTTGACGTAAGTTAGGTCGACTTAATTTTGTGGTCTACACGTGGCCTCAGAGAGGTGGGGTTTTCTTTGCAGCGCAGATATATGTAGGGGTAGATTCATGAAGGGACTTGGGAATTGTGGTGCTCACTGTCACCCTAACTAACTTCTAGGCCCCTAGAAAAATCACTGAGGGCCAGAAAGCCTGATGCAGGTGCTCAGGTTCCCTATATGGTGAACGGCGAGAGCGGCGCTTCTCAAAATGGATTCCACAATAGAGATGAGGAAGGCTCTAAGGAGGGGAGTGCAGAGAAAAGGGCTCCCCTAAGCGTGACCAAGTGTAGACTAGGTCAGGCCAGCTCTCAGCCCAATCTTATAAGGGGCTGAATGGCTCCAAATCTCTCACTGACCAAATCCCAACCATGTCACTTAGCTAAATCTCCCCAACGGGCCACACACAGAGGTTTTCATTCAGTCAGTGACGAGGCAGAAGAGAGGGCCAGATATTGCAAGTTCAAACTGGTACACAGGGCCAGACCCTCAGCTGATCTAAATGGGTATAGCCCAGAGGGTACATCTACACAGCATTTTGGAGAGAGCAGGAGGAAGCCTGCCAGCTCAGGTTGATACACAGGCTATGGGGCTCATACTGTAAAAACAGTTTTATGTACAGTGCTGTGAGGCTTGGTCATTAGGAGCTTGTGTTTTCAATGCAAAAAGCCACAAAAGTCTGTTTTACCCTTGTCATATCTGATACAACTACCAAAAAAGTGATATTATCAATGACTTGTTTCTCTGGGATTGTTATTTATTGGGATGAAGAAGACAGGTGTGAGGAGGGAGTTCCAGGCTAAGTGAAATAGTCTTTTGAGGGGGAAAAATCATTAACGCTCGCCTGGTTTCAATTAAGTTTGTGCAACTTCAGCAATGTACCAGCTTTCAAACTCCTGCAATAAAATTGTATTCAATATTTCTTCTGCTGTTAGGATGTATGAAAAAAATAGCCATGAAAACTTTTCACAATGCTTCCTCCTCTCTCCCCGCTGCTCCCCAAATTCATATATTTTAAGGATAGATTTTTATGATCATTTTGTTTGACCTTCTGCATAACACAGTCTGGAGGCTTTCACCCAGAGATTCCAGTATCATGTCCATAATTTCTGGTTTAGCTACAGCGTTACTATCAGAAAGAGACATCCAAGCTTGATGGTAGTTGCTGAAGTTCCCCAGTGCAAAAGAATCAGGCACCCTGTCTGTAAAACAGATAAGAAAGCTCTGATGAGCTATTTAGTATCTGTGCTTCTGTCTTTAGTGGGGTGGAGATAGAAAAACACAGCATGGTGAAAAGTGGGTATTTAAAAAAATGGAAAAAATAATTATGGGATGGAGCAGACAGAATTGTGGGAACTTGACCACAGCCTCTCACAATTGCCCAAGGAGAGCACTGACAGCCTACAATGCACTTCCAAAGTATCCCACAAGGCAGTGCACTGGATGGTTTTGTAGGACACCCAAGGATGCCAACCCACAGCTATGCAGTGTGTCTTTTGCCAGTGCAACCTCTCAGAGTGGAGAGGCAGCACCAGCAGAGGCAGCCAAGTGTGCACGTGTTATAGTGACATTACAGGGTTGACAGCTGACTGCTCATAAAAACCCTACTGGTAAAGCTTCAGAGTTCAAATATGTTCATAGGAATTTAAGTGTAACTCCACTGAACTCAATGAAGTCACATCAGCGTTCAACCCAAATAACTGAGATCAGCGTCAGGCCTCAGCTAAGCAGTGGTTGGTTGCTTGCAGCTTAGAGTGAAAGAATTTTGAAGTATCAATCTCCTCAGGGCTGTATGAATATCTTTGGTTCTCAGGCTGTAGATGAGGGGGTTCAATGTCGGGGTTACCACAGAGTAAAACAGGGCTAGGAATTTATCTCTTTCAGGGGCATAGCTGGATCTGGGTCGCAGATACATGGCACTGGCGGAGCCGTAGAATAGAGTGATGACTATGAGGTGAGAGGAGCAGGTGGAGAAAGCTTTGTGTCTCTGCCGGGCTGATGTAATCTTCAGGATGGTAGAGATGATTTTGCTGTAGGACACAATGATCAGCACGGAAGGGATGATCACGATTAAGACACAAGCTGAAGATACAGCGATTTCGTTCATAGAGGTGTCTCTGCAGGCCAGGCTCAAGAGCGGAGCCACGTCACAGAAGAAATGTTCGAGATGGTTGTCCCCACAGAAGATCAGGGTGACTATCAGTGAGGTCTGCACCAAGGACAGCAGTAAACCACTGACCCATGAGCCGGTCACCAGCTGGACACACAGTCGCTTGTTCATGACCACGACATAGCGCAAGGGGTGGCAGATGGCTGTGAAGCGGTCATAGGCCATGGCGGCAAGCAGGAAGCATCCAGTTGGCCCCAGGGCAATAAGAAAATACAGCTGGGCAGCACAGCCAGTGAATGAGATGGTTCTGTCCTCTGAAAGCAGGTTCACCAGCATCTTGGGGATGGTGACTGAGGTGTAACAGATATCAACCAAAGACAGATTGGAGATGAAGTAGTACATGGGGCTGTGGAGGGCAGGACTGAGCCTAACTGTTATGCCTATGAGGATATTCCCCATCAGAGATGTGATGTACATGATTGAAATCACCACAAAGAACAAGGCCTGCAGCCAAGTTGGTTGGAAATTGTCAAAAAGACAAACTCAGTGATTTGGTTTTTCTCTGCCATGTGCACTGGAATCTTTGCCTGTGGAGACAACAAACAGTGAGAGATGAGTGGTGTGATCATAGGCCCAGATTAGATCAGACCCAAGATCCATCTAACTCTGCATCCAGCCTTCAACAGTGGCTGGGACTGGACACTTCAGGTGGAAGTGTAATAAACTCCAGAGTGGAAGATTACAAAATATTCTGGTCAAAGGGGAAGTTTCTTCCTAATTCGCCCATGAGTTAGAATTCATATTATGCCCAGAGGCCTGGGAATTTATGGGTTCTAGCCAATCACAAATATCAGAAATGAAGTCAATGGCTAGACATTGGGTTTGTCCTTACTGCCACTCTATATCTATCTTTTGGAAATGTGGGTATTCTCATTGTGCACCCCCATTTCTGAGAGATTTTTGAAATTTTACTGATCTTTGTCACGTGGATATCAAGAGTCATTATCTTAATGATTTACAAGTTATTTATTTCATATTCATGTTTTAGAACAATATACACTGTGTCAATGAGCTGTATGGGCCACCAGATAATTTACAGATTACAACCATAAAGCCACAGCTCTATGTGTGGAAGAAAAAGGAGGAGGAGGAAGAGGAAGAGAAGGAGAAGAATTCACACTTCTTTTTCTTCCACATGTTGTGGAAGAGGTGACACCCAAAGAAAGGTCTGGGTTCATTCATCTACACATTGACTAAGTAATTAGGTGCTCAGATGATACCTGAAAGAAGAGCTTTTGATATACGTTAAAAATAAAATCCATGGAAATATCAATGTATCCTAGAGCTTGTCCTCACCCACTTTATCTAAACTAATGATGCAGAGGAATGAAGAATTGACAATGCTCCACATATACAATCCCAACAGCAAACTCCCCACTTCATTTCCATCATCCCTCATTCCATTATCTCAGGGAAACAGATTCGATTTGCTGTGGGTTCTAAAGATCAGACAAAGAGTTCAATCCTGCATCGGACTAAAAGTGCAAGCCCTGACCACCAAAGAACATGCACACTTTTAAATACATGAATAGCACCATTGACTTCAGGACTGAGTTTAGAGTGACCAGATGTCCCGATTTCATGGGGACAGTCCCAATTTTTGGGTCTTTTTCTTATATATGCTCCTTTTACCCCCACACCGGTCCCAATTTATCACTTGCTGTCTGGTCACCCGAAATGAGTCCCAAGTGTGGGCTATGAATTTCAGAGTCAAGGGCATCTGAAAATGAACATCCTGTCTTCATTAAGGTGATGGGAAACCAGACTTACTCTCAGTGGTTATCGCAACAGCAGCAGTGTGTCACAAAGTGCAGTGACGGACACTTCAGCTGCTGAGGATGCCCAAAACACTTCTTGAAATAAATGGGTGGGCGGAGAGAGGAGATAAATGCATGCACATTTTTAACCTTTTAATTTCCATTTTCTCCAACATTTGAATTTTTGAAAGTTGAAATTAGTCACAATTTGAAATTCTAAAATGAAATAAAAAGGTTTTGTTATCACCTGACCTCACCTCAGTGTGAGTGAGCATTATCTTTGATAAGGCAGAAAGCATTCTTCCAATGACTGGACCCAGAGAGTGCTGCAAACTATCAACTCCCATTATAGTCCATCACCTCAGTAGAATCTCAACGCTACAACAACTCAAATCATTTGCTCACCATGGCTACAAAGTGGTCAAGGGTCGGATCCTTCGAATGCAATATCAACCAAAATGGCATTGCAGTGCCTTATATCATATTTTTATTCAATGTTTGTCATATTTTGGGGGCACAAACAATACAGATGGGCACAGGTTTGTTGTATTAGTTTGCTTAATGTGACAAACAAAATCTAGTGCAGTTGGAAAAATCTGCTCCATCTACATTTATAGTGAGGGGGTGAAAATCACATAATTGCATACATTAAATAAAAAGGCATTTGCTTGTCACACTAATGGCAAGAAAGCAGTGTAAGGGGATGATTTTACTGTCAGTTACACTGACCCTACATTGGAGGTAGGTATATAGATTGATCGATTGATCATATACTTTAAGATGACATATTGAACTAATTAGACTAAGTACAAAATTGTTAATTCACATTGACTGAGAATTGATATGACTGATAACTATTTTTGGTAACATAAATGCAATATGTTTGGGGTTTTTTAAATTTATTCCATTAAGCATATTTGCCTTAAAGCTTCATATTATTATGGAAAGGATTTTCAGAAGGAGAACTGGAATGTCACAAATTTTGTCACATGAACTTAGATGCAAAAGATTCTATCTACCCTCCCCACTATTCTCCCCACTATTCTTAACACTGCCTCTATCTCTCTATTCATTCATCTATTCACCTCTTTATATATATCGGCATCTCACTGTTTCCTGAGGGCAGCTCTTGCATGTGGAATATACATTCAGGTCTCTTTCATGACAATTGGGTTACAATGCCTTAAATATGGGTCTTTGAATATTCACTGGCGGAGGGGAGGATGATAATTGAGGCAGCTCCAGTGATGAGCTATCATACAAGAACAGACCTATAGGAGCAGGCTTCAGCCAATTGCATCATATCTGCTGCTAATTTTTTGTACAATGAACTGAGTGTTATACAGACCATTCACTTTATACATAGCAGGGTGGTGGTGAGGGGGAGGGGGAGTCCACTGTGCTGAAGGGCTATGGGGAAAGCATTTTTCACTCTGATGCAGATAGCTTGGTCTAAACTGAGAATTTCAAAGGCACAAAGAGCACTTTGGGTACCTCAACACTGCAAAGAGAGAACCTGTGGCACCAAGTCTCAGAGCCGGGGTCAATTGACTTGGCTTATGAGGGTTGGGCTACAAGACTAAAAATCTACTTTGCTATTTTTAAACTCACAGCCTGAGCCCAATGAGCCTGAGTCAATTGAACCTGACACTCAGGTCAGTCCTGGAAGTGTGTACACTTCAGTTTCACTCCTGCCAATGTAACTGATCTGATACACTAACTTAATAACTCCACCTCCCAAAGGGTGTAGAGTCAAGGTCAATGCAGAAAGTGAATAAGGAAGAGCTATTTACTTGTTCCCATAATAGAAGAACTAGGAGCCACCAAATGAAATTAATGGACAGCAGGTTTAAAACAAATAAAAAGAAGTTCTTCTTCACACAGCGCACAGTCAACCTGTGGAACTCCTTGCATGAGGAGGTTGTGAAGGCTAGGACTATAATAGGGTTTAAAAGAGAACCGAATAAATAAATGGAGGTTAAGTCCATTAATGGCTATTCGCCAGGATGGGAAAGGAATGGTGTCCCTAGCTTCTGTTTATCAGAGGTGGTAATGGATGGCAGGAGAGAAATTACTTGATCATTACTTGTTAAATTCTCTCTCTCTGAGGCACCTGGCATTGGCCACTTTCAGTAGACAGGATATTGGGCTGGATGGACCTTTGGTCTAACTCAGTATGGCCATTCTTATGTTCTTATGTTCAATTAAATTTTCATAGAGCTTGTGACAGAGTAAAGAATTAGGTCCATTTACTTTGACTTGAGTTGTGAGTGCACAGATGTTCTGAATCTGAGGCCCTGGTTTTCTCAAATTTAACACCGCACAGAATTGACTGTTTAAAGAGTGAGTTCAACTCGGATCAGCAGCCTTCAGAAACCGGGGCCAGGTTTTAAAAGGTATGTAGGCATCTAAAGGTGCATATAGGGAACCAGATAACTCAGATAACTCATGTAAATAAAATCCAGGAACAAGAATAAGATTAAGAATCAGATTAATATAAGACATCTACACAGTACATTTAAAGTTGTTTGTCTGCTTTAACTGTGCATTTCTGTGCCTTAACAGAAACTGGACTCCTTGTAAGTGTAATCTTAATATTTTAGCCTACAACTGCTACAGGGCCATCTGCTCCCTGCTGCATATGAGCATCTGTCTATAAACTAAAGCCAAGCAGCTGAAGTTCTCTTTCTTTCTTTCTTTCTTTCTTTCTTTCTTTCTTTCTTTCTTTCTTTCTTTCTTTCTTTCTTTCTTTTTCTTCAGCAGCTACCCTGTTGGTGTGTTCCCATACCAGAAGCTGAAAACAGATTCCCCACCTTCAGCTCGTTCCCTTTCCCATGGAAAACTCAGGAGGAGAGCACAAGGCTAGGAGATAATTCCTTAGAAAGAACGTCCAGGGATTTCATGGCCCCTTCTGTATGTTCAGGGCAGGGTCAGGGGTTCCATGTTCTACACATGAATGGGAAAGGGCTGGCTGGAGGAGACAGGCTGGAACCACACTGATATAATTCTCCTATACCATGATGGTGAGAGGCTCATATTATAGAATATTATCATATTCTATAAAGGCTTTATTGTGTTCCAAGGTGAACGGGAAGCAGTAGGTTCACATTCTAATTTCATCTCAGTGTCAATCAGGAGTAACTCCACTGGAGTATATGGTGCTCATTTTATTCCTCTCACTCACTCTGGTGTACAGCAGGGGTGACTAAAGTGAAGACACTGGATTTAACACCAATGTAAATCTGCTGTAAAGGGGAATTCAGGCCGTAGGACTATGTGGGTCTGTTCTGAGGGACAATGGGGTACAGTTACTCAGGAGGTATCTAGTCCAACCCCCTGCTCAAAGCAGCACCAATCCCCAACTAAATCATCCCAGCCAAGGCTTTTTCAAGCCTTACCTTAAAAACCTCTAAGAAAGGAGATTCCATCACCTCCCTAGGTAACCCATTCCAGTGCTTCACTACCCTCCTAGTGAAAAAGTTTTTTTTCCTAATATCCAGCCTAAACCTCCCACACTGCAACTTGAGACCATTACTCCTTGTTCTGTTATCTAGTGTCACTGAGAACAGTCTAGACCCATTCTCTTTGGAACCCCCTTTCTGATAGCTGAAAACAGCTATCAAATCCCCCCTCCTTCTGGAACTTTGTGAGTTGCTTTCCCCCACCCTGAAGAGCAGGAATACCAGGATGAGAGCTGCCCCGACACTTGAGAAGAAAGTGGTGATAGCCCTGTGGAAGCTTGTGACACCTGACTGCTACCAGTCAGTCAGGAATCAATTTGGAGTGGGCAAATCTACTGTGGGAGCTGCTATGATCCAAGTAGCCAACAGAATCACCAACCTTCTTCTATCAAGAGTAGTGACTCTGGTATACCCTGATATGATAGTGGATGGCTTTGCTTCAACGGGGTTCCCTAATCGTGGTAGGGCAATAGACAAAATGAATATCCCTATCTTGGCACTGGGCCACCTTGCCAACCTGTACATAAACCACAAGGGGCACTTCATCAATCAATTCAGCTACACATAATGGGCCCAGATGCTCAGCTGCAGGAAAAAAAAAAGAGCAAAATGTAGCTCTATTGACTTTGCAAGAATCCGGCCTAGAAAGTTTTGTTCCTCATGTTTGCTGAATCCCACAAGGTCTCATTTAGTTGCTGTATTTTAAGATCAAGAATGCTTTAGCATTAACTGCTGCTGATAACTCTTTATGCACCTCCTAACTCTAGGCATTTAGTGCAATGGGCCAAATTCACCCTGAGTGTAACAGTGTAGACTCCAGAGTTGCTACACCATAGGAAGCCACTGACTTTTAATGATCTCCTCTGTGATCTGTGGAGCTGAACCTTTTTCATGATTACTGGAAAGATATTTTAATAATGCCCAGTGGAACCCATTAATTTTAACATCCATTCATTGTTAGCTGATCAGCAGAGCTTAACAGGGAAGGGATAAATCAATAAAAATTACAGATCAATAACACTGTCATGATAAAAGTTCATGTGGGCAGTAGGTCAGATGGATATCAAGGTGCTTAGATACCAAGGTGATGGGCCCCTCAGATATACTTAAGGTGAACAAATATGGATCATTTTTCCAATGTGATGATCCCAGTTTCAAGCTGACTATGAAGCTAAAATCATAGTCTCTGAGGCTGCCTGACTCTGGAGAAAGCTAATTTGTTGTTTGAACAGAGCAGGGCAGCATCGATACAGAGCGAAGCTTGTGCCATCTCTAATATGACATGAATTGTCGGTTCTCAGACTAATTTGCAATGGAAAGAAAATAGATAAAACTGCACTTTTTCAAGGGCTTGAGGGAATTCAGTGTTCGGCTCCCATTTTTTTTTTAAATGATGGTATGCGCTTAACTCCGTTAGGCCTCTTAGAAAATCTCACTCTAAACTGACATCACAGTTAACACTAATTAAATGATCAAATGTGAAGGCTTAGCTGGAATGCAGGTCTCCTCCCATCCTGGAACTCTGTCCACTGTATGGTCACCATAGCCACTCTGCATCCACATTTCAGCCATCACTACTGGGTTTATGCATGTGTGTGTGACAGTGCATTGTGGGAAAACCTGGGCAGGGGAGAGTGCTGGATATTCTAGTATAGAGAGCTGTAGGAAGGAAGACGGGACAAACGGGCCACGCTGGTTAGGGGACACTTTCTCCATTGTAGAATATCAGTGTGATGGATCAGTTGTGGGAAGAACAGCACTGGCCAGCCTGCACCTTGGGCAGCAATGATAAAATGTCAGCTCCAAATGGCCTGGCTTCTAGAGAGCATGAGTACCTAACTTTTTGGGAGTCCACACTGAGACAGCCAAAAAGGGTCCTGATCCTCCAGGTCCCGGGGTGATCAGGCTTTTCTATGGATCAGATCTCTGCAAGGTGGCTCCAGCAGGATATCCAGAATCACTTGCCACCTTTGAAAATTTCAGCCTGGATTTCCAAAAGGGCACCAAGAGGCGGGAGCCTTGTTCTGACTGAACCCCAGTGGGAGTTGGGCTCCTAACTCTCTTAGACTCCTTGAGAATCCCTAGCTAACCTGAAGGCACGAACCATGTTTAGAATCTGCCAGGTCATCAGCTCAGGTACCAGGTCATCGGCTTGATGAGGAGTGATAGTGTGAGTAGGACTGGCGGGGGTCCTACCAAACAAGGATAGAGGCACATTTAGGAAACATGCCCCAATGCCTATGCTGTTCTTTACTGCGATAAAATAGGAGACTCCTATCTGTCCTAAATTAACTCATATACAGGCCATTTCAATAAGAATACCTGACGTTTTTAATTGCACGTTCCATCCACAGATCTCAAAGTTCTTTACAAAGGGCCTAAGTAGCATTAGCCCTGCCCTACAGATGGTAAAAACTGAATCATGGTGAGGTGAAATGATTTGGCCAAGGTCATCCAGGAGGTCAGTAGCAGAACTGAGACTAGAAGCAAGGTCTTCTGTGTCCTAGCTTCGTGTCACAGCTACTAGCCCACATGGCCTCTAGTCAAGCTGTGAAGAGAGTGACCGTTCAGTTTAAACTTCATATCCACACTTATAAAACCATGTTAGTCTGCGAGTCTTATAGCACGTACATTTACAAAGGGTGTGGGTAAAATTTACAAGAGTGCCTAAGTGGTTCAGAAGCCTAAATCTAATTTTCAAATGGCCGTAGGCTCTTAGGAGTCTAAGATTGTTAAAGGCATTTAAGCACTTAGTGTCATTTTCGGAAGTCCTTAGGTGCCAAATCACCATGGATTTCAGGGAGTGTTATGGGCCTTGCATGTGTCTGTTTATCTTGTTACCTCAACAGAGTAAGCCACAGTGTGTATGAAGAGAACCGTTTACTTTATAAGGCCCAAACCATGAGAGGTTCTGAGTGTCTCATCTCCCAAAGACCTAGAGAGATGGGGTAAGAGAGACCAGCGCTGCCAGGACTGAATCAATAATAACTTATTGCCTTGGGACAGATTTCCAGCCTGATGGTTTCCCAGAATACCATACTTACAGGTTCTCACTCATTGGATTTTTTTAAAAGATAGATCATGTCACTAACTTCATGCAACTAAAGGCAGACTTCAGATAAATCTAGAGAATATGGCCATAAACTTTTAAAATAGCCCAATTTCTGGGTGATTCTGTTTCAAAGTTTCAAAGAAAGACAAAGGCAGCTTGATCAAAAGGGATCTCATTTACCATCTGAAATAAATAACCAGATTGCCTCCTCAGGGGTCACAGAGAAATGGCTAAAATTGCCTATGGCTACAAGTAGAGAAACATATTAATAGATATCTTTGGTAGCACATGCCACAATGTTTGTAAAATATATGGAACAGGAGGGAGTGGGAAGTGGAAGGAGAGAGAGAGAGGGAAGGAGAATCTTTTGGGTCTTAGTGATCTTAAATAAAGAATGAAAAGCCACTGGACCTCAAAGCCAAAGATTCTTTCCTGAATGAACGTTGGCATTGTACCTTTCTCTCTTATGCAATGGTGTTTGTTTTAAATATGGTTGGGTACTGTTATGGGGCAAGGCCAGATGGCTATAGGAAAGTGCTAAGGAACAGATATGTTAGTTCCAGGCTAAACAAATCCCTGGTACCTTTGGAACCAAATGACAGTTGTTCAGGTTAATCAAGACACCTGGGGCCAATTAAGAAGCTTCTGGAAAGCAGTAGAAATAGCTAGTCTGATTGGGACACCTGAAGCCAATCAGGGGCTGGCTGAAACCAGTTAAAAACCTCCCAGTTAGTCAGGTAGGTGTGGACGTCAGAAGCTGTGGAAGGACGTTGTGCTGTTGGTGAGACTGAGTGGTGGACAACATATCATACGTGAGGAAGGAGGCCCTGAGGTAAGGGTGAAGTGGAGTTTGAAGAAGCGGGGACTGCTGTGGGGAAGTAGCCCAGGGAATTGTATTGTGTGTTGTGGCTAAAAGGTCAGCCATCTTAACTGATACTGTTAGGGTCCCTGGGCTGGAGACCAGAGTAGAGGGTGGGCCCGGGATCCCCCCTTTTCTGCCTCCCCTAGTTAATCACTGAGATTGGGAGACAACAGAGACCGTGCCAGGAAGGATAGCTTCTCCTCACTGGCTTATGATGAAAATGGCTCAATAGGCTGTGACCTTGTCTTCAGAGAGAGAAGGGCTATGTGGATGGTCACAATGAGCCTCTGAGGCTAGTGAAATCTGCCAGGAAACGCAGGATCCATGAAGATAAGGACAGAGCTTTGTCACAGTACATAATGGATGGATAGATACCGTGTGAGAGTTATATGAGAGAGAGTTATTGCCAGTGAAATATGTCTGATTACTGTTCAAGACAGAATGGATGAAGTGTCAGTCTCCACAACAGATAATTTTTTTCTTTCTTCATGTTTTTGTTTTTGTTTTGTTTTGTTTAGTCCAAATTAATCCTTTTTATTTTATTTTATTTTTATTTTCAGACATTTATTTTGATGGGAAATAGCTTTTTGGGGAAACAGAAATTTCACCAGAGTAAATTGTTTTAATAAAAAAGTATTTCCACCTGAAAAAAGAAAATCCAAATAGGGGAAGGTTTGTTTGGTTTTGACAACCAACCTCTTCCTCCCACCAAAATTGGGGTTTTTATTTTCATTTTCATCAAAATTGTTTATAGAGTAGAAATTATCTTCCCTGCTAGCCCTACTTAAAAGTCCCTTTTATTTCTGTCTTCCCAGCAAATATTTTTATCCATTCAATTTCCCCCGCCCCCCCATCCATGCACATATTTAGTCTTATCTAAATTTAACCTTTCCTTTTTAAATTAAAGGATAAGATGTAAACAAAATGACATGCTTTCAGAAAGCCAAGCAGCTCCTGGGAACCAGGCTGTCTCCCTCCTGCAGGGAAAACTGAGCTTTTTAAAGCTTTCACCCTACCTGTGTATGTTGGGGCTTGATTAATTATTGCATGGTTTTGTGTTTGTTACAGGGCCCAGGTGCGAAATCTTCCTTCTGCCTCTGTATTCTCTTTCTCTAGTTGGTGGGGGCATCCAGCCAGCAATCTAGGACAATACATTTGTTTTGGTTGCTACGTGGTTTGCATAGTTTGACCCATTCAGGCTTCATCGCATGCAATCACTGATCTTGTGACTTTATGTAGCTGGGGGGTGTGGGTGTTGGTATTGTCTAATCCCCTCCATTAAATTAACATGCATAGCACATTTTGCAATGCAGATCAATCATTTTTAGAGAGCTCTCTTCCACAAACTACAAAGGGAAAACTAAACTAATTTAAATAGGAACTTAGGGTATGTTTACACTTACAAAATTATAGCGCTATTGCTTATAGCGGTCGCCTTATACAGCAATAATAATAGCGCTATTGTATGTCCACACTGAGATGCTCCAGCGTTATAGCATGGCCACATTTGCGGCACTTAATACGGCATTAAGAGCAGCGCATTAGGGCATGTATGCCACAGTACACCTCTTCCTGATCTGGCGCAATGCCTTGTGGTAGGGGGGGCGTCACTTGCGGGGCATTCTATGTCCTGTTTGAACTACCCATGATGCTTTTTGGCATATCCCAGCAATCCCTGTGTTTCCTTCCACCTCCGGCGCCATCTTTCAAGGGTTTCAGCAAGGCACGCTCCATCTTCCATTGTCCAGTGCTGCAATGAATCCAGAGCTGCTGAGAAACATGCTGACGACTGTCGCCAGCACATCTCTGTGTGCAGTGGAGTTATTCCTTGACATGCAGGATGACAGTGATGAGTCTGAAGACGAGATCAAAGCGGTGAATGCATTCGACACGAAGCTTCTTGTCTCATTAACGGACATGCTCACGGCTGTTGAACGCCGCTTCTGGGCACGGGAAACGAGCACAGAGTGGTGGGATCGCATCGTCATGCAAGTCTGGGATGACGAACAGTGGCTGCAAAACTTTCGAATGAGAAAAGCCACTTTCATGGGACTGTGTGCTGAACTCGCCCCTGCCCTGCGGCGCAAGGACACCAGACTGAGAGCTGCCCTCCCGGTGGAGAAGCGGGTGGCTATCGTGATCTGGAAGCTGGCTACACCAGACAGCTACCGATCGGTGGCCAACCAGTTTGGGGTTGGAAAGTCGACCGTTGGAGTTGTACTGATGCAAGTGTGCAGGGCCATTAATCGCATCCTGCTACAAAAAATCGTGACTCTGGATAACGTGCATGACATCGTGGCTGGCTTTGAAGAAATGGGTTTCCCTAACTGTGGAGGGGCGATAGATGGGACCCATATACCTATTCTGGCGCCCGCCCACCTAGCTGAGGAGTACGTTAACCGAAAGGGGTACTTCTCCATGGTTCTCCAGGTGCTTGTGGATCACCGTGGGCGTTTTACTGACATTAACGCTGGCTGGTCTGGAAAGGTGCATGACGCACGCATCTTCCGCAACACCGGCCTGTTCATGAAGCTGCAAGCCGGGATTTTTTTCCCAGACCAGAGGATCCCCGTGGGGGAAGTGGAAATGCCCATAGTGATTCTTGGTGACCCTGCTTACCCTTTAATGCCCTGGCTCATGAAACCGTACACAGGGAGCCTGGACAGCAGTCAGGAAAGGTTCAACTACAGGCTTAGCTGTTGTCGAATGACTGTGGAGTGTGCTTTTGGGCGTCTCAAGGCGCGCTGGCACTGTCTTTATGGGAGGCTAGACTTGGCCGAGGGTAGTATCTCCGCAGTTATTTCCGCATGCTGTGCCCTACATAATCTTTGTGAGCGGAAGGGCGAAGGCTTCACTCAGGCATGGTCCTTGGAGGTTCAACGCCTGGAGGCCACATATGCCCAGCCAGAGAGCAGGGTTCTTGGAGGGGACCAGCGCGAGGCTGTTAGGATCAGGGAAGCCTTGAGGGAGCATTTTGAGGCTGAAAGCCAGTTCTAAAGTGAGGTGCAGATGGAGGGAGGGAGGAGGAAGGGAGGGAGCATTCTTTTAACAGGAACAGGCATTTGCTTTTCTGTAGCCTGTAATAATGTATGTACACTTAATAAAGAAACCAATTTATTAAGAAGACAATTCATGTATTGAACAGGTACTTCGGTTGCTGAAAGAAAATATTGTGATGCATGTGAGGGGGAAGGCAGGGGAGGTGCAATGGGGGTGTCGTGGGGTCAGTCAGAGATCGGAGTATGTCCGGGTCTCTGAGTCTCCAGTGCCCTCACAGTGGCCATGTCCCCCGAACCCCATTTGCGGAGGGCAGTAAGGCATGTTATTAGGGGTAGACTGCAGTGGATAATGGTCTGGGGTCTGGGGGTTGTTCGGTGAAGACAGAGGGGTTGGAGGCAGCTGTGGATGGTGATAACCATTTGGCTGATGATAGTGGCCTGGAGGGTACAGAGGCAAAGAAGGGGAAGGGAGTTGGGGCAAACGATAATTGGGGTGGTGGGTGCGGAGCTTCTCCTCCTGAAGGGTGACAAGCCGCTGCATAGTCTGCAATTGAAGCTGCAGTAATGAGAGCAGCTTGTCGGTGCTTTTCCGGCGGTGAATCGCGTTCTCCTTCCGCGCCTTCTCCCTCAACTTGCTCTCATTCTCCCTCCACCTCTGTGCAACTCGATTCTCCGTTACAGCCTGTTGCATTACTTGCTGTACAAGATCCTTTTTGCTCCTTCTTGGCCGCTTCCTCAGTCGCCTGAGCCTCTCCGCTGTTGATAAGAGCGATGGCGAAGGGGTGAAGGACGACCCTTCTAAAATAAAAAGATACATTTAACAGTGGTTCCCTTGTAAAGAGCAGACATGCCTATCATTCCCCCGCATTCCCCGTTTGCCTGTCCCGCAGACAGCACAGATACAGCAACGGAGCCCCTGCCATGGTGAGTGGACTCCAGAGGCAAGGGAAATGATTTTTTCCCTGCCCTGAAAAGCTGTGGCGGGGGAGGGGGTGGGGAGTGCCGGTACGTTGCAGGAGCCACAGTGTGAGCAGCAGGCAGGGGGAAGGATTTCTTCCCTGCCCTGAAAAGCTGTGGCGGGGGAGGGGGTGGGGAGTGCCGGTAAGTGGCAGGAGCCCTACTCTGAACACTGTTCCAACATTCTCCGTAGGTGTTTGTCCTGGAAGATATCTCTTTGCTTCGAGTCACTGAGGAGCAAAAGGAAGGGAT
The DNA here is from genome assembly GCA_007922305.1 of Dermatemys mawii. Taxonomy (NCBI): domain Eukaryota; kingdom Metazoa; phylum Chordata; order Testudines; family Dermatemydidae; genus Dermatemys; species Dermatemys mawii. Next base: position 711,976 of record ML677535.1, on the reverse strand, counting down.
TTTATTAAGATGCGGCTTCCGCCCAGGGCCATATGCAGCTTGCCTATGTGCAGCAATGCTCCCCCCACCCATTGTAGCACAGTGGCAGGGACTAGTGACCGTGACCAGGACAGGGACCACGCTGGCTCTCCCGGGAAACCTGCGCAGGCGCATTGCAAGTGCTCTTATTGAGACCTTTGAAGAGATTACTGATGATGACTACTGCGAGGTGATAGACTACATCAATGCTCTATTCCACATGTAGGCAAGCATGCAAGCATCCCCTTCCACCCCAAGCTGCCTGCCTTCCCCATAGAAAAGCAGCTTTACCTCCGCAATGCGCTGCTGAGCTGGCCCCTGCAACCGCCGGACGCTGTGGCTGGCCGCCCTCCTCCTGGCTTTAGAGGAGAGCTCCTGGCTGCAAGCCCCCCTGCCCTCCTCCTGGATTGAGAAGAGCTCCAGGTGGAATGCCCCCCTCATCCCTTTCCACCCCAAGCTGCCAGCCTTCCCCATAGAAAAGCAGCTTTACCTCCGCAATCCGCTGCTGAGCTGGCCCCTGCAACTGCCGGACGCTGTGGCTGGCTGCCCTCCTGGGTTGAGAAGAGCGCCTGGCTGCATGCGTCCAGGGACTCCTCCGTGCCCTGGGTCGCTGCCGCCTCGTCCTCATCCTCCTCCTCTTCTTCATCCTCCAGGTCTTCGTCCTCCTCCTCACCCCCCCCCCCTTAACTGGTGGGCTGGGAAGTGTCCGTGGTGGTTGATGGAGTGACCGTGGGAGCACCACCAAGTATCGCATGCAGCTCCTTATAAAATCTGCAAGTCATCGGGGCTGCCCCGGAGCGGCCGTTTGCCTCGCGGGCTTTGCGATAGGCATTCCTAAGCTCCTTTACCTTAACACGGCACTGCAGAGTGTCCCGCTCATGGCCTCTTTCTGCCATGGCCCATGATATCTGCCCATAGGTGTCAAAATTCCTGCGGCTAGACCGCAGCTGAGACTGAACAGCCTCTTCTCCCCAACAGCTGATGAGGTCCAGCACCTCACTATTGCTCCATGCTGGGGATTGCCTATTGCGAGGAGGCATGGCACGTGGAGTCATGATGATCAATCAGAATGATCACCTGCAACGATTCCCTGAGACCACGCCACGCAATCAATCAGATCAATGAGAATGATCACCTGCAAGGATTCCCTGAGAGCACGCCACGCTTGGCTGGAGCAAACAGGAAGGGGATTTTCAAATTTCCCTGGAACTTTAAAGGGCGGGTCTGACGTGTGGTCACCTGAGGACAGGACAAAAGAGTTTGCAAGTGATGACCAGAGTGGCTCGAACGGGAATTATGGGACAGGCTGGAGGCCAATTAATGCGCAGTGGGTGTCCACATTCTTCCTGTAGCGCTACAGCAGGTGCGCTACAGCCCTTATTCCCCATGAGGAGGTGGATTAATAATAGCGCTATAACTCAGCGGTTATAGCGCTATTAGTGCCTTGCCAGTGTGGACGGGGAGTAGGTTATAGCGCTCGTGGGGGCTTTATAGCGCTATAACGTGCCAGTGTAACCATGGCCTTAGGTGGTTTTTCTAAACTCAGAGGATAATGAAGCATTTGAATAACTTACTAAGTTATAGGATGGATTTGCATAGATAAATTTTAATGCCAGAAGGGATAATTCTGATTATTTAGTCTGATCTCCTGTATAATACAGGCCAGAGAATTTTAAACAGTGGTTCTCCTATCAAGCACATAACTTCTTGTTGAATTTGAATATTAGAAAGAGACACCCAATCTCAATTTAAAGACTAAAATCTACACATCCCTTGGTAAATTGATCCAATGATAATTGCTCTAATTTTTTAAAAAATGTGTGCTCTATTTCAGATTGGAATTTGTCTAGCTTCAGCTTCCAGCCTTGGAATTCTCTTATGCCTTTTTCTTCTAGATCAAAAAGCTTTTCACTGCTGGAAATTTTCTCCCTGTTTGGGTACATACAGAGTGTGATCAGGTCATTTTTGAACATTCTCTTGTGCAAGCTAAATAGACTGAGATCATAGAGTCCCTCTCTGTAAGGCAGATTTTTAAACCTCTGATCATTCTCACAGCTCTTTCTGCAACATTTTCCAGTTTTTTAACATCCTTATTGATGTGTGGATGCCAGAACTGGAAACAGTATCCCAGTCACTGTCTCACTGCTTTATATCTTTATAATGCTATCTCTCTATTCCTATTCAATATTCCCAATCATCTGGAGATTGATTTAACTTTCTTAGCTACACCATCACATTACAATCACAAATTCAGTTGGCTATCCACCATAACGACCAAGCCCTTTCCAGAGTAACTGTTCAATCCTCAATCCCTGTATATGTGACCTCCTTTTTTGATTCTAGATTTATATGACATTGTTCGTTAATCAGAATGCCATGCAGTACTAAGTCAAATACCTTACAGAACTTTATTATGTCAACACAGTTACTTTTATCAACTGAAAAAAAAGCATCAAGTTTGAAGTCTCCAAATAAAAATTGGACTCTCCCTCTAAGAGGGGAGCTATAAGTCAAACACAAGATATGGCCACGATGCAAGAATCAGTATGCGAAGTTCTCTAATCTGTGTTATGCAAGAGGTCTGATTAGATGATCACATTGATCTCTTCTTGCCTTAAATTCTGTGACTTTAGATCAACCCTATTTTATTCCCCTTTAGATAACCAATGGCTGGACTAGAAAATGGAAACTGCACACAAATCACAGAGTTCCTGCTTGTAGGGTTTGAGACTCTTCCAGAGCTGCAGATCACCCTCTTTGTGATCTTCTTCATCATCTACCTAGCAACCGTTGCTGGGAACCTTCTCCTCATTCTGACTGTGTGGACCGACCGTCACCTTCACACGCCCATGTATTTCTTCCTCACCAATTTATCCTTCCTGGAAACTGGCTACATCTCCAATATCATCCCCAGGCTGCTGGTGAGTCTTGCAACAGGTGACAAGACCATTTCTCTCTCAGGCTGCTTCCTTCAGTTGTTTGTTTTTAGCTTTCTTGGTGCTACTGAGTGTTTCCTCCTGACTGGGATGTCCTATGACCGATACTTGGCAATATGTGATCCACTGCATTATGCAAGTAATATGAGCCCCAGGGTTTCCTTTCTGCTGGCCTTTGCATCTTGGGCATTAGGCTTTGTGACTCCTTCCTTCACAGTAATTTTGGCATCCCTGTTGCCCTTCTGTGGTCCTCATGAGATCAACCACTTTTTCTGTGATTTAACAGCTGTGTTGAAGCTTCCATGTACTGACACTAGCCTGATAGAAATATTAGCTCTAATCTCTTCTTCCACTATATTAGTGATCCCGTTTGTCCTGACCATCATGTCCTATGTCTATGTCATCCTGACCATCCTGAGAATCCCATCCACTGTTGGGAGGGAAAAGGCCTTTTCCACCTGCTCCTCCCACCTCATTGTCGTCTCAGCATTCTATGGGGCTCTGATCATCATGTATGTGACACCATCAGGAAACCAGTCTCTGGACTTCAACAAGGTGTTCTCCCTGCTCTACACAGTGGTGACTCCCATGTTCAACCCTATTGTCTACAGCCTGAGGAACCAGGAAGTGAAAGATGCCTTGAGCAGATCTATCACTAAAATGTGGTCTTCCACCAAAATGTAACTTTTGCTAAATTCCTTTCTGTTTGAATGAAATTTTAAAGGAGGAAAAGTTAAGAGTGAAATGTACATGTCTAACAATGCCTTTCTTTATCTCAAATTCTTTGTTTTTTCCTCACTGTTTTAATTACTGGCTTAAATGTGATCTGAAAATGGTTGAGAAGGGAATTTTATTAATGATGTATAAAGAAGGCCTATATTTTTTGGAAATGTTTTTGGCTGTAATTTTAAAAGGGGCCTAGTGACGTTGGTTCCCCAACTCTTGATGCAAGTCCACACAATCTCCAACAATACCAGCTGCTGCAGAGGAAAGAACTAATACAATGGTGATCACAACTGTGATTTTTAATTAATTGATTTTTTAATTTTTTTAAAAAATTAATCAACTAAATATATATCCAAAATCTGCTGACATTCAATGGGAATTTGGCATTTAATCCTCTGAGTTTCCCTTGAAAATCTTAGCCCAAGTTTTCGACGTAGTTCTCTATACTGAGTTGTGGTCTGGGTAAACTCCTTTGAGTACTGGTTTCTTTACTCTTAGATCTTTTGGGCATCATGAATTGCTAAGTTAGCATGTATTTCTCAGAGTCATACTTTCATGACAGGTCTCATGCCTACTGCTGCTGATACATAAAATGATCATGGGAATGTGATCAGGCCTGTCTGTTTCCGAGTCTCAGAGAATCACCAGCCTTAGTGGAGGTGTGCAGAGAAAAGTATTCTATTTCATGGAGGAGCCTGATCTTTCAAACTCTGGTTTCATTCTGATTAAGAGAAAAAAACAAAATATTAAAAATTCTGCATGAATGGGGTTGAAGCTATGGCTTCAGGCAGTCTAATCAGTGTTAATCTTGAGATTCTGGCATTTCAAACAGCAGTGAAATAATCATCAATAATTTATGTAAAAAATAAACTGAGTTGTTCAAACCCTTTTTCAGAGTTGTGGGAAATCAATGGTGGGGGAGATCAGGAAATCGTTATTTAATGGCAATAAATGTCGAGATTCAAAGAGTTAAAATGTATTGCTGTCAGTTTGTGTGTGTGTGTGTGTTTGTGTTCTTTCTGCGTGCTGTCCAGCCCTGCACAGATAGCTGGTTCAGCAGACCTTGATAATACTACCCAGTGTGATAAAGTGCCGAAGGTTGAAATGACCTCATGTCATGACCTCAGTAACACTGTCGACAAAGACACTTGTCCTCATTTATTCACATCAAGACACAATCCGAGCACCGTGGCTTGGTGGTTCCAAGTATGTGTGACGTTACACCCCATATTCTTCATAGAAATATGGTTATGATATGAATATGGAATAACTAAGATATATGTATGTAAGATGGCTTATGTAAGATATCACTGGAAAGGTCGTGATTTACTAACTGTGATTATCCAATTTGTATGCATGTCATTTTTGTATCAAAAGCTAGGAATATTGACTATGTAACAATTACAACTGTGTATGTATTTTGGAGACACCCACCGGACAGGCCAACATTGTAAAACTTCTCATAGAATTAAAAATTTTTAAAAAATCTATTAATTAATGTATTAATTACAAATTGACTGGATTACTATCTATAAGTATCTACACGGGTAACAAATATTTAATAATCAACTCTTCAGCATAGCAGAAAAAGGTCAAATGTGGTTCAGTGGCTGGAAGTTGGAGCTAGACAAATTCTGAATAAAAATAAGGGTTAAATTTTTAATAGTAAGGATAATTAACCATTGGAACACGCTCCATCACTCACATTTTTTTTTTAAAAAAAAATCAATATAGGATGTTTTTCTAAAAGATCTGCTCTAGAACATTTGGGGGAAGTTCTATGACCTGTGTTATAGAGGAGGTTGGACTAAATAATCAAAATCATCCTTTCTGGCCTTGGAAACTATGAATATTGTTTCAATAATGTCAGTCATTTCATTTCAATAAAAGGAAAGCATTTAATTTAGATAATATCAAAATATAGTATAATATAAATTAGTAAAGATAATACCTATATTATGCATTTTATTCAAATATATCAGTACAAAATCAAATAAAACAAAATTAAAGTTGGAACAAAAACCTTTTACCTTATCAAAACAATATATTCTGACATTATCAAAAAGAAATGAGAAAATCAAAATGATTCCTTTTGACTCTTTTCAGTTGAAAAAAATCATATAAATTAACACAGTTTCATTAAATGTTTTCATTTTGATGAAACTGTATTTTCCCAAACTGTTCCATCAAAACCATTTTTTTTTTACCAACTCTACTCAGTACTTTCTCCCCTGTTCCATTTTCAACCCATGAGCCTGTAGGAGAAGAATAGATCCAAAGCCTGCTGAACTCTGATGCAAATGGATCAATGTTTGACTCACTCCTCTGCATAAATAAGAGTTACTATATTCTTTCTGAGGGCTTCAGGGGAGCCTCAAGGAGTTATGCACTAAATCCCATTACTGTTGGGACATCTAGGGTGGTCCAGTGGATACTACTAAGATTTGGAACATAGATGTCTGCCTCATCCACAGATTGTCCTGTGTTACATTTAGGAAATAACTTAAGGCCAGATTTTTTAAGTATTTAGGTACATAGTGATATTTTCAAAATCACCTGGGCACCTAACATACATTGATTTCAATGGGTATTAGGTGCCTTGATGCTTTTAAAAATCCCATTGGGTCCCTGATTATATTTGAAAATCTGGTCCTTATCAACTCTCTGCATCAGGATAATTTACAAATGTGAGCAATGGATTTAAAGGAAAGAAGGGATCATTATGATAATCTAACATAGGCCAAAGAACCTTACTCATAATATCACCCTACTTCACAGAAGTTTTGTGTTAATAATGGGTGGGATTTTCATCGATCCGCAGATTCCAAGGCCAGAAGTAACCACTGTGATCATCCAGTCTGACCACATCTATAACACAGGCCATAGAACTCCCCCAGAGAATATCTTTTAGATTTAAAAATTCTCAATGATATAGAATCCACCATGACCCTTGGTAAATTTTCCCAATGGTTAATTACTCTGTTAAAAAAATTAAGACTTATTTCCAGTCTGAGTTTGTCTAGTTTCAGCTTCCAGCCATTGGATAGTGTTAGACCTTCCTTTGCTAGACTAAGGGGCCCAATATTAACTATGTTTCCCCATGTAGGTACTCAAAGCCTGTAATCAAATCATCCTTAATTGTCCCTTTGTCAAGCTAAGAAGATACAGCTCTTTGAATCTATCACTATAAGGCATATTTTCTAACCCTTTAACCATTGTCATTGCTCTTCTCTGAACTTCCTCCAGTTTATTAACATCCTTCTTGAACTATGGGCATCAGAACTGCACACAGTATTCCAGCAGTGGTCACACCAGTGTCGAATACAGAGGTAAAGTAACTCTCAACTCCAACTCCAGAGTCCCCTGTTTAAACATCTCAGGCCACTGCATTATGTTGAGAGCTCAAAGACAGGTGTTTATCCATCACAATCCCCAAATCTTTTTCAGTTGTTGCTTTTCAAGATAGATTCTCCCATTCTATATGTATGGGCTACATTTGTATTCTCAGGTGTATTACATTGAGCCATATTAAAACACATATTGTTTCCTTGCACCCAGTTTACCTGGTGATCTAGATTGCACTGAATCTGTGACCTGACTTCTTCATTATTTACCATTTCCCCAATTTTAGTGTCATCTGCAAATTTTACAATGATGATTTAATGTTTTCTTGCAGGTCATTGATGAAAATGTTAAATACAGTAGGGCCCATAATAGATCCCTGCAGGACCTCAGTAGAAACACACACTCACTGACAATTCTCCATTTATAGTTACTGTCACAGACCTATCAGTTAGCCAATTTTTAATCCAGTTAATGTGTGCCATGCTATATTTATATTGTTCTAGTTTCATAATCAAAATGCCATGTGCTACCAATCCAACACCTTCACGAAGTCTATTACATCTTCACGATTACGTTTAACAACCAAACTTGTAATCTCATCAAAAAGGATAGCAAGTTGGATTAATAGGATCTATTTTCTGCAATCCCATGTTAATCTGAATTAATTACATTACCCTCCTTTAGTTCTTTATTAATCAAGTCCTGGATCAGTTACTCCATTATATTTTAGGCTGAGAGGCCCATAATTGCCCCCAATCATCCCATTTACTCTTTTTTTAAAAAAAAAAATGCACCACATTAGCTGTCTTCCAGTCTTTGAGAACTTCCCCAGTGCTCCAAGACTTATTGAAAATAAATATTATGGGCCAATGAGCTCCTCATATAGTTCTTTTATGGCTCTTGCATGCAGGTTATCTGGACCTTCTGATTTTAAAATGTCTAATTGTAATAGCTTCTGTTCAATGAGCTAGAGCAATGGAACATTGTTTTCTTGCACCCAGTTTACAGACTGTGCTGTATCAGTGATCTGTCCTCTTCATTATTTACCACTCCTCCAGTTTGTGTGTCATCTGCAAACTTTATCAGTGATGATTTTATGTTCTCTTCCAAGTCAGTGATAAAAATGTTAAATAGCATAGGGCAAAGAACTGATCCCTGCTCCCCTGTGGAAGCACATTCACTTAATAGCAATTACCATTTACAGCTACATTTTTAGACCTATCTGTTAGCCAATATTGAATCCATTTAATGTTTTGCCATGTTAATTTTATATTTCTCTAGTTTTTTTAATCAAAATATCATGTGGTACCAAGTCAAATACTTTTAAGAAGACTAAATATATTAAGTCAGACCCTAAGGAAGTATATCACTTCAAAGGAGCCTAAGGAACTTTGATGCCCTAATCCTGTGGCCTTTTACTGCAGATGAGCACCTCACTCCAAAAATTGAACAACTGTGCAGTGCTTAGATACTGTGGTGTTCAGGGCCACACATAGACAGTTTTATGGGAGTTGAGGTTTAACTCTCCCTCCTTTGAAAACCCCAGCCAAAATTAATCAAATCAATTAGATTCTGATCTCAGCTAAGCGTACTAGTAAACCTGGTGTAACCCAATGAAGTTATCAATTAAATTATAACTGTGATGTGAATTTTCCAATTTAAGTTTACATGACCATCTTAACTTTGAGAATCCCCAATGCATGTGTCTCTAAGGCCACAGAGACTATATTTGGCTCACTCTGCTTTGAAAATCATCAGTGCTTTAGTGTTATCAAACCCTTATCTGGCATCTCATGCTCATTGGACAAGCATTTCTTGCAGACTGAGGTAGGTTTCAGCATCTTTGTATCATTTCAGTCCATGTACCATATTTTACACACATTAATGAAGTGCAATTCTAGAGTAACTCCTTTGGTGTGAGACCAGAACCATTTCCTTAATGTTAGATGTGAACAGGCTGTGTTTTATGAGAGAGATTCTCATGTGGTACAAATTGACGTAGCTCCATTGCCAGTCATGGCCATTTACACCAGCTGGAATATTGGTGCGTTTTTATGATGGATTTCTTTTACATTTTTCTAAGCAGCTTAAAATCGGTAATGAGAACAAGGCTGAGAAACAGTTATGCAATGAGGCAGACTCTCATCCTTGATAAAATTTTCAAAATCACCTAAGTGAGCTGGGTGCTTATGTTCCATTTTCCACATTGACTTGGAAACCTAGAAGCAGAAGTTTCCTTGGTAATCAGAGTTTTGACATAGTGTAATACCTTTGCCATTGATTGAGTTTAGATCTGGTTGAAAGTTTAATACAGGAAACAAAATCCATTTTGGACAGCAGATTTTTGTTATGAAACAATATTTGTTTTTATAGACTATTTTAGAATGTTCAGCTGTTTGATTATCCTTTCTTTGTTTTTACAACAAAAGTGAAAATAAATTCATTTTCATCAATAATTTTCATGGAAAAAAATCATTTACCAACCAGCTTTAAATCAGAACCAGGTCAGGAGTGCCACGTTCTTTAAGTATGTCCTAGTTTCTTCCAGATCTGATGTGATGGCTGCAGTGGTTTTAATGGTGTTACTCTGGATTTATACCGATGTAAATGAGCCTGGAATATTTCCCTCCCCATCCAGATTTTTAAGATATGTTTAATTTATTGAACCTACAACTAAATGGAAGTCAAAAGGCTTATTCTCCTTTCATTTAAATGGACATGAATAAGGAGTAAATCTATTAAAATCAATGCAGTTGCATTTGTGTAGAAGAGACTGAAGGTTTTTGTTTTCAGCATAACACAAAGGATCCAATCTAGAGCTGGTGTAAATTGTCCATAGCTCCACTGGAGTCAATGACGCAGATCCACAGCTGGCCTAAAGCAGCCTAACTCCTTTGAATTCATTTTCCTCCAGCAGAAGAGCTGACTCAAATATTTACTCTGCTTTCGTTTAAAAAAAATTAGCTGGACAAAAGAGTAAAGAATATTCTGTAAATCAAGGAACATCAGAACATACATAGCTAGGAGTTACCACACCGGATCACTCCCCTGGTCCATCTAGCCCTGTGTTCTGTCTCCAGCAGTGGCCAATACCAGATGTCTCAGAGGAAGGTGCAAGAGCATTGTGGAAGGCAGAGATGGGGTAATCTGCTCTCTGTGAGGAATCATCTTGATCTCTACAGTTAGAGGTTGGCTGGTGCTGTAAGTATAAAGTGTTACATCCTTCCTCAAACTCTTATTTTTAGCATTAACTATGGTAATTCTGGATATGCTAGTTATCCAGATAATCCATATCTTCCCGATATCCCCTCTTTAAACAATCCTGCTTTGGAAATGTGAGGCAGAGGTAATTCCATCTTTAGTGCCAACTTTCGAAGGGATCCTAATCTATCTCTGAACTGGCCACTCACAGTTTGGCAGTTGTACAGCTCTTCCACCAGAATCATCACATGACAAATTGTAATAGCAAGTAAGAGTCTGTTGGACAGTCGGGGACAGATCCTGCTTTCAGCTCCAGTGGTGGAAATTTAAATCAAAGGGCTATATTCCTGATTTACATCTGTGTAACCAAACAGTATTTAGGCCTAGGTAGTTAAGTTCTAATCCTGCAAACCCTTCTACATAAAAGTAAGCATGTTGCTTATGCAAAACTTATTGCTTATGTGTGTTTGCAGAACTGTGACTCTGGTATCTTGTCTGAACGTGCGTCCATCCTTTCCATGTTTTTAGAATGACAGAGGAGATCTAGGGAACTTGGGGTCATGGAATCCCATTTATGAAACTGGCAGACCAGTGCCAGCTTATGCTAAGGCCCCCAGGCTTCATTGAGCACCAGCAAATACATAGCTGGAAACCAGTACAATTGATCCTTTCCTCCTGCTCTAACCACTTGATCACATTTTTCTCCCAGTGCGAGGAATAAACCTCACTGGGATTCCCTCTGCTTCACAGGCCACTCAAATGTCTATTTCTTTCCATGCATCCCCAACATCCCCCTTGTGTCCACCTGTCCTGGCGGGAGAATTCCAGAGCTGGTTGGGTTTGGGTGGCTAAAATAAACCAAACTGAACCACTCCAGGAATTTATTAATGATTCCCTTTGTAGCAGACTCCTGGAATCTCCAAAGAGACAGCTTTCTTGATCCTGCCCAGCAAAGCTGAGGGAGATTTCAGGAAGTCTTTGATCCTAGAGCCAGTCTTAGGTCATGGGTCAGATATTATATAAGAGGAATATTTCTGAAGCTGTCTCATTTTTGGAACTGGGTCCACTCCACCGGTCTGTCACCACAGCAGTGGTTACCTCTGAGATGTGACTTCCCCAGGACTTCCTTGCTCATTTCGACACATTTGACTCTGAGACCATGCACACGGCAGGTAGTGTGAGGTATTGACTCTTGATTCCTAAACTATGCCATGTAATAGTAGGAATAGCCATTGCAGGAAGGATGCTCAAAGCCCTTGATGGGAAGGAAGGAGAGGTCTGGTTGGAGAGACCAAACTGAGCACTTCTCCTGTTTCCTCTTCAAAAGAGTTTGACAGCTATTGTCTGGGGCTGTCAGAGGAGATAAAATTAGTTTGGATTATAATAGACCCATTCTTGCTTTGACCATCTGAGGCTTTCCTGGGACTAGCTCCATGAGCCCAGGCTCTCCCACAGCAGGAGCTCTCAGGGGCTCAGAGCTCCAGGGCAGCTTAGAGCAGGAAAATGAACCACAGAAAGACCCCAGAGAAAGACTTCCATTGGTGGATAAAACTGCGGTGAGATTCCCAGCAAAGATTTCATTACTTCCTTTTTCTTTGTATAGCCCATGTTCTGCAGCTTTCCAGCAGCTTTAGACTGGAGCCATCAAAGCAGACTCATGTCAGAACTGATGATGGAGTTGGACCCTTATCTCTCTTGGGTTCCTTTAAGAATCCCAGCCTAGGAGCCCCCAAGACACCAAAGAGTCCCACTAACTGCTAGATTCACAAAGGACTGTAGGAGACTCACTGCTACTTTGGGTGCCCAAGTCCAATGTTTTGGTACCACTGGTGTTCACAACCCCCCACTTAGCTGCCACCTGGCCCGATGGGCTCTGGAACTTGCTCAGCACTTAGATTTATGTTGTGAAAGTTCCCTTGGTGCCTAAATTTCTGGGCACAAACACATCTGGGCACAAACACTGCTGCCTTCCCCTAGGCATCCAGCCCCAGTGTGACCTGCAAATCAGGGGAATGTGGATGGAGGAATGGATATCCTCCTGGCAGGGCCTGGTTGGTCAACTGAGCTTAGACCTCACCTACTGGATTGGGGCTCATTCCAAATTCAGTGAGTATAGATGACAGGTTCAATTCCTGTCTAAGGGAGATGGGGAGAAAGGATTTGAACAGAGTGTTCCACATATGAAAGCACTGGGCTAAATGTTATAATGTGGATGTGGTGTCTTCTTCTTTGCCATATCCTGCCAAAAATTGACATAGACACCCAACTGTAGCCCAGACCTAAGCTCCAAGCTCTGCAAGAAGGGTAGAGTTTAGAAAGCACCCTTCTCCTTTGTGTCTCCCATCAGAAATGGAGGCAGGGAACCCTTCAGCCTCCTGGCTTTAGTGAATCCCATCCCTGCAGTACCTCCACAGTCTTACTCGGTCTCCCTGGGGAACCCTCACCCACTATCCTCACCTTGCCTCAGCCTATGGGCTACTGCCAGTCATTATCGAGCCCCCATTTACTGGGGCTGACTGCAGTCTGTATAAGCCAGTCATCATAGGCAAGGGGGGTTTGGCCTGCTGCCTCCACCTACCCATGGGCTGCCCCCTGCAACCTCAATACTCCTTTTTGGCCATCTCCAAGGCCCTGCAGCCTGGGGGATTTCCAGGCTGGAGCTCCCCCAACTCCTCTTGCCTTCCCCCAGCCTTCTCCACTCTAGGTGCCCTGTCAAGCTCCCCAGAAGCCAGGCCTGTCTGCCTCTATAGCCAGAGGAGACTGACTCTGTGCTCTTGGTCTACTGCCCTCTTATAAGGCCCAGCTGGGCCCTGATTGAGCTGGCTGTAGCTGCTTCCCTAATCAGCCTAGCCGAATGGCTCACCTGGCTACAGCCCTGTTTAGACAGGAGTGGGGCAGCCATAGCGAAAGGACACTGTGGTGAGCAGGGGGCTCGTTTCATGAGCAGACTATTCCACTTCCTTCCAGGACCCCACAATGGAATATCAGCATTGGCGGGGGATAACTCGGGTTTGCTCAGTCAGGGTTTTCCTGAAGTGGGACACAGTGTAACTCGGTTAAATGAGATTAAAAAAAGAAAACTTCCAAGCAAAGTGTGTTTCCTATTTTGGTTTGAAAATAGATTTCATATCAATATATTAAATGGGAAGTAGGCTAGGAAAATGTCATATTTTTTATTCTGTCAGTTCAAATTTTCAGATATATTTTAAGAATATGAAATGGATCAACAGAACCTCACCACCACAGTGACTGCATTTATTTTCTTGGGCCTCACTCAAAGCCATCAGCTGAAGTATTTTCTCTTTATGGTCTTCTTCATAGTCTACACGATCACCTGGGTGGGGAACTTCACTATCATCATCACAGTGATCACTGACCGCCGGCTCCACACCCCCATGTACTTCCTGCTGGCCAACTTGGCTTTTATGGATGTCAGTGACTCATCGGTTAATGCTCCCAACTTGCTGTCCGGTCTCCTCTCTCAGCATAAAACCATCTCCTTCAACGAGTGCATCCTCCAGATGTTCTTCTTCCACTTCATTGGGGGTGCAATGGCATTTTTTCTCGTGGGGATGGCCATTGATCGGTATGTGGCCATCTATAAACCACTGAGATACTTGATTATCATGAATCGAGACATGTGTGTGGGGCTAGTTGTACTGGCATGGGTGGGTGGAATAGTTCACTCTGCTGTTCAGATGGGACTGCTCCTCCAGTTTCCATTCTGTGGGCCAAACATCCTGGACAACTTCTACTGTGATGTCCCACAGGTCATCAAACTGGCCTGCGCTGACACCCATGTAGTCGAACTGCAGATGGTCTTCAATGGTGGAGTACTGCTCATAATACTATTTATCAGTCTGTTAATTTCATACACCATCATCTTAGTCAAGATCAGGACACATGTTACAGATGGAAAGCGTAAGGCTCTGTCCACCTGTGGAACCCAGATTATCGTAGTGTGTGTACTATTCATACCCAGCATCTTCATCTACGCTCGACCTTTTAAGAAGTTCACCCTGGACAAGGTGGCTTCAGTCTTTTTCACTGTCATTCCCCAAATGCTGAACCCAATGATCTACACGCTGAGAAATGCAGAGATGAAAAAGGCCATCAGGAGATTGATGAGCAGAATGTTCTTCTCACGGAGGAAATTAAAGACATAATTTTTGAATGATCATTTCTATGAGAAACCAGACTGGAACATATCAGGGGGCAGATGTATTCACCGTATGAAATATGTATCACATCAAAGAGAAAGCATACTGCACACTCATGGAAAATTGTGGTCATGAATAAATTACAGCCCTTGGGCCACAGAATCCATTGAAGTCTATGGGGCCAACTTGTTTAAATCAGTGTAGCTCCACTGGAGTCAATGAACCCCACTTGTTGTAAATCAGTGCAGCAGCACTGGAGTCAATGGGCCAAATCCCCAACAGCTAAAGAGCTGAATAGATCCATTGGAGTCAATGAGCCAGATCCCCAGCTGATGTAAGACAGCGTAGCTCACTGAATATTTTCCAACAGTTGAGGATTGATCCCTCAGAATTTTGGGTTAAAAAAGTCTATTAATGATTTCAAATACTGAAAAATATCATAAACATCAGAGTCTCCTCAGGAAAAAATAAACCATTTTCAAATAAATTGTAAAAAAATATATATACCATAAATATTTCTTAACTGTCATGAGGATTTTGTTATAGATGAACATGATATTCTTGTATTGTACAACTCAGGCATTTTACTCATCTACATTTTCATGTTATTTGCATTTCTCATATGGCTAGTTAGCAGTGTGAGTAAATAAAATTCGTTATTTTCGCAGAAAATTAGAATTAATTATTTTATACATTTTTTCTATTTCTATTTCTGTCTTCACAAATTAAACTTAAATTCTCTTTGGTTGTCTTTTCTCCTAATCCTGACATAAAAGTGTATCTATAAAAAGAGCTGCTCAATCTTTTTATGATGAAAACAACAAGGTGGCTTTTTCCTGAAATTAGAAAATAAAGTGAAAAAAAATCAAACAATGTCAAGAATTGTGGGGAGAAAAGTGAAAAACATAAAAAACAAAACAAAATTAATGTATTCCTTTCATTTACTTTCCATTTTGTCCTCCTTCTCTCCTGAATTTTTCCTTAGAAAAGGGGGAGAAATTTAAAAAACGAGAGAAAATTGGGACAGAAGTAGTAAAAAACAAATAAAAGAAAACAAAATGGAAGACTGCAAACCTAATCATTTTAGTTCAAAATGTAATGAATATTTATTTTTAACAAATGTTATTTTCATAACCTTCTATATTAAAATATTTTTTAAAATTGTTCTGAAGTTTTGTGAAATATGTCTTTCCCAATCAGCTTTAGATTTATAACGTTTAAGGAGTGTAAATTGCTGTTCAACTGTGAAAATTAATTGTCATATTCTGAGGTGCAACCTGGATCAGTGAAGGATTGTGTTATCATCTGCCCCACAAACTTGGATGCCTCACAATGCTTTGCTGTTGTAGTGCCCAACCTGGGCTACTCACAAACAGCCTACTAATATGTAGGTTACACCCTGAGTGTCTGTGTATAGCTACAGGCCTGGTCCAGCAGCTGTGATGCCAGCAGCCTCCCAGCAACACACCGGCCACACTCTGGCTTCCACCAGCTTTCTTACTATTTGCAAGGTGAGCTCAACACACTCCAAGTCTTGAATTTTCTCCCAAACCTGTGTTCTGCACTGTCCTGACCTCTGCCAGAAAGTCCAGGTATTAAAAGTCTGCTGTCCCTGCAAAGAATCAATATTCATCAGGTTGCTACTTTAAGTAGAATTATGAATAGTTCAGTTTAAACACAGCACTGGATTGGTTTAGATTAAAAAATAAAACAAGTTCAACTCTTTCCCTCAGAACAAAGCTTATTCAAACAGTAAAGAAGGCAACTTGGAGTCTGTTGGTAAAGGGGTCTCCACTGTTCTTTCTCCTCAGCTGTGTTTGCTGAAATGCAAATTTGCTTTGTCTCCTGCCATCACATCTCCCTGCTATCCAGAGGATCTTGTTTACCACTCATATGTAAATTGAGGTAAACATGCATTTCTTTGTGCAGGATATTTCTGCTAGGACAGAGCTGTGCAGTTGTGAACATGTGCTAAGAAAATCGCACAGAGGAATTTGATAATGTCGTATATAATGTTTCTATATACATTTCACCTAAAAATTACTGATCAGCAAGTGATTTGTTTTCAAATGATTCCTCACCAGGTGTGACTACATGTGAAATACAGGCACATAGTCAATATTCACAGTCATCACCTTAAACATCTGCTGTGTAAGTGATCTCAGTGCTGGCTCCGCCCATGATTGTGGATGGACCCAGGAAGTCACATCTGAGAGATGTTCATTGCTCTCCCAACCAACAATGAAAGCGGGCCTGGTTCCAAAAGTGTCAAATTCCCAGAAATCTTTCCCATGTATCATATTTACCCGGGCTCTGGGATGAAAGACTCTCTGAAATCTCCCTGAACGTTACAGGGCCTGATCAAGAAATTGCTTCCTCATATATCTGGGGACTCTGCCACAAAGAAAATCATTGATAAGTTCATAATGTGTGATGCTGTATAAAAGACAGTGATCCTAGAATCATAGAATATCAGTGTTGGAAGGGACCTCAGGAGGTCATCTAGTCCAACCCCCGGCTTAAAACAGGACTAACCCCAACTCAATCATCCCAATATCATCTTTACATACAATATATCATCACTGATGTATCACCATTGTTCCACAATTGTGATCAATCTTGCACAAAGTATTTCTGTAAGGTTGATCAGTCTTGCACAAAGTATTTCTGTAAGGTATCATTGGAAAAGTTATAGTTTGCTAAGTATGATTATCCTGTTAATATGCATGTATAACCCCTCTGGTAGGTGGAATCAGAAGCAACAAGGGTTGGATTCAATATCTAGGGGTTCTTTTTCAGCAGTACAACACAGAACCATCTTGATCTCCCACCCATTAACCTGGGAAAATTACACACCACCCCTGGGCACCACTAAGAAACAATACGTCTCCTCTCACAAGCACAGAGTCTTAGTGTAGGGAAGAAATATTTAACAAAAGTGGGAAACTAACCCACAACTAACTTGAGAAAACACCACAAACAGGATTCATAAGCAAATAACCATGAGAAAAACACCCACCCCAGAGCATGGTGGGCAATGTCCTTTTGCCTCAGGTTCTAAAGTCCAGTAACCAAAAGTTCCTTTATGGTGCCCCTTCCTTCTCTGTCCACCTCACCCCACTCATAGTGGTTGTACTTGGTCAGTGAAGACTCAGAGTTCAGAGGTGCACCTGGGTGAGTTAACCTCTTGCCCTGGTCAGGGTTGGGGTGGGAAAGGCACCTTGCTCATTCTGCTGTTCAAGTCCTAGCTCTGGTGTGAGCCACCCCGCTCATCACTCCCCTGCCAGCTGCTCCGCTGGTTGCTCACCTCCCTGATCTGCCCAATCTGGGATGTCTTGAGGTCCCACCACTTAACCCAGCTCTCAATGCAGTCTTTTCCCAATAGCTGGGAGATCATGGGCTCAGAAGGTAGTCATGTGATTGTCCATCTCCAAGCTTCCTGCTCAACACTTCTTGCAGTGGACAGCAATAGTCCATGGATGTATAGCCCCACTGAGGCCAATAACACTGCTCTACAGAATGCTTCTACAAAATGCTTCTGAAATAAATGTAGTCAAACTTTACTAATTCTGGGTCACTGAGAACGAAAATGATGCTTAAAATTGTTGATTGGCTCTAGTTTTCAAGATACGCTTTTGGGTCACTATATACGACCCTTGACATGGGAATGGCGGAGGATAAGTGAGTTATAAAGGGAAGGGATCTCAATTTAAACCAGAAATGACTAAAATACATCTTTGACTGGATCTATGAATAAATCTATAACTAGGTTTGAACAGTAGTTGCTTTTTAGGCAAAACAATGAATGATGCAATCTGAAGCTGTTATTGCATCATACATGATATGAATTGCATCATGTTATTCCTAGAAGTCATGGATGATGCAATCATAACGAAGCTTACATCACTCTGCTGAACAAATTGCCCTATATCAGCTCTAGAAATCATACAGTGTCGTGCTCTCTTATTTGTCAGTGTTTGATTTTGCAAAGGGACACATTCCTGTTTCGCCAAAGTGAGCAGACATGCCTCGTACTTGTGTGAACAGTGCCGATAACTTCTGCTATGTTTGGTGAAGTGACTTTTGCATCACAAAAGTGCAGTATAACCACTATGGTTAAGAAAGCCTATCACCTTTATTTTGGCTGCAAAATTGGAGATCAGGACAAGAGGTGGGCCCCACGCATATGCTGCAACACTTGTGCAACAAATCTTCGCCAGTGGTTGAACAGGAAAAGGAAATCTATGCCTTTTGCAGTGCCAATGATTTGGAGAGAGCCAACAGATCATACCAGCAATTGTTACTTCTACATGGTGCCTCCACTTGGGAAAGGTGTGTCAAAGAAGAAAAAGTGGACTGTGCATTATCCAAACATTCCATCAGCTATACGCCCAATACCCCACGGAGAAGGACTGCCGGTTCCTGATGCACCAGAATCATTCTCACTTGAGTCAGACGAGGAAGAGAAAGAGGATGGAACTTCTGGTCCTGAACCATCAATGTCACAGGACCCACATTTTCCCCCATCCTCCTCCTCTGAACCACAGCTCATAACACAAGCTGAACTGAATGACCTTGTCAGGGATTTGGAACTACCCAAGAGTAAAGCAGAGCTGTTGGGCTCCAGACCACAGCAGTGGAATCTCCTGGCAGGTGATGTTAGGGTTCCCATGTTCCGTGACCATCAAAAGGATCTTGTCCCATTCTTCTTCACGGAAGGTGATCTTGTAGCCTGCAACAACATCGATGGTGTGATGGCAGCCCTCAACATCGTTCACGATCCAGATGAGTGGAGACTCTTCATTGATACATTGAAGACGAGTCTTAAAGCTGTTTTGCTGCATAATGGCAATGTTTTGCCATCAATTCCAGTTGGTCATGCAGTCCATATGAAGGAAACCTATGACAACATGAAACAACTTTTGAGGTGCATAAACTGTGACCAACATCAGTGGGAGCTCTGTGGCGATTTGAAGGTTGTTGCTCTCTTGCTTGGTCTGCAGACTGGATACACAAAGTACTGCTGTTTTCTCTAAGAATGGGATAGTCGTGCAAGAGATTCCCACTACATCAAGAAAGATTGGCCACTCCGACAGTCATTGGAGCCTGGGAGGAAAAGTGTTCAGCATCCACCACTTGTTGAATCAAGGAAGATTTTGTTACCACCCTTACACATCAAGCTGGGTCTGATGAAGAACTTTGTCAAGGCCATTGACAAAACACAAGCAGCTTTCAAGTACCTCCGTGGAAAATTTCCAAGGTTAAGTGAAGCTAAGATAAAGAAAGGTGTGTTTGTTGGTCCTCAGATTTGTGAACTTCAAGATGATGCATTTGACCATGCACTGTGTGGCAAAGAAAAGACGGCATGGAAAGCCTTCCAGTCAGTGGCAATACGTTTTCTCGGAAACAACAAGGCAGACAACTACAGGTTGTTGGTGGAAAACCTCCTCAAGGCATATAAAAGCCTTGGTTGCAACATGTCACTAAAGATACATTTTTTGCACTCTCATCTAGATTTTTTTCCACCAAACTGCAGAGCAGTGAGTGACGAGCACGGCGAGCGATTTCACCAGGACATTGCAACAATGGAGAAACGCTATCAGGGCAAATGGAGCCCATCAATGCTTGCAGACTATTGCTGGACAGTGACAAGAGATGCTCCATTTAATGAATACAGGAGATAAGCCAAGAAGCGCCGAGTAGACACTGAATAGAACTAAACTATGTACATAATAGTTTTTTGCCTTTTCTTTCATAATACATTTTATTTATATAACCCTTTTGCTGATTTGTAAAGTGTTACATAAACAGGACAGGTGAAATATTATCATATAAAGCAACCATAAACACATGAAAAGACCTAGGTTTACAATTTATGATTAAAACTCTACTATCTACACAATATAAATAGACATAAAATGTGAAAACTTAAATATCTTAGAAACAGTAGCCAATCAGTTGTTTTAACTGTCATATTTGAATTCAGCACATCAAAATACATAATAAATATCACATTTTATCTCTGAAGCAGATGACTTCTAAAAAATTGTAGACCAGTGTAATCCATGGATGTATAGCCCCACTTGCTGCATGAGATGCAATGAGTTTACCGGTGATGCTGAGGGGAGAAAATACCATGAGTACCAGTTCCTCTGGTGAGCTGCTTGGATTTTTAATTCATCCCTGAACTCTCCCTGCCCCAACTAGGTTCGGGGATTATCTGCGTCGCCCAATATGAGCTGCTGATAAAGAGGTAATTGAAGCAGATGATACGCTAAATAATCCAGATAGTGCAAAGGACAGGGAGTCTGTTCTCCCCGTGGAATATTACCACAGAACTACAGTGCTTAATTGTGGGATTAGCCCCAACATGTCTTGTCTAGGCAGGTCATCCTCTGCTCCCCCGTAGGGGATGCATGGGGAGGGGAGCTAGGAGAAACACCCCATCTGCATCACTCCAGGTCAGTTTCCCCACGTGGGCACAGGAAGGGGATGCAGGGGTTGGGGAGAAAGGGGAGTGCAGAGGTAAGAGGAGCAGGAAGGGACTGTAGGGATAAGGGGTGCAGCAGAGGGTGCAGGGGTGAGGGGTGAAGGATGGAGTGAAGATGCTCTCTGGCTGTCCACCCAGTGCTTAATTTGTGCTGGCACCGTTCTCGATTCCTGGAAGAGTTGTGGTTGACCTTCCCACGGGAGTTGCATCAAATGCATGGCCCACAGTGATACAGAATCTTAATACAATGTGATGCTCAAATATTTTGCATACTCCACTCCCCGCACCGCCCCCAAAAAATCAGCCACCCAACCAGTAAAGCAAAACAGAGCAAACTAAGAAACAAAATTGAGACAATCAAGCAAAGAAACAGTAACTCTCATATCCCAAGCAGAATTTTTATCCCGCAGTAGAAGAAGAGCCAGACACTCCAGAAAGTCCACTAGGGACTTTGTTATGCCTACTCATTTTATGTGCAAGGTGCTCAGATAGTGTGGTGATGGGTGGCAGTATAAAGTCTTATATAGATTTGGATCATATTTAGCTTGATGCAAACATAGAATAACTCCAATGATTTGAGTGGTGGTTGTCTGGATATTTATTCCCCCCTGTAACTACCTGGTTGTGAAAGGTGAAGCTGCAACATTTCTTGGGCAGAATGCATTTTCTGCAGAATATTTTTTTGTGTGCCAGGCATAAATTATGCATGTGTGCAGAGGCACAGAATTCCCCTAGAAAGAGATTATATTGATAACAAAACACAGAATAAGTACATGGTCATGGAATCAAAATGGACATTTCATTTGAGGGGAACTGCCTCAATCCCATCATTTTCCAAAGGGCAGCTTTGATCTCCTTGTTCCTCATGCTGTAAATGATCGGATTCAGCATTGGAGGCACCAGGGAATAGAGAACAGCCATTGTGAGATCCATAGCTGATGTTGAGTGGGAGGTGGGTTTCATGTAGGCAAAGGTTGCAGTAGAAATAAACAAGGAGACCACAATGAGGTGAGGGAGGCAGGTGGAGAAGGCTTTATGCCGGCCCTGCTCAGAGGGGATTCTCAGCACTGCTTTGAAGATCAGGACATATGATACAATTATTACAACAAAGTGGATTAAGGCTAAACATGCACTAAAGACAATAACCCGAGTTTCACCAAGGTATGAATTAGAACAGGCAAGTTTGAGTAGCTGGGGAATTTCACAGAAAAACTGATCCACCATGTTCCCCCTACAAAAAGTTAACACAAAAGTGTTCCCAGTGTGCAGTGCAGAGTAAAAAATTCCAGTGGTCCAGGCACTAGCTGCCAGTTGGATGCAAGCTCTTTTACTCATCATTGTCTCATAGTGCAGTGGCTGGCAGATGGCCACATATCGGTCATATGCCATGATGGTGAGTAAGGGAAGCTCAGCTGCAGCAAAGACAACAAAGAGAAAGACTTGGATGACACATCCAGAATATGAAATAGATCTGGTGTTCAGGAGGGAATTCACCATGGATTTGGGGACAATGACAGAGGTGGAGCCAAGATCTAGGATGGATAAATTCATCAGGAAGAAGTACATGGGGGTGTGAAGATGGTGGTCGAGGGCGACAACGGTAATGATGAGGAGATTCCCTGTCACGGTTGCCAGGTAAATCACTAGGAACATGACAACATGTAAAATCTGCAGCTCCCACATATCAGAGAATCCCAGGAGAAGGAACTCAGTCACAGTGGTTCGGTTGGACATTTTCCTCTGGAGTACATTATGTGCTGCCTGTGGAGGGAAGGAGAACAGCAATGGTCAGAATTAGAGTGGCAGAGCGAATGGCCTTGATTCCCCTCTCATGATGTGAATGTCAGAGGCTCACTTCACACATCACTTCCATTGACAGGGGTGGCGAGTGCTCCGTTGACAATCAGGACACTACTCCGTCATGTCTTCACACAAGCCTATATTGGTATATCTCCCAGAAAGTCAATGGAGCAGAGTTTTTTTACACCCTCTGAGGATCAGATGTGATCAGGCTGTGGCTTGGTCAAATGCAATAGGAAGGATGGAACAAAGTCCATCCCAAATCCAGTCATTCTAGTCAAGATGGTTCCCCTGTGCTGACAAACAGCAAGCTCACCACTTGGGCATGAAACTACAATACTAAAATGCAAATACAGCCTGATTCCCACTTTCCAGGGAAATACAATACGGACACATGAGCACCCTCTGTGTCCGGTCCGGTCCGGTCACCTGTGATGGTTCCACACCAGTGACAGATTGATAGCCTGCTGCCTGGTAACAAACTGACCTATGGCACTGGATCCCAGCTGCACTCCCCTCTCTGGGTCATGATTGGTTAGGACCATCACTCATTTAATGTTTTATCGTTTTCCCTGTATGAGTTTATGTCTGTGCTATGCAGGTCAGAGGCTTTCAGGAGACTTGGGTTCTATTCTTGGCTCTTCCCCTGACCTGCTCTTTGACCTTGGGCCAGTGACTTCCCCTCACTGTGCCTCTGTTTCCCCAGCCTCCCTTTCTCTTGTTCACTAGAACTGTAAGCTGCTTGGGGGATGCTTTTTGTCTTAGTTTTGTATGTTCTGTGCATCCATCCACAGTATTTTTGTTTAGCTGGCAGCAGCGTGAGCCAGAGAATATAGTGTTTTGACAGGAGATCTGGATTCTAGTCCCATTGACCTCTTCTGTGTCCTTGGGCAGGGTAAGGATAGACAGACTTTGGCTGGGGGCTTCAGCTTTCTGTGTCTCAACTTCAAGGCACTGGTATGTTTAAAAATATATTCTGTGGGGAATCAGCTTTCCTATTTACTCAATTTTTCCATCCTGCAGCTCCCCTTTGAAACAAACATCAAAATGGTTGCAAAAGAGTGAATGGGTTTGAAATTGTGGTGTCACTAGACAATATCACTGGTCCTCAGCCTGACTTAAAACTAAGTTGGCCAGTTAGGAGTAATCAGACATTTTCTGCTTTAATTATTTCAAAGGAAAGCTAGGTTTTCAATTTTCACTTGAAGTCTCTGCTGTCCTCAAAAAAAAATCTATATATCTATATCTAGATCTAGATCTATCTATCTATATATTAAGTGACAAAGAGTCTTGTAGCACCTTATAGACTAACAGATGTTTAGGATCATAAGCTTTCGTGGGCAAAGACCCACTTCATCAGATGGGTCTGAGCCCATGAAAGCTTATGATCCTAAACATCTGTTAG
>ML677535.1:650930-679088 GCA_007922305.1 Dermatemys mawii | reverse complement strand
ATTCTGACTCCTATGGCCAATCCCTTCATTTACAGCCTGAGAAACACGGAGGTGAAAAAGGCTGTAAGGAAAATTGTCAGTAAATGTGCTGATTTTACAAGAATTCAGAAAGGCCCTTTTTGATTTCTTTTTTGAAAGATAAAATAATGAGTGAAGCTGATTTACTGTTCAATGCTCAGCTGTTGTTTAGGCCCTTATTTCATGCTAGGTCTTTGGCACTATCAGTGTATAACACGTGAGGATGTTGAAAGATTTATCTGTAAGATCAATCGGAACCAGGTTTTTTATGTTCAAAATAAAATGGATCTGTACTTTCCTTGTTGAAGTTGGATTGATAGCTTTCTTTTAGTTTATGGAATTCATGAAAATGTTATCATGTAAAATAATGACTTTGAACTATATCTACAAAAGGACTTAAACTATGTCTACACTATCCCCCAGATCGATGTTCTGAGGATCAATGCACCAGGGTCGATTTAGTGGGTCTAGTGAAGACCCACCAAATCAATAGCAGATCACTCTCCAGCTGACCCAGAAGAATATGGGAAGAAGAGTATGGTAAGTTAACAGGAGAATGTCTCCTGTTGATCCAGCATAGTGTGGACACTGCAGTAAGTCCATCTAAGCTACACCAACTTCAGGTACATTATTCACGTAGCTAAAGTTGCGTAGCTAAGGTTGACTTACTACAGAAGTGTAGACAGAGCCTTAAGCATTGCTACACCATTCTTCCAGTGCTGTGATAGTCATTGGAACTCACACCCAGGCTTGGGGAGTCGGGGGGTGCCTCTAGAATGAAATAAAAGTTCCATAGCAAGGCCATGGCTGGCTCAGATCATCTGACTTGGACTTGTGAGGATTGGGCTGCAGTGTAAATGTTTGGGGTGGAGCCCGGGCTCTGAAACCTTGGGTGTGGGTCTCAGAGCAGAGGCTGCAGCTCAAGCCAGACCTCTACATGGCGCCAATGAGCCTCTCACCCTGAGACCTGCGAACCCCAGTCAATTGAGCCAGGCTCTGAGACTCATTTCCATGAGATGTTGATCGCAGTGCAGATGAACCAATAGAGTTTGAGACCAGAAGGGAGTGCCACGTCATCTAGACTGTCTCTTTGTATAGCACACGCTACCAACTCACTCCAGCACGCGCCCACTAAACTCAACAACCAAAAAGGGACCAAAGGGTCCCGGCCATCAGAAGACAAGACCATGATGTGCCAGAGGCAGTGATCATGGGGGACAGAAGTGCACCAGTCCCCAAGGTCCCCCACATAATGGCAGGGAAATGATTAAATGAGATACCCCCATGTACCTCTCCTGTAAAAAAGGGGTTAAAACAGCCCTGGAGATGGCTGTTGCTGTGGAAAGGCAGCTGAGGTGTGTAACCACTGGGCTAATAGTGATGAGAGAGGGCCTCAGTCCCATGAGCACATGTTTGGGGCCCGATCCTGCAACCAGCCAGAGGCATATGGAAGCCTGGGATGGGACAGCAGTGCTGTGCCCAGAGAGACAAACACAGGCACTGAGAGAACGTTCTTGCAAAAACTTTGGCACTGAGGAAGTTTAGGCTCCTACAGAGTCTGATGGCAGCTGAACCGGGGGTTTTGTGATTCCCAGCGAGGCCTGATCCTGACATTCAGGTGGTTAAACCACCAATGAAGCACCGAAGTCCCTGTATGAACTAGGCCACCGAGTTTTAGAAGAGAGGTGTCCAATTACGTTACCTGGGTAATTTACGATGTTGAAGAGCGGGAATGCATGACAATGGGAAATTCCTTCCCTTTGAAGATGCAGCAATCCGAGGGTCGATCTGAGTCCAGCTTTTCTGGATCTATCATGTGAAATGGGATGTTATTTGTCTCTCAATACTTGGCAGCGCTCTTGATTGTCAGAGAAGGAGGAAAAAGTGATTTAAAAATAAATTAATTTTTAAAATTACCATCTCCATTAATAAAATATGATGCCACTAACATGACCAGGTTGGGGCGTTAAAAATACCCCTAACCTTAAACATTCCAAGGAACTGACTAATAGAGGGCCCAGAATGAGTGAGGTGCCCAAATCCCCCTGACTTCCATTGTCAAAGACTCCTACACTGGTAGATAAACTCCTAGTGTCATGAATAAAGACCTGCAGGTAGTCTACTTAGGTGCTCTGTTAACTCCCTGACAGTCTAACAAGCACAGCTAGCTGTCATCCGAGCCCCCTGATTAGCCCAATTGCCTAACTGGCTGCAGGGATCTGCAGACCTTTTCTTATGAACAGGAGGGTGCTTGCTGCTCAAAGAATTAACTCATGGCTGTGAAAGCTAAGGCTCCATCCCCAGCCTGGCCCCCACCTTGCCTTGCTCCAAGTAGCAGCCCTGATTCCTAGCCTCTGACTCTGGCTTTGACCAAGCACAGTAACGACGTACTGACAACCATGTGGGAATCAGGGAGGCAATCTGGTGGCAGATGATGTGGATAAAGCTGAAGTGCTCAATGATTGTTTTGCCTCGCTCTTCACAGACCAGGGCAGCTCCCAGCCTGCTGAACTGGGCAACACAGCATGGGGAGGAGGTGAGCAGCCCTCAGAGGTGAAAGAACAGGTTAAGGACTATTTAGAAAAGCTGGACATTCACAAGTCCCTGCGCCCAGATCTAACACATCCAAGGGTGATGATGGAGTTGGCTGATGTGATTGCAGAGCCATTGGCCTTTTATTTTTTTTTATTTTTTTGAAAAGTCATGGCAGTTGGAATAAAACTTTGAATAAAGGCATTCTGGTGAGAGTGCTTTAGACTAATAAAGTCAAGTCTTTACGTAAAGTACTTGATTTTGTATGATTTATGCCAGCCATATTGCAGACGGAGGTGCTGCATCTCCCTTGGCTTATTTCCTGATACTGCCTCACAGAGAATAAAGTTACCAAGAGCATTGGGTTTAGGGAACCCTGGGTAATACTCACAGCAGGGCTCGGCCCAGATAACAGCAGTAAAGATCTTCCCTGGTGGTGTGTCCAGAAGTCACTGCTAGGGCCTAGCAGTCTGTATCTGGCTCATGGGGATGTAGTGAACAGGTAGTGCCTACATGATGAGGATAGAAATAGCATTACTTGAGGTGCGGCAGATTTCCTATGGTTATATCCCCACATATGTCGAACCTAGACAGAGTAATTCTCCCTCCAGATATTTATTTTGATTTAAAATGGATATTTTTCTTTCAGAGAAATAAACAGGGAATAAACATGGAAACATTGTCTCCATTGCCATTGACTCCTGGCTTAACCACTATAATGGGGGAAAAGTATAGCTACCCCCTCCAACCTGATCCTTCTCCTCAGTTGTATGACACAGACTTGAGCTTCAGTTGGATTCTCCATTGTGTCTTTAGCAGGATAGGATCTCATTTGTACAACAAGCCTTGTGATAATATCATGCCTTATTCTTTATTTTTATTAGATTTTTCTGCATTTGATTACAAGACTTTATTATCTAACACAGAGAAACAATATCCTGGGACCAGCACATCCGCAACTGCATTGCAGACAACAGAGCAACAAAGTAAACAGGAGATCTATGCAGGGATTTGCTTCAATATTTAGTGGACTTTGTGCTTTGTGCTATACACACCTGCAAAGAGAAAAGAATACACTATATATCAGTGCTGAACAGAAATGGTTGACAGAGCTGTCCAGAAACTCATTATCCTATTTCCTGTTTTACCTGGCACAGGACAGGACCATAAATGCTCTGCCTCAGTAAATCCATGCAGAATACCTCCATTTCTCAGTGCTGAGATTTTCCAGGGCACTTTTCAATTTAATTTCAATGGGGACTTCATGCCCAAATCACCCAGGTAGTGTTGAAAACCTCAGGCTAAAGGGCAGGTTTTAAAAGGTACTTTAGGTACCTAGTAGAAGTTTCAAAAGCATCTTGATGCCCAACACCAATCTCTTACTTGGCATCTAAACACCTTTAAACATGTGGACCTTAACTATTGTCTATGATTTGCTTTATTTTTTTAGGAAAGCCACGTATTTACTGACTGCTTTGCTCAAGGCTTCCTTGACCTCTCTGTTTCTCAGGCTGTAGATGAGGGGGTTCACCAGGGGAGTCAGGACTGTGTAGCAAAGAGAGAGCACTTTGTTTAGGACTTTCAGTGTTTCCACTTTCAATAGAGTGTATGCAACCAATATGGTCCCATAGAAAATTGTCACCACGATGAGGTGAGAGGAGCAGGTGGAAAAGGCCTTCTGCCTCCCGGTGGTGGACGGGATTCTCAGGATGGTGGTGATGATACAAATATAGGATGTCACGGTTAGTAGAAATGGAGGCAGGGTGAATACACAGGCCATTATAAAATCCACCAACACCATCAGATATTTGTCACCGCAGCCGAGTTTTATCAGTGGGGCAGGATCACAATAAAAATGGTCAATTTCATTGGGGCCACAGAATATTAGCTGTGACATGAAAAATACAAAGACGGCAGTAGCCAAAAACCCACTTAACCATGATCCAATAGTCAACGGGAGGCAAAACCTAGTATTCATAAGAGTTAAATAGTGCAGAGGTTTACATATCGCTAAATACCGATCATAAGACATGGCTGCTAGGAGATAACATTCTGTAGAGGCCAGAGCACCAAAGAAATACACTTGTGTGAAGCAGCCATTGAAAAAGATGGTTTTGTCCCCAGTCAGGAGACTAGCCAGCATCCTAGGCAGGATGGTCGAGGTGTAGCAGGTCTCCAAGGAAGACAAGTTCCCCAGGAAGAAGTACATGGGGGTGTGAAGTTGCTTATCAGCCACAACTAAAACAATGATGAGGGTGTTCCCGGCCACGGTTGTGATGTAGATCACTAGAAACAGCAGGAAGAGAAAAATGTTCTGGCCAGGGAGATCCCCGAATCCCAGGAGAATGAATTTTATGTCCGTTTGATTTCCCCAGTCTGTGTCTGCCATGGGTTGAGACTAGGAGCATAAAACAGATGGTGCAATCGAATCAGAAGAACACAGAGTTAAAAGTTAATCAAGTGCCATCACTTAAATCCATAAATGTGCAAAATCTCCTTTTCCTCTCCTAGTTACTAGCCCTAATTTTTGTCTAAAGTTAAACCTCAGAGGCACATGTCTCAGCCCTTGAACTGAACCCTGATATTCCTTCAGTTAAGGGAGCAGATGGAAAATGGCTTTTGCCTCCCTCTGGTGAAGGAATTCTCAGGAAGATGTGATGATATAGACACAAGTACGTATGTCTGTGGTATGTAACCTATCGTATAAATCAGCTTCGGTGACAGATGACTGGAAGATAGCTAATGTGATACCATTTTTAAAAAAGTCTCCAGAGCTAATCCTGATTGAAACTATAGTAAAGAACAGACTTGTCAGACACATAAATGAATATGATTTGTTGGGGAAGAGTCAATGTGGTTTTTGTAAAGGAAAATCATGCCTCACCAATCCACTAGAATTCTTTCAGGGGGTTAACAAACATGGGGACAAGGCGGGTCTGGTGGATATAGTGTACTTAGATTTTTCAGAAAGCCTTTGACAAGGTCCCTCACCAAGGGCTTTTAAGCACTCCTTTGGCCCTGGGGCTGGAGGAGCACTCTGCCCCCCACTGCAGCCCCAGGGCCAGAGGACCACTTTGTCCCAGCTTAAAGCACTGGGTCAGAGAACCTGTCAGCTTCTGCCACAGCCCTGGGTTTGAAGGATCTGTCAGCCACTCACAGTGACCAGCGCTGGAGGTGTGATCCAGGGACCACGTTCACGATAGCCCAAGATTTGCTATTGCAAAGAGCATAATAGCAAAGGTCTAATGTGATTCAAATTGTAAAAAATAATCCCAATTCTGCCCACAAAATTAGCCATTACCACTCAAGAAAAACTCCTGGAGTCGTCATGGATAGATCTCTGAAAAGATCCACCCAAGGTGCAGTGGCTGTCAAAAAATGCGAATAGAATGTTGGGAACCTTTAGGAAAGGGATAGACAATAAAACAGAAAATATCACAATGCCATTATATTCATTCATGGTGCATTCACTCCTTGAATGCTGTGTGCAGTTCTGGTTGCTCCATTTCAAAAAAAGCTATATTGTAATTGAGAAGGTACAGAGAAATACCAAAAATGACTAGGAGAATAAAACAGCTCTCATATGAGGAGAGATTGGAAAAATTTGGGCTGTTTGGATTAAGAAAGACATGACTAAGAGGGGATATGAGAGAGGTCTATAAAATCATGAATGGTGTCGAGAAAATGAATTAAGGAAATGTTTTTTACCTCTTCACATAACACAAAAACTAGGCTTAAGATTAGCAGCCCTGTTAGTCTGTATCCATAAAGAAAATAAGGAATACTTGTGGTTCCTTAGAGACTAATTTTAGTCTCCTTAGAGACTAATTTTATTTTATCAATTTTATTTTAAATTTTATCAATTTATTTCAGCATAAGCTTTCGTGGGGTATAGCCTACTTCATTGGATGCATAGAATGGAACACACAGAAGTAAGATGCATTTATATACACAGAAAGCATAAAAAGTTGGAAATTACCATACCCATTTTAAGAGGCTGTTTTAATTTGGATGAGCTATTATCAGCAGGAGAAAAAACTTGATTATCATTACAAAAGGATTTTATTTACTGGTAAATGTGGATCCACTGTACGCACACAAACCAGCTCAAAAATATTTCCATTGAAACTAATCAACATTTACAGAGAGGCAAAGTAAGACAAATGCTGCCTGAGAACTTATTAGAGTCAAATTCCAGTGATTTAGACATTTGAATTAGGCTTGTTGCAAATGGACTATTGAATGAACAGTAAAAACAGGTTTGATGTCTTGATTTAAGGCTATTTACTTTGAATTGTTTGACATGTACTGTACACAATTTGTGTTCTAAGTTATAAAGCTTTAACTTTCTGCATCTCAAAGTCTACTGCTATTAAATAATTATCAGAGGCTGCAGAGCGAACAAACAGAATAGGGCAATTCTGAGTGAACCATCCTTTGTCACACACTCCCAGCTTCAGGCAGTTATAGTTTTAGTGAGCTACATGAAATTACAGTGGGTGCACAACTGGTTGAAAGACCACACTCAAAGAGTAGTTATCAGTAGTTCACTGTCAAACTGGAAGGGCATATCTAGTAGAGTCCCACGAAATTCTGTTGTGGGTCCATACTATTTAGTATTTTCATTAATGACTAGGATAGTGGAGGGGGTAGCATGATTATAAAATATGCAGATGACACTGAGCTGGGAGGGCTGGCAAGCATTTTGGAGGACATGGTAAGAATCGAAAATGATCTAAACAAATTGAAGAATTGGTCTGAGATCAACAAGATGAAATTCAATAAATACAAGTTCAAAGCACTTCACTTAGGAAAGAAAAATTAAATGCCCAACTACAAAATGGGAATAACTGGTTAGGTGGTAGTATGGCTGAAAAGGATCTGGGGGTTATAATGTATCACAAACTGAATGTGAGCCAATAGTGCGATGCCATTTCAAAAAAGGCTAATATTCTGGGGTGTGATCACATAAATGTGATTTGTAAGCCACAGGAGGTAATTGTCCCATTCCACTGAGCATTGGTGAGGCCTCAGATGGACTACTGGGTCCAATTCTAGACACCACATGAGAGGAAAAAATGTGGATAGAGAGGAGAGTCCAGAGGAGAGCAACAAAAATGATAAAAAGTGCAAGAAACCTGACCTATGAGACAAGGTGAAAAAAATAGGGCATGTTTAATCTGGATAAAAGAAGACTAAGGCAAGACATGATAACGCTCTTCATATATGTTAAGGGATGTTATAAAGAGAATGGGGTTAAATTATTCTCCAGATCCACTGAAAGTTATGAAAGAAGTAATGGGCTTCTCCTGCAGTGATGGAGATTTAGATTAGTTATTAGGAAAATCTTTCTAACTACAAGAGTAGTTAATCTTGAGAATAGGCTTCCAAAGGAATCTCCATCACTGGAGGTTTTTAAGAACATGTTGGACAAACCTCTGTCAGGGATGTGCTAGGTTTATTTGGTCCTGCTTCAGTTCATGGGGTTGGACTTAATGACCCCTGAAAGTCTCTTCCGACTCTACATTTCTATGATTCTATTAAACCTTTTTTTGCCAAATCAACATTTTTTTTTTAGGAAACTGAGTGTCAGAAGATTTCTGACCAACTTTAGTCCTTATCTTTATTCCCTGACAGTTCAGTGGCTCCACAAAGTCTTGCAGTTCCCTGATTCCAACTTACTGAAAGAGTTTGCTGTTTGCTTTTTCCTCAGATCTCTTGTTCTTCAAATTCCCTCCTACTCCCTCTGAAAGTTGGACCTCCTCTCATTATCACACCCTGCCACTGCCTCCATTTCCCCCGTTCCTCCATCAAACAAACTTCCTTTGGTGCCCTTGAATTACCTTCCCTGTCTGAGGTCTTGTCTATTGACCTGAAATAATGGTTTCATTCAGAGTCAACATCTCCCAGTGAGCCCCTCCTGATCCTCTGATTCCCTCTCAAGTGTATGCTCCTACCCCTCAATGCAGCCAGGGAGAGTTTCTTTCCCACTCCTTTCTGACTCTGGGTCCTCTCTGGATCCCCTACAGTAGTCACCCTACAGTCCTCTCCTCTATCCCTGGGTGGCAGGCCCAGGTCTCTGACAGCTCCACACATTGGCTCCCTCTTTTTAGGAAATCCCATCCTGAGGTATTGTCTTGTTACCCAGAATTAACTCATCTGTTGCGTTCAGATGACAAGGCACAGGTGAGGGCTGAACCCATCTCCCCTTCAAGGGCCAGCCTGCCCTGTATTATCCTGCTATTTTCCTCCTTATGTTTTACATGCCATTGTGATGATCCTTTCTATCCTATTCCAAGATTCCAACGAGTCACACTGACCCAGCTCTCCAGCTAATGTGAACCGGCTGTAGCTCCACTGGAGTAAATGAGACAGTCCCCAGCTGGTGTAAATTGGCTGTAGCTCCATACGGAGTCAATGAACCAGATTCCCAGCGAGTGCGAATCACCCTTAGCTCCGTGAGCTAGTGGGCCAGACCCCAGTTGGTGTGAATCAGCCATAGCTCTACTAGAAGCCGTGGTCCAGATCCCTGGCTAAGGACCTTTCACAAGACGTATCTCAATTTCCCCATTGTGAAATGGTGCTATTACCACCGGCTATCACTGCTGTGGGCAGATGAGTCTAAAACTCAATATTCACAAAACACTTTCCTGCTCCCCTCTGGAAGGTGGGATAGAAACACAGTCAGGAAGATGGTGCTCACCTGTGATCAAAGAACAGACGAAGCTTGAAGAGCGAGCTCTTATTTCTCAGGTACAGCAGCCAGGAGTCAGGATCCTCAGCTGAAGCTCTTGTCTCTCTTCTTTCTGTAGAAACTGGATTTTCTCTGTAAAGTCACCTGAATTTACCTGAATAGACAAGCTGTCGCCACAAGCTGTCTTAGAACAGGCTCTTCCCCCTCTGTTTATACAGTCCAGAGTCATCTCATACTTGTATCCTTCTTCATGGCAGGCTGTGTCTCCCCTGATTCCTCCTCTGAAGGGGCTGAGCCTGGGGAGTTAGTGCTGTGTTTTCTGCGAAGACAGTGCAAACAACTGTCCTGATGCAACAACCACCCACACCCAGAGGAATCGCCTTGCTGCTGCTTGCCATAAGTGGTCATTGCTCTGCATGGCTGAAGTGTAATTCAGTGCCCATGGAGTGCGTGGCTGTGCTGACATTGACTCTGCTGAGAAGTCTTTACTCATGTCAGCTGTCCCTTTGCCTTCAGTGGAAATATTTCATAAGTAACAATGGCTAAGTAGAGACCTGCCTGACTAACTGGCACAGTTGCAGATACCACAGACTTTTCAGAATTCACTGACAAGTTTGCCCAGAGGTAGTTATTGTTTGTTCTGTTGGCTTTCTTTTTTTTTTTCCAGACATTTCTTTTGGAGAACATGAAGTTTTAACATAAAAAAAATTAAAAGTGTTGTGGTGCATTGTCATTTCTTTTCATTAAATGAAAACTTTTTTTTGTTTTGTTGTCAAAAACTGAAAAATAAATACTTTGGGTGTTTTTCTCCATCCCTCCTTCTCCAGTGAAAAAAGTATAAAAACACACAAAAAAATTCATGACAACTTTCTAATAAAATGAAATGACTTTTTGTCTGTGTAAACAATTTTCTTTCTTTCTTTCTTTCTTTCTTTCTTTCTTTCTTTCTTTCTTTCTTTCTTTCTTTCTTTCTTTCTTTCTTTCTTTCTTTCTCATTTTAGAAATGAAAAAGAAATCATTTTTTCTCCCTTTTCCACTTCCACCCTCCTTTTCCAGTGAAAGGGAAAAGAAAGGAGGTGAAAAAATCCTCAAAAAAACTTGAAAATATATATTTAAAAAGAATATTTAATTTGATATTTTCCCTGTGGCATATACATAGCAATTTTGACCAGATCTAGATGGTGCCTTGAACATTACTGGGTTGTCAATTCTTTTCTGGCCAAAATTACCACCTTTACATTCCCAACTGGCCAAGTTCACCTGGACACTAATGACTTGAACTCCAATCATAATTTATTTTACCAATGCATTTGCAAGCACAAGATCAAAATGTATAGGTGCATAGTGTTTTCTGCCATGGTGTTTCTCTGCCAACCACATCAAGAAAAATAATAGAAAGTTAGACAGTAATTATAACTCAATGTGCAGCGGCAGTCAAAAAGTGAACAGAATGTTGGGAATCATTAAGAAAGGGACAGATAATGAGACAGAAAATATCATATCACCTCTATATAAATCCATGGTATGCCCCCATCTTGAATACTGACTGAAGATGTGGTCATCCCATCTCAAAAAAGATATATTGCAATTGGAAAAGGTTAAGAAAAGGGCAACAAAAATGATTAGGGGAATGGAATGGCTTCTGTATGAGAAGAAACTAATAAGACTGGGACTTTTCAGCTTGGAAAAGAGACAAGTAAGGGGAGAAATGATTGAGGTCTATAAAATTATGACTGGTGTCGAGAAAGTAAATACGGAAGTGTTATTTACTTCTCATAACAGAAGAACTAGGGGTTAATGAATTTAATAGGCAGCAGATTTAAAACAAATGAAATGAAGTATTTTTTCACACAACACACAGTCAATCTGTGGAACTCTTTGCCAGAGGATGTTGTGAAGGCCAAGACTATAACAAGGTTCAAAAAAAAAAAATAGATGAATTCATTGAGAATAGGTCTGTTAATGGTTATTAGTCAGGATGATCAGGGTTGGTGTCCCTAGCCTCTGTTTGCCAGAAACTGGGAATGGGCAACAGGAGATGGATCAGTTCATAGAATCATAGAATATCAGAGTTGGAAGGGACTTCAGGAGGTCATCTAGTCCAAGCCCCTGCTCAAAGCAGGACTAATCCTCAACTAAAGCAGGACTAATCCTCAACTAGAGTGGACAAAAGGGGTAACTATACTATAGACAGACCTCTACATGGCTGCAGAAAATAAGGGTTGAGAAAGGGGCAGCTGTAGGGCTAGATTCTCAGTTCTAGTAAACCCATAGCTCTGTTTACTTTAATGGAGCTACACCATTTACATCAGTGGGGGATCTGGCTCATTGACGTCAGTGGAGCTACAGCTTATGCCTACCAGCTGGGGATCTGGCCCACTGACACCAATGGAGTTAACATCCATGTAAGGCAGCTGCCGACCTGGCCCATTGTCATTGCTCCAAAAGGCAAACTAGTGCTTCATCATGATGTGAACAATTTAAAGAAGAAAGATAGATACACACATACTGCTATCTTGATATAAGGCAAATTATGATATAACGTGGTAAAGGAGCGCTCTGGGAACATGGCTGAGTGCTCCGGTGTATCAGTGCATCGTGTATGGCTTCAATATAATGCAGTTTCACCTATACCATGGTAAAAATTTTTGGCTCTCAAGGACAGCGTTATATTGAGGTAGCAGTGTGTGTTTGTGTGCATATATATATATATATATATATGCCCTTTTGTGGCTCAAAGCTGCCATTCACTCAGCTCACCTCATCATTGGCCAGCATGAGGAAAAGGAAGGAGAACTATCCCCGCCGTCTCTGCTGATACACCAATGTGTCGGGGGACAGGCCAGGGACCTTCTCCTCTGGTGGAACCCACAGCCCAGATCAACTTCTTTTATATCCACTAGTGGGAGGGTGATGGAGGGAACCCGGACCTGCTCTCTACTCCAGGTTTCAGCCCAGGGCCCTGTGGATCACAGCTGTACAGTTTTTTGTGTGACAGCTACAACTCCTTGGGCTACTTCCCCAGGGCCTCCTCCCAACACCTTCTTTATCCTCACCACAGGACCTTCCTCCGGATGGCAGAGAGTGTTTGTACTCCTCCATCCTCCAGCAGCACACCCTCTCAATCTCAGCTCTTTGTACACCCCTCACACTGTGCGCCCCTCACACTGACTTAAGTGAGCTTCTTTTTAAATCAGATGCCCTGATTAGCCTGCTTGTCTTAATTGATTCTAGCAGCTTCTTAATTGTCTCCAGGTGTCCTAATTAACCTGCCTGCCTTAATTAATTCCAGCAAGTTCCTGATTGTTTTGGAACCGCCCCTGTTACTTTATCTAAGAAAAAGGGACCTGCTTAATCTGGTGGTAATATTTCTGCCTTCTACCACTCTCCTGTAGCCATCTGGCCTGACCCTGTCACTATTTGATAGATAAGTAGGTAGGTAAATGGATAGATAGATAATTTGATTTTCAATTGAAATAGTTTTTTTAAAGTTATAATACATATAATACATCAGGTACAAACAGATACATGCATAATTTGCTTTATATTTATGCTGGGATTTTTTCAAATAATGCCATGGATTGAGATGTCCAAGGTAAGAACTAATACGAGTTAGATGCCTAAAACACTTAAGCTACTCTGATAACCCCAGCCTGAGACTTTGTCCCATACCTCCTAAACAACCAGCCTTCCTCCCCTCCATTTGTCTTAAGGAGCTTAGGCCCAGATTCACAAAGGGATGTACAAAGGTGTTGAGACACTGAGCTTCCTTACTGAGCTTGGAGCCCCCCTGGGCTGTGGGATTTTCAGATTTGGGTCCCCCTCAATCTCTCCTGTAGAGTGGCTTCACTTTAATTAAATAATTGAATAATTACATATTAATTGGGCCATAGAAAGAGCAAGGAGACTTTATAGCCTAGTGGTTAGAGGACTCATCTGAGAAGTAGCTGATTCCTCTTCAATCCCTTTACCTCAGAAGGCACAGTGGGAACTGCAGCTGGGGTTTTCCCACATTATAGGTGAGTGCCTGAAACCCAGGACTAAAGATTATGAGGGAGAAGAGAAATGCCTCGAGGCCTAGATAAAAGCAGCAGCGCACATGCACAGAGCAGGAAGATAGGTTTAAAAATGTAGGCACTGAGTGAATTTAGTCACCTATCAGGTAAGGCACCCGTCAAAATGTCATTGTGTGGATTTTGGTAATGCCCCAAAACAGGATGCAGGTTCCTAAACCTGGAATTAGGCATCTTAACCTCTTTGTGTATCCAAGCCTGTGAGCCTGGATTTCATCCTGCTCATCCCTCTGTCTGACAGGTTCCTCAGCACATTTCTAAAAGCCACCATCCCACCATGCACAGCAAGAGAAGCCTACCCATGTCTCCTGCCATCACAACCCTCTTTCTAATACTCAAAATGAAAGAGAAGCAACAACAAAAGCTGGATGAGAGTGAATCATAACCTGGCTACCTGCCAGACTAAAGTCAGAGATCAGTAAAGTGTACATGATCAAATCTCTCATGCCAGACATACTCCACTGAGCTGACTTGTTTGGCTATGATAGTTTCCATTTTCAGTTTACTTTAAAAATTAGCATGGATTCTCTGATCTCTTGTCAAAGCCACACACTTACTCCGAATGTGCGCCAAAGCCTCCTTGACATTTTTATTTCTCAGGCTGTAGATCATAGGATTGACCAAGGGAGTCAGG
Source organism: Dermatemys mawii (assembly GCA_007922305.1). NCBI lineage: Eukaryota > Metazoa > Chordata > Testudines > Dermatemydidae > Dermatemys > Dermatemys mawii. Next base: position 665,137 of record ML677535.1, on the reverse strand, counting down.
ACTGTGTAGAAGATGGAGAAGACTTTGTTCAGGTCCCGCAGTGTGGGGGTTTTTGGAGACAGGTAGACGATATTCAGGGTCCCATAGAAAATGGTCACCACGATGAGGTGGGAGGAGCAGGTGGAAAATGCTTTTTGCCTCCCGGTGGTAGATGGAATTCTCAGGATGGTGATGATGATGCAGACGTAAGAGATAAGAGTCAATAGAAATGGGGGCAGGGTGAATATGGAGGCCAGGACAAAAGTGACAAGTTCGATCGGGCGGGTGTCACTGCAGGAGAGTTTAGTCACTGGGGTAAAATCACAAAAGAAATGGTCAATTTCACTGGGGCCACAGAAGATTAAATGTGACATTAAAGATGTTACTATGGCACTAGCTACCATCCCATTGATCCAAGATCCTACTGCTAGCTGGAGGCAGAATTTGCCATTCATAACAGTTGCATAATGCAGTGGTTTGCATATTGCTACATATCTATCATAAGACATGACAGACAAGAGACAGCACTCAGATCCTGCTAGCCAGGTAAAGAAATAATATTGCAAGAAACAGCCATTTACTGAAATGACATATTCATTTGTCAGGAAACTGGCCATCATCCTAGGCAGGATGGTGGAAGCGTAGCAGGTCTCCAAGCAGGACAAGTTCCCCAGGAAGAAGTACATGGGGGTATGCAGGTGTTGATCAGCCACAACTAGCACAATGATGAGGATGTTCCCGGCCACTGTGAGAATGTAGATCACCAGAAACAGCAGGAAGAGAAGAACATGCAGTTCAGGATGTCTCCCAAATCCCAGGAGGATGAATTCTGTGATGACTGTTTGATTTCCCTGTTCTGTTTTTGCCATGTGGTGTATCTAGGAGAATTAAATGGAAATCTGTGACATTAAGAGTAAAATGGTTGGTTGGAAGACTCACATTTGAGTGGAAGACTCACATTTGAGTGCCAAGGTGTCTCGAATCAGGGGTTGGAATTTTTAAAGGAGTCTAAGGGAGTTAAGCATACAGCTACCATTGACTTCAAATATTATTTGTATACCTTACTTTCTTCCACTCCTTAGAAAATCCTATGTCTTAAAAATCCGTGAAAGGATCCATCCAGAAACCCAACAAATGACAGACATAATCGCTGCATGATCTTCTCTTCTACCCCACCTCCTTACAAATGGGAGAAGAAACCATGTAGAGTCCAGTGTTGATTTTGTCTAATAGAGACTCATTGAATGATAGAAATGTAGAACTGGAAAGGACCTTGAGAGACTATATTGTATATTTCAGACTGAGAATTTGTCTTTATTAAATTCTAGTTCTCTGTGTAGGTACTTGTGGACTGTAATCAAGTCACATTTTAACCTCAAAAAGAGCATTAAAAAGAATTATTGTTTTAAATTGATATGCAATTTGTTTTTTGTCATTGCATTGACTGTTTTCTTCAACATGGGTTAAAATCAGCAGGCAAAATGCATGTTTTATCTACCTGTTTACTTTATGTTTGTGTTTGTAATTATAATTGCACAGACAGAAATAGTGCTCTTGTATCCAGCCATTCCCTTCAACCCAACATGTCAAAATGATGGAAATAAGAAGTCAAGGCGTAAGTCTACAACACTGGTTACCACCTTCTAATAAACTGCAATGATATTTGCCACTATCAATGCAATTATAGCTGTGAAAATGATGAAAACCATCAATCCCAACAGCCACCAGGGTCGTCTTGGGGAGAATTTCCACTTTATGGGAAATACAGTAAAAAACCCGTTTATTTGAGCCTCCATTATGTAGCTCTCTGTATTAATGGAACCATCAGTACACATACAGGAACATGGGAACTTGACCCTTCATAGAGAAATTCAGACTGGAAATAAAGTGTAATTTCAACAGACAATTAATCAGTCAAACAACTGTCCAGGGATTGTGTTGGATGCTCCATCACCTGCAATTTTTAAATCAAGACTGGTTAATTTTCCATGAGATACGATCTAGTTCAGTTGGAATTATTTTGTGGAAGTCCCATGTTCTACATGGGGTCAGACTAGGTGATCCCAATGGTCCCTCTGACCTGAGAATCTCTGACTATAAAATCTATGAAGGAAACAAAACACTTTAAGGAGAGGCAAGACTGGGGATGGGCAAACTTTTAGGCCCCAAGGCCACATTGGGTTCAGATATTGTATGGAGGGCCATGTAGGGAAGGCTGGGGGAGGCTATGCCTCCCCAAACAGTGAGGTGTGGCCTAGCCACCACACCCTATCCAGTCCCCCTGGAACTCCCACCCAGCCTCCACTGCTCCCTACCCCTGACTGCTCCCTGGGACTCCCACATTCTGTCCAAACACCCCTGTTCTCTGCTCCCTGACTATCCCCCCAGCATGCCCATCCCCTATCCAATCTTCCTTGCTCCCCACTCCTGACTGTCCCCGTGGGTCTCCTCCTGCCCTATCCAACCCTCTCTGCTCTCCCTGCCCACGTTACCTGTGAGGTGGGGGATAGAATGGTTCAGTCCTTTCCCTGTGCATTTTCCATGCTTGTTTGGCTGCTATCCTTAGCAGTCAATCAGGGCTCACTCCCTGTCTTGGTTTGCCTGCTGGAGACAGGGGCCAAGCATGTTGGAGGTGGAGGGGGGCCCTGTATTGCTCTGCCTCAGTACCTGGCAGCAGGGTGCTTGCCTCTTGACCTCCCCGCTGCAACTCCCCTGGAACTCACCCTGACTGTGTTGCCCTGGAGCACCAGGTCAGGCTGCGTTATAGCCGTGCCACCCAGCCGGAGCTGCAGCCACACTGCCCAGGCACTGGGGGAACTATGATTGCAAGAGAGGTAAAGAGGAAGGGGAGAAGAATGGAAGGGGCCAGGGGCTAGCTTCCTCCCCACTCACCGTGCTGCCAGGGAGTTGGGCTGACTCCTCTGCAACCTGTCCTGACCCTGCTCCCTGGCAAGAGCTCTGGGGCCACAAGGAAGGGTCCTGCGGGCCAGATGTGGCCTGCAGGCCATAGTTTGCCCCCCTCTGGGCTAAATGGTTCTTTGAATAAAGTAAATAAAAGAAAGTGAAGACCGGGATCTTCAAAACCATCAGAGGCTAGAAGCCAAGATTATCAGGGATGCAACCCTATGCTCTGGGTGACCCTAAATCTCTGACTGCCAGAAGCCAGGAAGCCATAATTGCCCGGGGCAAACAAGACTGCTATAGAACAAGCCTGAATCTTTTAGGACATATTTTTTCCATTTTAACACTAAAATACTATGAACAATTTACATGTATCGAGTCCTTATCATCTTCAAAGTATTTTACAATCCTAAGGCCTCAATTTGGTCAGACACTTTAGCACATGACCAACTTCTCCATATCACTTTAGTGCTGCATACATTTATGCATGTGCCTAAGTCCCATTGACTTCAGTGGCACTTATGTGCATGACAGCTAAACCACGACAAAATTAGTTCACTCTTTGCATAACCCTGTGACTTATGTAGGTATTAGATTAGCAGCCGTGTTTGTTAGCCTGTATCCGTAAATAAAATGAGGAATACTTGTGGCACCTTAGAGACTAACCAGTTTATTTCAGCATAAGCTTTCATGGGCTATAGACCACTTCTTTGGATGCATAGAATGGAACACACAGAAGTAAGATGCATTTATATGCACAGAAAGCAAAACAAGTTGTACATTAACTTACCAATGCTAAGAGGCTGTTTAATTTGGATGGGCCATTAGGGCTCCAAAGTAGAAAAATCCTACATCAGATAGGCTGAGTGGAAAAGGTTTTCTACACTGCATCATTTTATTGTACGCTAAAAGAGTGGGAAAGTGTGTTTACCTTAACACAGGTACAGAAGAAACCCAAAGCTCAGTTGTGACCACTTCATCCAAAGACAAGAATACAGGTGCTGCAGTCCTCTATTCCCACCTACTTAGTGGGCTTCCAATCTCTCAGTAGTGAGACTTGTCTGCTCCTGATTAGGGACTCTAGTGTTGCTGACATCCTTGGGGTGTCTTGCCTTCTTTCTCTTAGCAGATAGTGAATGTCTTTCCTCTTTTATCATTTATCCTGCAGACAAGAAGTGACTTCTCCCTTGACACCTCTGCTAATGAGCATTTTCAATTATGGAGAACAGCAGGAGAATAAAGATTTATTTTATTTTTAGACAAATAAACATCAGAGGTAATAGAGTGAAACAACCTCTAGGGAAGGTCTCCGGGAGAGAAGAGTTTCTGACTTCAAAGAACTGTTTTCATCAGACTTATGGGATGAATGCTGGGTTAGCAGTAAAGCAATATACCACCATTGGAAGCAGCAGCATTTGAAGGTCTTCTTGCTGCAGTCTTTGGGCACCAGAATCACTCATTGACAAAAGACAATGAGGAATAATTCAGAGTCAAAATCTAGGAAATTCACACTGAGATTTTTGCCTTCAATCTGATCTCTGCCCATCCACGTTCTGTATACAGGACAGAGATACCCACTGCTACATAAAGGGAACTCAGATCCCTACTCTTATATATGGCTGCAATTCAGCAAAATAGGACAACTCACATGCTTAAAATTAGCCACACGATGAAGTGCTTTGCTGAATTGGAGTCAAGTAGGAAATAATGCAGCGCATAACTTGGGTCCCACATTCAATTAAGGACTCATTTTCAAATAGTTTATAAAGGGTTATTAAATATTTCATTTCATGGTCAATCAATTGTTATGATGAATAAATTGTTTTTAACCATGGTTTATGACACTCAACAGCATCTTTAAGGCACAAAACCATCAGCAACACGTACTACTCAGATCTGTAACGTGCTGATAACAGCTGTTGCTCACATACCACTTCCTTTTCAGCCACTTAGAAATGGAAGCTTCATGCCAAGTGAGACCGTAATAAGAGGTGATGTATTTGCCATCTCATGCCATTATCTGCACCTGAACTTTCCGACCACCCTTGCGTGTGCGCCAAGGGACTAGTGAGGGCTATGACTGCAATGCAGGGAGCACACACCAACTAAACTAAGTGAAAAGGTGACTGTGGCTGTGAACCCTACTGGGAAGGGAGACGTAGGCACAGGGCTCCCCATGTTAGTTCTAGGGGGTACAAGAGAGGGGGGAAGGGATGCTGCCTTTACCCACATGTCATTAGTAAGAACATAAGAAGGGCTGTACTGGGTCAGACCAAAGGTCCATCCAACCCAGCATCCTGTCTACCGACAGTGGCCAATAGCACCTGGCGTTGGCCATTATATTCTTATATTCTAATGTCACTTCTGTGAGCAGAAGGAGGACATAATTCCTCTCTCTTACCTGTAGTTAGGGTACTCAACTAGCGCTTGTGAAGGCCCTAGTTCAAGCTCCTGCTGCCTGAGGGGAGACAGGATTTGAAGAATGCTCTCAAGGAAGTGCCCTAAGCACTGGCCTGTAGGATACCCTGATTTAATACTTCTGAATCTCTCAAGTTGAAGGTGTTCTATTGTTGATAAACAATTTAAAGAGTCATAGGAGCAGCGGGGCTGGATACTGGATAAAGGCTCCTCCAAAGTTGCCCAGCAAGTCTCTGACCGCCAAAAATCCCATGCCTCACTCAGGACCACCCAGCCGGACACCACCTGCAGGAGAACCAGGACCGTCCTCTGCGCTTCCAGACACAACCACATCCCCCAAAAGTCCAACACCAGTGCTTCCAGAACCCCACTCCCACCTGGAAGATCCAGCATTGCCTCGGAGACACTGAGAGCTGCTCACATGACTGCAACAGGACCCACATCCCAAGACCCACCTGAACATCATTCCCCAGCCCGAGAGACAACAAGGCCGCAAACTGTCCACGCAGCACCTGAACCTCCAGAGATAGCATGGCAGAAGGAGCGACGGCTACAATTGAGGGTCGTCACACCGTGGCAATCCACCTGGATGGAGGAGCTGGTGAAGGCTGACCACTTGGAGGACTTGGACATCCTGATGGACAGACTGAGCGCAGAAGGAGGGAACCCCAGGAAGGCGCATGGACCACTCACAGATTTCCCCCACTGAGCCGTAACAACACCAGACGAGGCAGGAGAGGGAATGCCGGCCGTCATTACCATCCGTCAGCTGCATCCGGTATGCGGAAACTACACAGGACGAACCGCCCAAAAGCCATGAGGGAGATCCTCAATGGAACCTCCTCCTACTGAGCCATCCAGCCTTAGAGACTCTACTCGTACTTCAAAGATGTGTTTGATCATGAAGCCCAGACCAATGTGCGACACTCAGAGTGCCTCCCCTCTCTAACCCGGATCAACCTTACAGAGGACCTGGCGTGAGATTTTTCCCCGCAGAAGGTGCTGGCGAGGATGACGAGGATCAAAAACACTACCCTGGAAAAGATGGCATCCGCTACAACATGCTGATGAAGCGAGACCCCGGGTGTTTGGTGCTTGCTGCCATCTTCAACAAATGCAAGCAGTTCCACTGCGCCCCCCATTCCTGGAAAAAATCCATGACAGTGCTTATCCGCAAAAAAGGGTGAATGAGATGACCCTGGCAATTGGAGGCCCATCTCCCTCTGCTCTTCCATCTACCAGCTGTATGCCAGCTGCCTTGCGGCAAGGATCACGGTCCTAGTTAGTCTGCAGGGGTGCAGTCAGCTCAGTGCAAAAGGGTTTCATGTCCTGTGAAGATGCTATGAGCACAACCTCCTCCTTCAGATGGCCATCCAGGGGTCCAGGAGGCAGTGCGCTGTAGGATGGCTTGATCTGACCAACGCCTTTGTGTCCATACCCCACCATCACATCTTCACCACCCTGGGAGAGTTTGGGATTCCAGAAGCCTTCCTCCAGATCCTCCGGGATCTCTACAAGGACTGCACAACCACCATCTGCACCACAGACAGAGAGACAGATACCATCCCCATCTGCTGCAGCATAAAACAGGGCTGCCCTCTCAGCCCCATCATCTTCAACTTGCCCATGGAACCGCTCATCCGAGCTCTCTTCAGCGGCTCGGCCGGCTTCGACCTTCATGGAAAGAGAATCCTGACCTACATGGACAATCAGTCCCTGGTTGCTGACAGCTCGGAAAGCCTCCAGGGGATGCTCGACATCACCAGCTGGGCCGCTGAGTGGATGGGCCTCTGCTTCAACACCCCACAAGTGTGCCTCCCTCCACATCAAAGTTGGCGCCAAGGCTCTGCTCTGGGCATCATGGTTCCTGATCCAGGGTGAGTCCATGGCCTCCTTCAAGGAGGGAGAGGTACACCAACACCTGGGAACACCCACAGGAATCCATGCCCGACAGACCCCTAAAGACACCATTGCAGAAATCCTGTGGGACGTGGCCCAAACCGACTCCTCCCTGCTCTTCTCCTGGCAAAAGATCAATGCCCTCCGTACCTTCCTGATCCCCTGCATCTCCTTTGTCCTCCATGGCTGGTGTACCTGAGCTCATTTATCCACTGACGCTTTAAAAACTCCCACATTCCAATCTGGATCTATGCTGGCTATGTGACATGTATGTACCTCGTAAACCTTGTATCTGTTACTTGCAATCCCCCATAACCCAAGCCTGACTCCAGATGTCCAGTACCTTCCCTCTTAACTTGTGTGTATTTTCATTGTAAACATTAGCTTTAATAAAATTTGTATTTCTGTTACTTGGCAACCATTTCTTCAAGTTAGTTCCAGCTATTGTGTTCCTGAAGATATTCATCACTACTGTCAAAACATGTCATTGTGTGATAGATCTGGATGTTCCTGTGCTGGCCTACTGGAATCTGTTTACACATTCAGTGTGTTTCAGCAATGCTAGCAATACCAGTGCCAAGTTCATATACAGGACACTGAACTTCTAGCCAAGGATCTGCTTTTGTTAGGGCCTGACATAACATTGCTCATAGCATAACTTTTTCTGGCTTTGGTTCAAGCCTCAGAGCTTGCACCAGGCTGTGTCCCTCCAGATCGTCTCTTCCCACTTCCCATCTCATTACTTTGTCGGGGGGCATGGTTCGGCATTCACGTTGCACTGCCTGTGAGTGCCTGACCTGGGCTGGGAAAGCAGCAGACCAAATTCATTGATGAAGCCTGGTCACTTGCCACCTGAGGCTCATTGTGCATACTCAGAGGAGAAGATTTCTTTGTCCACCAGTGAGGGCTAATTTTTGACACACTTGATAGCAGTAGATTGATTTTTGGTCCTCTGGTCCTCTTCTTTACTGGTCAAAATCTAAGCACAGCCCATGAGTAGTATCAATAAAAGCCTTTCTATTTAAATTAATTCACTTTTCTGTCTCGTTACATCTTTTCATAAACAATTTTATATAAAAGGTCATGGTGACAATTTATGAACTTTCACTCATTTTTTACAGGTAACCTTAAAATTAGGGAAAATTTGTAGGCCCCATTATCACAAGAGGCCCTGTGTACATCCTTGGCCCTACTGATCCCATTGCACCTAGCTTTATGGAGTCATAGATTCCAAGGCCAAAAGAGGCCCATCGTGAGCTTCTAGTCTGACTTCCTGTATACCAGAAGCTATAGAACTGTTCCCAAAGTAATTCCTAGAGCAGATCTTTAAGAGATAAATCAATGATCAAACTTGTCTTTTCTGCTCTGGATACATGGATTAACCAAAACAAACAACACAAAACAAAAAACAAAATACCACACATCTATCTTCCAAATTCACATTTCTTGGTCTAAACCTTGTGCTTGTAAATTAGGTTCATGGGATGGGATTCTAATAACTGTAAAATTAAACTGAGGCTGCTCTATGAACATTTAGGTTTACCTTCTACAGATAAAATTATTCAGTTTGTTCTTTTTTAGATATCCTCCGTGGCAATCAAAGACTGAGGAAATCAAATGCACACCATGGAATTCTTCTGCGTTTCTGGAATCTCCCTGAAAAACATGTTCTTCTCTTTATGCCGTCTCTAGTGATTTACTTTCTGATAATGGCCAGGAACGTGCTCATTGTTGTGCTAGTTGTGGCTGATCAGCACTTTCATGGCCCCATGTATTTCTTCTTGGGAAACTTGCCTTGCGTGGTGACTTGCTACACCTCCACCATCCTACTTGACTGGGGACAGAAACATGTCCGGTGCTGTGTTCTATGTAGATGTCCCTTGACCACCTGATGGCGCCTGACACCATAAGTTGCCACATTAGCCGAGCATAGTGTTGACCAATTCTGCATTCTCTCAGCACTCGACTTGTTACTGGGGTCCCATGCGCGCAACGCTCTGACGATCAGTGCGTGTGTCTGAACCTGGTAACCCTTATCTCTCAAGGTTTTCATTCTGAAAATGACAACAAAAGTGAATATTTTTACCAAAACAAAAATAACCAAAGAGCAGGGGTGGGCAAATTACAGCCCGGGGGCTGCATCCAGCCCTTCAGGCATTTTAAATCTACTCTTGAGCTCCATCCGGGGAATGAGGTTTGGTTCTTTCTCTGCTCCAGCCAGGGAGTGGGGTTTTGGGCTTTTCCTGCTTTGCGCATGCTGGCATTCCACCTATAATTAAGTCAGTACAATATTTTGAACATTACACATTTTCCAAGCATTACACAGACTGAGTGTGATTTCCAAAGAAGTCTGAGGGAATTTGGCATCACTCACTCTGAATTTCATTTGAAATTAGGGACTAATTTCTTTATCCCATCCATTAGTTAGAGTGAATCACCACAAGGGGATAACATCAAATTGCTGGCTCTCTATACTCCTGAATGTGTGGCAACATTTTTAGGATATATGACACAGACTTGTTGGAATTCTTAATATTTCAGTCTGTTAATATTCATATGGGAAGCCACCAGACACCAATTTATCCATCAATTCATTTATTAAGTGCAAAGGCCAAGTGGTATTTTGCACAATTGTTCTAAACATTCATACACACCTAAAAATAAGCAGTCATTATCCTCAAACAGTAATATATATGTATAAGCAATTGATCTAGGGACTTACAAAGGGGCTAAATCCAGGGGTGCTTAGACCCTTATTGGCTGGCTCCAAAGTGGTCGTGAGGGTAATAGCAAGGACTTCTGAAAGAGTTGACTTTTTATACCTTTTAACAAACAAGGGATGTTATTCTGACTTCAGCTAAAAAACACCTTGAGACAAAGCACCCTTATTTCCAGTCTTAAGGGAGATATGACTTACAACCTCCTTATTTCCAAGACCTTTCCTTCCTATCTCCTCCCTTCTTCTTGCTTTCCTTTACATTAGAGCTCATGTAGGCCCTGATGTTTGAGATAACACTTGCATGTGGGGTGGGAAGGGACACATTAGCTCATTTTAAGACCAATTCTTTTTGTGTTATTTAAAATAATTTGCATACACACCAATCTGTCAATGGTCTTCTTTTTAGAAATTGCCCTTTATTTCACTAGTTATTCTCTGAACCAGAAATCTTCACTATTTAATCCCTTCTGGCATTACAAAGTATTATTTTCAAGGCCTTCCTTCTACCGGCTAGTCAGGGCCTCACTTAACACCACATATTTCCTTAACCAAGCTTACACTAACTGTAATTCTTTAATTTAATATTTATCCAACAAGAGTCATAGAGTTTAAGGCCAGAAGAGACCACCACGTCCTCTTATCTGATCACATGCATATCACAGGCCATCACTCAGCACCAGCACATGAAACCAAACAACCAAAATTTGACCAAAGTAGCACAACCCTTAACATTATTGTGTGCCAGGGGCAGTGAATAGGCAGACAATAGGATGGGGCTGTAATATTATTTTAGTTGGAATATATGGACCAAAAGAGTCAAAGATGTCAACATAACCCTATAAATAACCAACATTAAAAAGTTTTTATAAAGTTCAGGGGTTGGTACACAGAGACCTCAGCCTGCTTAGCATCATGGCAAACTCACCATTAAACATCCTCTTAACTCTTTATTAAAGAAGGAAAACCAGTTAAAATATTTTAAATGTAAAGTATTAAATAAAGCTTTCATTCTAACAACATCCCTTGTTCCCTTTCCTTTAGCTGTAAAGAGACTTTAGAAGTAAAACTCCTCATCTGGCACTCTTTTAGATGGTACTGAAGATGGTAAAAACTATTATTCTGGGGAAAAGAGAAGTTGTTTAGTTGAGCTGGGACTGTCACGCCTCCCTTTCAGACTGTGGTTCTGTGGTAAATTGCCAAGCTCTCCAAGCTTGCTTTTTCAACACCATACTCACAGACTGGGACACGTCCAGCTGCAGCTTAACACACAGACACTGAGATCAGCTCTGCATAGGAAGACTCACATCCACAGTTCCCTCCAAGCTGTGTGCATGTGCGTGCACACACTGATCCTAAACCCCACACACATGGCCAAACAGCACACACACAAAAATTTGCACAGAAGCCCAAAAATTTTCACAGAAGAATTGTTTTGCGCACACAGCCTGTCAAATATTTGTACAGGAGAAAATTTTTGCACACACGGCCTATCAAAAATTAGAGGGAACATTGCTCACATCCTCAACAATTCCCTTAGGGCCTGATGAGTGCTTTGCCAATTAATCATCTGTCCCTCTGCCATTGCTATCACCCTGCCTTACTTGAACAGCACCAGAGGCATTGCATTCAATATTCTGCAGTTAGATAGGTCTTGCAGGCCAAGCTGAGTTGTCATCGGGTAATACTTTAGTTAGGATTATCTCATGACAGAAATCTCATGACAGATATCAAAACTGACAGATTACAGTATGCCTCAGAGCCTGCATCATGCAATATATGCAGAGAGTCAGTAGCTATACAGGCATGGTGGTGTTGATACTAGAGAAATTCCCCAGGCTCTATTTTGTATTCTTAATCTCCATTTTGAATCCCGGGCTTCCTTCTTGAATAAGCAGGAGTCACTTTGCCTCTCATAAGCTGCAGTCACTTACCATTGGACAATATAGGTCACATGACCGGAGCTGAGTGTACAATGAGGTACAGCCACAAAGTGTTTCTAGATGGAGCCGGCCAAGTAGAAAGTACTAAGGGTTATTAAAGGTCATTAGCAAAAACCCAAGGAGTTCCAAGATGGCGTTTTGACAAAAAGCTCATTAGGGAAGGTCATGGCTCTGAAGTAAACAGTGGGAGTGAGCGTGTGTGACATGTTGGCAGCATCCAAGGATGAGTTAATGCTTGACAGTGAGCCTGTGTTCTCTAAGGTTAAGAATAGACAGTATAAAAGAACTGAAGGCTAGGACAGTACAAAAGAAAGACCATCGACAGGCAGAAGACAGGCAGGTGCTGGCCAGAGGAGCTGCTGGAAAGAAGTTAAAAGCTGTTGAGAGACCTGACCACAGACAGAGGAGCAGAGATGACTGACTAGGAAGAAGCAGAAGCTGCAAGCAGCAGGCAGCAACAAGCAAATAATATGGCAAAGCCAACGGATAGAGTAAGCCTGCTAGCTTTTAATTACAGTATAACTTAAAAGTTAAGAACGTCTGTCTGTGATTTGTTATGGCCTGGCCTTCTCTAGCAAAGTGCACTGCTTAGAATCATTTAACCTGTGCACTCTTGTGATCTAGGTGCTCTTTAATTTACGATAAGGGAATTTTAGATTACACTGTAGTAGGGATTAGTAGTTACATTAATAAAAAGATACTTTGTTTTGAAAAGAATACTGCTTGTGTCAATCACTTTATCAGAAGGTTACAAAAATGTCCTCCAGGTATTTTCCTTTATTACTCTGGAGGCCCATACCTTGGAAAAGACAAACCAAGAGGGTGATAGGTAGGTTATTAAGGGGTACTCAAAGCCTATTTTTCAGGGTTACTGCATCATTCTAGATATGTATCCTGAGATCCACTGACATGAACAGGGCCCGCTGTGTTCCACAGTGCTTCTCTTCCGGATCAATTCCTTGTGTACTCTCTCTTGAGAGGATCTGTCAGAGAACAGTGCCAATGACAACACTGGACTGGGCTGAGTTTCTTTGTTTACAATTAACTTTAAAATAATTGGAGCTGTGTGAACGTACATTGTCTCTGTTCTTTTGTAGCAAGAGGGAAATACATTACTAATATGGCTAGAATTTTCTGCAGAACCCATGAGAGTTGGGTGCCCAATTCTGGTTGAAATTCAAAAGCACTTGGGTGTCTGAACAAAAATTTGGCTATCTTCTACATCCCAAGATCTCTCTCTCTCTCCTCTCTCTCTCTCTCTCTCTCTTTCCCATCTATTTTCTATCTCTCTATCTTCTGTCTATTTTCTGTTGTAGACCATTATTTTAGATTATTGTTCATTTATTGGGTGATGGTATAATTAACTAACATGTTATGTCATATATTATCATTGTATGCTAAATAGAGTTAAATTGTAGGATTATAGAAGTATAAGATTGATTAGCAGTTAGACGAGATAATTATATATTAGGTATCTAAGTAAGTAGGGTCAAAACACAAGGCCTGTAGGCTCAGGCCTACAAGATTTTAGCTTAGCTATTTTAGAGCTAAAAAATGCTGACATAAGTAAGTAACTGAAGAATAACCTGATGCCCTAGGATTATTGAGAAAGAGGAACCAAGTAGTACTATTGCAAAATATTATCTGGAAGATTAATTTTATCTGCTTCCGACATGCCTTAACCACAGGATAGGGGCTGTGTGTTAATGCTAATGAGAATAAAGAGAACCTACACAACCTATAAAAATCAGGTCCCCTTAGGTTTCTAGTGGTCATCCGACCAGTAAGGAAAAAGAGTGTTGACACTTTTATGGACATGTGCAGAATGTAGGTATAGACAGACTCACATTAGAATAAGAGGGTGCTGAGACCAGGGGAATTCAGCAACCTGTGGAACATTTCAGCAGGAGTCATCCTGCTGCTGCTGATTAATCCATGAGAGAACCAACAGACTTCAACACTATTGTTAAGACTGTGAGTATAACTATATCTGTAACTTGTGCAGAAGTCTGTATAGAATTTCTATAAGCTTGGGTAATCATAAATTTAATTGTAACTTTAACAAAACTTGTAAAAGAGACTTGACCTTGTACTTGTGAATGTCTGTATTGTCACTACCCTGGGTGTATATGTGTTCCTAGAGCCTCTAAATCTGAAGCAAGTAGAAGAGGTGACTTTTACCCTGTTAAGCTTGAAAATCTAGCCACCAGAGCCATTACCACATTACAAAAATACCTTTAAATAAAATTAAAGATCTATCTATCTATCTATCTATCTATCCCCATCCACTCCCTCTATCTATCTATCTATCTATCTATCTATCTATCTATCTATCTATCTATCTATCTATC
>ML677535.1:630020-650920 GCA_007922305.1 Dermatemys mawii | reverse complement strand
ATCTATCTATCTATCTATCTATCTATCTATCTATCTATCTATCTATCACTGCACACTCTGAAATACATCTGGTACCAACCAAGGTCCATGGTAGCAGTCAGAGGTAGATGGACCTAGAGTCTGATCCGGTACTTCAGCACTTCCTATGTCAATATATTAAATGTTCATTTTCTCCTGTATAGTATAAGACAAGGGAAGAATAAATTAGATGTTGGCCTGAGCTTTTGGAAGTCCTGAAAGAGGTGGAGTTTTCCTTTTTCACTAACGGAGGAATTTGAAATCACAGAGCATCTCACAGAGAAACAGGAAAGCAAAAATGGAAATATTTCATAAACACAAGGTATGCCATTCCTCTTACATTTTGCAGTTTTGCTATCTGTTGTTACTTGGAAATGCTGAAATGCTTCATCACACTTCATATTTAAGTTACGTTCACAAACAGCGAATAAAGAGTTCATAAATGATCAATAGATTTTTTAATAAATGGCTAATCAATTATTATAGGGTCCAACAGCAAAACAGGTGGGTTTAGTCATGGGGTATACGTGTCCATAATATCTTTTGCTGATGTGCTTATCACTGTCTATAATGCACACTGTTCCTGTCTTGAATAAACTTAGAATGTCTATTAATGTTTATTAACTAATTATAATATGAAGGGTGACCAGGCAATTTTATCTCCAGCTCTTTTTGTGCAATTTTTTCTGAAGTGCGTGTGTTCCATTTAGTCAATGACACTGCCACATTGCTTCATTGAAGCTATATAATACAGACTCGGGCCCAATCTTGCTATATTTGGTAGCACCTAGGATATATCTTAAACTCCGAACTGTAGAGTTCATCTTGACCAATACTTATTTCCTGTTTACCCTCTGTGATGGGGTGTATCAACCGGGCCTAGGAGGTTCCACCCCATCACCCTTGCTGGCATTCTTCCAAATAAGGGAGCATATAAAAGGAACCCTCAGCTCATGCTGGGTTGGCTGGGGAGGGCTTAAGTGTTGGGAAGTGTCTATAAGTTTCTCAGCCGTTTCATTGTAGTTGTAACTATGTTGATCCTAGGATATTGGATTTTGAATGATTTCTTGCAATGTGAATTAACTCCTTGTGCTTAACAAGCTGTTCCACCTCATATTTAGCTGGGACACTCTGAGTACCGGTTCCAGATGTGAAGAAGAGGTGTATAGAGCTTGAAAACTTGTCTCTGTCCTCAGCAGAAGTTGGTCAAATAAAAGAGACTTCTCATCCACTTTATCTCTCTTTCCCTTCACAGAGTCGTCATCCCGTCCCCCATCCTTGTTCCAGTGTAGGAGAGATGTGTGAAATCTTTCCAAATAAGCTTTGGGTTCCACCTGGAAGATGCTTTAATGGATTTTCTATATCTCTGTACATTGTCCCATCCCTGACAGATTTTTGAGAGATGATACATTCTCTTGACATTTTTTCCACAGAGTGGAAGTAAAATCCGAATTTCCCATGAGCTCTCAGAAGGGGAAAAATTAGGAACAAGTAACAGAAAGGTGCGGGTGAAGAAATGCCTGGATAGCCTTGGGATTCCCTGTAATCTGGTAGGAGGCCATCAATGTCTTATAGAATTGTAGGGAAACGTACAGGACATTGAGAATGGTAACAGTTACCCATGCAGAGCTGGTGAAAATGTGTTCATCAAAAAGTTGTGAGATTTTTATTTTTGTTTGTTTGTTTTTCTGGGTTTTTTTCCAAATCCAAAGGGACATTAGTGAATGGCTAAAATTAAGTGCATGGTTAAGTGGTTTGCTGATTTGGGATGAATTAATTACATGCTAAAATATAAGTAATGGAAAGAACAGGTTGGGAAATGTATTTTATTTTCTGAAAAATGGAGAAAACTTTGTTTTCATTTATATTGAATCTTTTCACAATTTATTTTAAAACTTCAAACCTGATTTTTTTCTATTTCCTAAAACCAAATATATGGTGGAATTGGGTTCTCTCTCTCTCTCTCTCTCTCTCTCTCTCTCTCTCTCTCTAAATAATCTAAAATAATGGTCTGCAATAGAAAATAGATAGATAGAAGATAGAGAGAGAGAAAATAGATGGGAGAGAGAGAGAGAGAGATATTTTTCCAGATCTTGAGAAACCCACAAAAATATCAATAAAAAAGTCTTTTTAAACAAAAAGGCATTTTTGTAATGAAAATCCCCTCACAAAACAAAAGAAAACAAAAACCCAGCTGAAATATTTTCTAGCAGTTCTGATAATTAACAGTATTCATGCTACATGAATTATATAATACATACAAATGTCATATATTATAGCAGCTATTGGAGTTCTTCTTGTAGATGAAGAGGGAAAATCAGGCCTCATTACTGCAATCAGGAAAACTTGTGAGTAAAGTTACTCATGAGTGTTCTCTCATTTAAACCAGTGTAAATAAAGACACATGGGTAAATGCTTGCAGAATTGGATCCTCCAAGATATTTTTTTTATATTACATGATGAGGGATATCCTAGGTAGGAATGGCAGGTGTTTGACTACAGATATGATGAAAGATGAGCAAAGACAGTTCCTCGGTAATCCCAGTTTACATGTTGTCCTTTCCTCAGGATGATGTGCCCAATATCGCCATCCTGGGATCTGGGGGAGGTCTGCGGGCCATGATCGCCCTTCATGGAACCCTGCAGGAGCTACAAAAGCATGATCTCTTGGACACCATCATGTACCTGTGCGGGGTCTCAGGTTCAACTTGGTAGGGGCATGTCAAGAGATGTGTGCATGAAAGTGTGTCCTTCTATAGAACTGACAAGGAGGGGAAATTATTGCTATTGTTATTATTAACCAAAGACATGTTGAGTACTTCATCACCAATAGGAAAACACTGTCTCTCCATTTCCCGAGGAGGTGAGAATACACACATTAACAGCACAATCTAGGGCAGCCCACCTTTACCCTACCATGTGCTCAAGGCACAACCCAGTTAATTTAGTCACCCGACCCTGTCCCAGCATGGGCTCAGATTATAAGGCACTCACCCTTACCAGTCCTGGACCCAAGATGTAACCTTCTTGGGGTTTATGGGCTCTTTGATGAGTAAAAGAACACATTGTAATATCCTTAACCTCTATTTATGAATAGTTACTAAAACAGAATACAAGTACTATGCATACAATTCTCACTACTCCTAATAAGGCAGATGAACTTTACTCAATGGCCAATCAAGATTAGATCTTTCAGGACTCCAGCTTCTGCACAGTATTTTTGGCAGATGCTGAGGTCTGGCAGTTCTGATCTTGAGTTGTATGCTGGAGTTAGGTTCCAAAGAACTTCCCGGAGTGTGGATTTTTCACACCCCTTGAGCAAGTTACACTGGACTGTTAACAGACTTTCATTATATTGTGAAGCATACGTGTCTAGTTCTGGTGCTTGTGGAGAAAAGCTTGGAAATGTGAACCCTACCAGCTTAAAAGCCAGAAGGCAAGTAAAAAGAACCCATGTTTTCAAGATAAATCTCATGATTTTTAAGCCAAACTCAAGATCTTCTGTGACCTGACTTGTGATTTTTTGCACACTTGCTGTTGGCATTAGTGCTGAAAGCAGGATAGCAGACTGGTGCCTACTACCTTCTGTCGTCCCTTTTTCTTCAGTCAAGAGACTGTTAATTTAGTTGGCATTAAAGAGGGGCAGAATACGTACAGTGGTTTGTGCCGTGCGAATAGTGAGAAGTGGACATAACTGGGGTTCATTAAACTGGAACACAACATGGGGATATCCAGGTGAAAAAGAGACAACAATGGTCGAAAGGTTGTAGGATTGGGTGAAGAGTTTTCTCAGTGGAAAAGGAGACTGTGTCCTTCAGAACATCCAGCAAATCTAACTGGGCCACATACTGATAGCCTTGCTCGTGGTGAGTAGCAATTCACACAGGAGCCTAAGGGAGTTACGCAACTCAACAAGAGACTGATACCAGCAGGTGACTTTCTAATTATTTTTCTGCCCCACATTAACATAGTGTCTGAGCACTGCTGTATTTATTTCCAGAACACCCCTGTGAGGTAGGAAAGTGCCTGTATCCCCCTTTTCCAATGGGGAACTAGGGCTATAATCTCTGGGAGAGCAGGGAATGGAACCTACATTTCCCAAGTTCTAGGCAAGTGCCCTGACCACTGAACCATACTTCCCCTCCCAACCTTTCTGCACAAATAGTCTGACTGAAGTCAATATTAGGGCGGCAGAGTTATGATGAGCTGGCCAGATCCATGGATGTTACAAAGGTCTTTAATGTAACCAGAGCTGTTCAAACTCGGTGTCAGGGACCCTGTGTATTGCCGAGGGAGATTCTCCATTTGCTCAGCTTGGTGAGAACCTGGGGGATTTGATTTTATCTCTGTTGATTCTGTGACTTTCCACAGCAGCTATCCAGCCAGCCACATGATCTTTGCGGATTACAAACGCATTACAGTGATGGCACAATGAGTGAGAATATTCTAATAAATAACTATGCAGAGATTGAAAGGACTGGGAAAATATCCCATATACTGTTCCTCTTACCATCTGTGTGTTGTCTGTGTCA
Organism: Dermatemys mawii; assembly: GCA_007922305.1. Lineage (NCBI taxonomy): Eukaryota > Metazoa > Chordata > Testudines > Dermatemydidae > Dermatemys > Dermatemys mawii. The sequence continues at coordinate 646,370 of ML677535.1, read as the reverse complement.
TAGGTGTATGTCGTCACTCTACAAACATGGGGACTGGGCAGAGAAATTGCAGGCCTTGGAGGAAAGTATGTGTGCTACACTTTCCAAATACACCTGGAGCATCCCAAAGGCAACAAAAATGCTACTTGAGGCAGCTAAAGATGATAATTACTCACTGACTGAGTTCTGGGCCTACACTGTGGTCTATGGAATGTTACATGAGGTGGGTGAAAAACGTTCCCTTTTGTAACTTTCTGAGGTCTTTGTCTGGGCCCACTCACCAGAGTATCAGGATGCTTTGTGATCTTTTAGTGTATTTAGCTTCACAATGTCTCTGTGAAGTGGGGAAGTGTACAGAGGGGAAATGGAGGCACAGAGCATCCGAGGGCCAGATTTTAAAGGTATCACCTTGTGGAATTAGCATCCAGGCACCTAATACTCATTGATTTCAATGGGATTTAGGTACCTATATTCTTCTGACCTAGGTGTCACAGCCATGCTAATGAGGTCATATTATACATTATCCAGCCTTCTGAATGGCAACTGCAGATTATTTGCATCCACACAGCAAAACAAGAGGGCTTGGACCCGAGTCGCTGTGGGATACCGGCTCTGACCCACCCCTCAATTAAGGACCTAAGACATTGGGTCCTGAGTGCATGCTAAGCCAAGTCACACTGATTTGTGCATGCACGGATACGGGTCTTGAGCTCACACATGAGTGTAGAGTGTACCTTCAGGGAGTCTTCAGGGGATTAAGTCTTAGGTTAATGGCTTGATCACTTAGTCACTGAGGAAGGTTTGTTCTCATAAATAAATAAATGCTGAGCGGCTCCACTGAATTCTGCAGAGCTCCTTGAGTTACTTCATGTATACCCCTAGGTGACAGAGGCCAAGCTCCACATCTGTCTTGCTATCATCTCATCATGTGGAAATGTGTTGGGGCCCTGAGCTCAGGCTTGAACTGAGCTGTCAAGGCAGGGACTATAGGCAAAGTTACAATCTTAGCTTAAAATCAGACATGTGTTTGTCTGAACCTATAAAATCTTGTCTTTACAGCTGGACAAGGGACATTTGTCTGAGCAGCAGAGTGCTTCTGAGACCGGAAATAATCCCTACCCCATCTATGCAGCAGTGGATGAGCGAAGTTTTTCCAAAGTAACTGAATACTCCCCAGGTAAAAACAATGAACCAAAGCTACAGGTAATATCAGTGTAAAGAAGCCTGTCATTTATTTCATCTACATGCAACTCCTCCAGGCAGCAGAGATTTAGTTGGGGTTGGTCCTGCTTTGAGCAGAGGTTTGGATTTAGTTGGGATCGGTCCTGCTTTGAGCAGGGGGTTGAACTGGAACCTTCTGAGGTCCCTTCTAACCCTAAGATACTATGATTCTATAAGATGTGAAGGTTGTCTTTAGAGCTGATTGAAAATGAAAAAAAACAAATTGTGCAAAAAATTCAAAAAGTTTAAATATTTAAATCTTTTTTGTTTTTCAGGATTATTAATGGGCCCCTTTTTCACATTGCATGACATTTTCTGCACTGTTTCCTTTGTTTCCCCTAGAAATTTTATCAAAAACATATTTTAATTTGATTTTCTTTAACAAAATCTTGATTTTCAGTAGGAAAAGAGTAAGTGAAACAAAACCTTAAGAAAAATTCCTTAAAATATCAGTAAAAATGTGGCAGAAAATTTCACAAAACATGGAAAATCCAGGTAAAAATTATTACTGCTGGGAACATGGTCAAGTCAAGCTGGGAGAAATATTTTCAATAACTTGTTTTTTCACTAAAAATGCATTTTCAGACCCCTTTTTGTTGAATTCTAATATAATGAATAGTTTCAGTTGTGGAAACAAATTTTAAGTGTAAAAAATTTTGTTTTACTGTTTGATTTCAAATGGTCTTTTAATTTCAAATGTGGTCATTAAGAAAAGTGAAAACAGATGAATCAAGGACGAAAGAAATGAATCAACTAAAATGTGTTGTGGGACTTGAAATGAGTAAAACAAAACAAAGTTTCATTTTCTGTCAACTCAAAAATGACGTATTTATTTACTTTTTAATTTGGTGATAAAAGAGTTGGTTTTTTTTTTCAGTTTGAATCAAGCTAGATATTTCTCCAGAGTTTCTGGTTCAGCCCCTGAATTAAAAATTATATTATTTACTCAGCTTTAGTGGTAAGAACTTTGAACTAAGACAAAGGTGTCATGGACTTGTAGCTGGAGCCTGGGAGATGAGGACCAACATCTTCATAGAGAATGTGAATCAGAGTCAAGGATGGATGTGAAGATGGGACAACATGGATGGAAAGAAACTTTGTTAATGTAGACATTGTTTGAAGCACTCTCACATTCCCCTGAGTTATGGATTACACATGCCATCCTCTCCTGCTGATTCATCTGCCACCTCAAAACCGTTGCTGGGCTTTGTTTCCAAACTCTTTCTTTTTATTTTCAGTAACCTGGTTTGAGTTCACTCCCCATGAAGCCAACTTCCTTGGCTATGGAGCAAGTGTGCCCATGGAATACTTTGGAAGTGAATACAAGAATGGGGAGCTAAAGAAGCAGAAAGAAGAGAAAAACATGAGTTATCTGCAAGGTGAATGATCATGCCCCTGCTTCTTAGCAGATGAAGACAACTGAGGCTGGTTAGATGCACAGATATCTGAAGAAAACCGATTCTAAATGAAATCTAAATGAAGAAATATTTACATATATTAGAGAACTTTTATATAGATAGTTGAGTGTGGTAAAAACCAGTTTTCATAAGCCATAAAAAAATTGAGTCAATGAAATAAATTCCTTTCCTGAATCAAAACAAAAAATCAAGATTATTTTTTTTTCACAAACCAAAAATTAAAAAAAGTGTTTTGATTCAGGTGAGTTGAAATATTTCATTTAAATAAGAATATAACAGCCACACTGAGTCAGACCATAGGTCCATCTAGACTAGTATGTCCATCTAGTGTAGTATCCAGTCTTTCAACAGTGGCCAACGCCACGTGGTTCAGAGAGAATGAACAGAACAGTCAATCATTGAGCTATTTGTCTTCCAAAGCTCACGCCCAGCTTCTGGCAATCAAAGGCTAGGGACGCCCAGAGTATGGGATCGCACCCCTGCCCATCATGACTAATAGCCGTTGATGGACTTATCCTCCATGAATGTATCAAAATCTTCTTTATATCCCATTATACTTATGCTCTCCCACCAACGTAGCTACCGCTGCTTTTGGGACATGGTTTATGCCGACGGAAGAGAGCTGTCCTATTGGCATAGAGCAGCTACACAGACTTTATGGTGACATGGCAGCGGCAGTACAGTGGTGTCTCTCTCAGGTCTATAGTATAGATATAGCCTGAGTTGATCACCAGTGTTTGTGTTACTCGGCCTTTTATGACCCTTTGAAAACCCAGCCTTCACTAACAAGCTTTCCTTCTGAGGATTTTAAAAGGAGCTAGGTGCCCAAATCCAAGTGTCATTGGGAATTGGGCATCTAATTACCTTAAGCTCCTGTGTAAATCCCACCAGTAATTTTTTCTTGCTCTGTAGAGGATATGGGCCAATATCTACTCTGTTACGCCTCAGAGTAACTTCATTGACTTGAACAGAGATTCTTGTGGTTTACACTAGCGTAATTGAAATCAGAATTTTTGACCCTTTGCTACATTTAGAGCCATCTGGAGGACAGTCCATTGGGGAGGAATCTAATTAATGAATAACCCTAATTACCGCATTCCTACATGTGGTGGCAATATGGAACCATTACATGTTATCACGGCTTAGTCTTCTGAGGATTGTGATACTTTAATTCTGGTTGCTGGATTTAGTGTGTGGATCTTCGGTAGTGTTTGTGGCTTGTGGTTTGCAGGATGCCAGATTTGATGATGTCATGGCCTCTTCTGCCTCAAGGTCTAGGACTGCAAGACTTTATGATCTTTGGCATGTGTTTCTATGGTTCTACTTCTTGACACAGACTAGAGTGCTCCTTACATAGCAGAATAGGTTCTTAACATGGAACTAGTAATGGTGGGAATTTCTCTCCTCGCCGCTCTGGAAAATGTGATAATATTTTTTTAATTACTGTGAAAAAGTTCTGTGGAAAAATTTTCACTTTTCAGAAAAGAAAGGAAAAGAAACCCACCTCACAATAAAAATGATCAGCGCAAAAGCTGTGAAAACCAAAACATCATTCTGAAAACCATAGAAAACCAAAATCCTTTTGAAAACCAAAAAAAAAATCAATTTTCATCCAATAAATAAATAAATTGATACATAAAATAAAAAAGTTTCTAATAAAAAAAACCCTGTTCATGAAAGCAGAAATTTTACTTGACATTGTCGTTTTAACAAAAACCAAATTGTCTAACAAAAATAATGAGAAGAAAATACCTAGATCAAACCTAAGTAGAACCTGTGTAAGTAAACAGAGTCAAATCCTTTTATACCATTTTCCTTCTTGTTTTCAGGTTTGTGGGGAAGTGCCATTGGCAGCAAAACGGAAAATGAAAAAGTCATAAAAGGTATGCAAGTTTCTGTCCTCATAGCACACTGGCCTCAGAGCTCAGATCCCCAACTTTGTACTGGATGGGACTTTATAGAGTGGAGTCTTCTTTATCAGCTCCAGGACAAGCCTCCTGCACTGCTCTAAAATAACCCAGGTGTAAGGATTTTTACAGCACACTGCAAACTGCATCTCTCTGTGTGTGCTGCTGAAGATGAAGGTGTTTTATGTCCTGCAGACTTTTTTTATTTAGTTATTTATTCTATTTTAATTCATGCCACAGGTTCTTAGACTGACTGTTTTTAATTTTTATTAGAGGACATCAGAAAACCACAATTTTCGGTGGGAAAAACATGCCCAACTTTTTCTAGTTGCAAAATAGTAAAAATAGGTGTGAAAAATTTGGATTTATTCCACTTTTCTCACATCTTTTTATATTTCTCCATCTTCCACTTTCACTGGTGAGTTAAAAAAAAGAGGGCAAGGGGTACAAAAGGGAGAAACCAATTGTAAAATGCATGGAAAATTTAAATGCCAAAAACAGAATTTTTTTTTTTGGTTTCTAAAAAATGAAATAAAATGTCATTTTACATTGTTTTTTCCTTTGTTTGTTTCCTTTTATATTTTCCTACTGGATTTTTTTTAAAATGTCAAAACAGATACTTTATGGAAGTTTTCTACCTTGATGAAGCCATATTTTCAGACAGTTGGTCAAAAAGTTTCTATCATCTTTAGTTTATATATTAAAAAAACCTTAATTAAGAAATCAATATGTCAAATGGGAAGAAATACATCTAGATCTGGGTAGGCAACCTATGGCATGGGTGCCAAAGGTGTCATCGGAGCTGATTTCAGTGTCACTCACACTGTCCGGGTTCTGGCCACTGGTCTGGGGGCCTCTGCATTTTAATTTATTTTAAATGAAGCTTCTTAAACATTTTTAAAACCTTATTTACTTTACATACAACAATAGTTTAGGTATATATTATAGATTTATAGAAAGAGACTTTCTAAAAACATTAAAATGTGTTACTGGCACGCGAAACCTTAAATTAGAGTGAATAAAAGAAGATTCGGCACACCACTTCTGAAAGGTTGCCAACCCCTAGTCTAGATGATGGTTTGAGTCATATAGGCAGACAGAAAGGGATATGTAAGCCACTCCCACTCCAAGTGTCACTTTGTCCCCCTTTAGTTCAACCATAAATAGAGGTGACATCAACTTCTGTAAGTGTCCCAGGCACTTCTAGAGGGCGAAACAGTGCCACACTAAGTGGGTGTTCAACATGAGATAATGATGAGACAGAGATTTAGTGACTGGTGAGGAGTAGACAAAAATGGATGTGGGATAATTTCATCAATATATTTTTTCTCCTAAATCATTATGGCCTAAAAGTTGTGTTCTAAAGAACTGAATTATTTTCAAAGTACCGGGTATTGTGAAATGACTCATCTAATTGAGATTTTTCCCCCAGATATATTCTTTGGCTTCTTTAAAAAAGAAAAAGAATCATATTCACCATCTAAAGAAGGTAGGTTATTATAGTCTGTGGTCACTCCAATGATACAAGTGGAATTACTTACCAGATGCGCCTACTGCTAATGTCTATAAAGGGCCATTCCCTTCCCCTTCCGCAGAGAAAAAAATACTGGTTATTCACTGAAATACCAGAAATCCAAAATATTTCACTATCAATTTTCTAAGAAATGACTGTTTTTATCAAAACCAAAACAAATTTACTGAAAAAAAATGTGTTTTCAAATTCGAGTCACTCATGAAAACTATGGAAATATTCAACCCACAGAAATGTTTCAGTGTAGAAATTTTATTTGGTTTGATTTTGTTTTTTGCTTGAAAAACTATTTCAACAAAAAAATGAATTTCCTCTAATTTCTACAAATTTTGTTCCTTATGAAACTTGAAAATATTGACTTGACCTTGATCACTGTAACCTGAATGTTGCTTCGTAGTTGATTATGTGATTGTCTATGCCTGTGTGAAATGATGGATAATCCTAATGGCATTTTCAGGTTGTCCGGAAGGAGTAGTCAAGGGGTTTCCAGCACCCACCTTTGAACCAGAAGCTGGTAAGTATATACATATGGCTGTCTCTTTTGTTCTTAGTCATTAGCCAATAGGTGGGGCCTTCAGGGCCATGTTGTTAGAGCGGGAGGAATAGATGATGCAAGTCAGGTACATTTGGTCTAATGTTCTTTATTAACAAAAAAAAAAGTACAGTAAATCATGTCTCCCTGAACAGAGTAGAAACAAAAAACCCAGCAGTCTTCTTGCTCAGAAATCCTCAAATCTGCCACTCAAAAAGCTCTGTGCCCAAGCAGCTCAATCTCTGTGCTTCCTTTTCACAGTCACGCTCACAACTCCGTCTCTTGGCTTTCTCCTCTGTGATAATCAGCCTTCAACGAATATTCTAGCCTCTGCATCTGCAAGCAGGGAAAGTCCTTAGTATGTATGGCTGAAATCTGATGGGCCACAGGAAATACTCTTATTGTTTTCATTTGTTTCACTAAAAGGGTATAATTGTACAGCTGATTGAGAATTTTTTTGACAAAATGTTTTTTTTGTTCCTGAAAAATGCACCTTGACCAAAATTCAGTGTTCATTGGAAAGGGTTCATGTCAATTAACACCCCAACTAAAAAAGTTGGAAAAAATACTTACCAAATTGATGAAAATTCCTATTTTGGCATATTTTAAATTACAAAAAAAAAATCTTTTTTCAATTTAAAACAACTTTTCATTTTGAAAGTGAACTTAATTTATACTAAGGAAAAGGATTAAAACTTCAACATTATTAAAACAAAATACTTCAATTGATCTGAGCTGATTTTAGGTCGATTTGCAAAGCATTTTGAGATTTTGTCTATTTTGAATGAATTCACGGTAGGAAAATTTTGGAAATCTCCAAAATTCTTGTGGAATGGGAAAACCATTTCCTATCTAGCCTGGTTTATGTGAGCCTTCTGAGTCTGAAGGATGCATAGCAGACCCAATAGCATGGAAGAGGTCTGTGACTGTCTGTAAATCAAATACATGACTGATGGCAGTCATTAATATGTTTCGGTATAGCAACATATTCCTGAAAACCTGTAACTTTCTTTATAAGAGAAAGATTAGTTCTGATTTTTATCCGAATTGGGCAAATTATGTGGTGAGTATTCATTATCTAATAGCATTCACATTCTCTGTGTGACAAATGAGGGCTAAAGAAGAAACCATTTTGTAATTATAGACATTTTTATTTATGGAATTCATAGTGCTAATCAACAAACTAAACCATGTTATGTGTGTGTGTCTGTGTGTGTGTGTGAGAGAGGGAGAGACAGAGAGACAGAGAGAGAGTAGCTTTTTCATTAAATGGAATTATTCTAAATATATAAAATTTCTGTTTTCATTGAAATTTTGGGGATTTTCATAATAATGTTGCTAACAACTCAAACTCCTCACACTCTAGTTTTTCAGTTAAAAATAGTTTTGACTTTCCAAAAGCAATCTGATGTATCCATATTGCCAGACAAAGGAGAAGATGATATTAGGGGTAGAATTTGGACTGACCAGAGGGGTTTATTGAATGTTTCTGTGAGGCTGCAGTAGTTAAGAAGGGAAATAATAAAGTCTGGACTCTGATTGTAACCATGTGGACACACAGGAAGGGATTAACTGACAAAATGTGGAGACATCCCAGACTAGAAGTAGGGAACAATCTATCCTGAGGCATTTCAATGAACAACTTTGTCTTTGGGCTGCTGGAGAATATCTTCATTGTACTCTGTATGTTGTTTCTTGGGCCTTGTCTACACTACTACAGTTGTCACAATGACACAGTTATGACACTGCAGTTGTGTCACTGGAGTGCTGTCTTGTCAATACTTCCCACAGTGATTGAAGGGGTTTTCCCATCATTGTTGTTCAGAGGAAGTAGCTAGGGCCAGACTAATTCTTCCATCTAACTACCTGTATCTATTCTGGGGCTTAAGTCAGCTTTGCTAAGTATCTCAGGGGTGTGAATTTTTCTCACCTCCGAGTGAAGTAGCTACATTGACCTAAGTTTTCAGTTTTAACCAGCCCTTACATATTTGTGTTATTGTGGCTGTGTGAAATGACTGGAAATCCTTGTGACATTTTCAGGTGATATTGAAGGCTTGTTGCCAAGTGAGCCAGAAGGAGCATCACCAGGAGACTTTTCACCAGGTAGGTGTATATAATCCTGGATCTCTCGCTCTGACCCTATAGCTGTGACTGCTTTTATGTTCATAGCATTCAAACAGAGAAGTTGGATTAAAACATTATATACTCTTGCTAGAAGGTTGCAGTTTAACAATACTTTATTTTTTGAAAAAAATCCAGAACGTTAATACTCAGGAAACAAAAACAGGGAGCTGGAATTTTCATTGTACTCCCAAAATATTTAGCAAGAGCTTTCTTTGCACACAGATTATATGCAATCACAAGGCACATGGCAGGAGTGCTGTAAGCAAGGTGCAAGACATAATACTTCCTTTCTACACAGCACTGATAAGGCCTCAGCTGTAGCACTGTGTCCAGTTCTGGGCAGCAAACTTCAGGAAAAATGGAGAAAGTCAGAGAACAACCCACATAATTAAAAATCTAGAAATCAGGACCTACGAGGAAAGATTGAAAAAGTTCACTTTATTTAGTTTGGAGAAGAGAAGACTGAGGGGGTCATGAGAACAGTTTTCAAATGCGTAAAAGATTGCTATCAAGAGGTAGGTGATAAATTGTTCTCCTTAACCACTGAGGACAGGACAAGAAGCAATGTGATTAAATTGCAGCAAGAGAGATTTAGACTAGATATTAGGAAAAAACTTCCTATCAGGGTAGTTAGGCACAGGAATAATTTCCTTAGGGAGGTTGTGGAATCTCTGACACAGGAAGTTTTTAAGAAGAGGTTAGACAAACACCTGTCAGGGATGGTATAGATAATACTTCGTCTTGCCTCAGTGCACAGAACTGGACTAGATGACCTGTTGTGGCCCCTTCCTGCCCTACATTTAGATGATTCTGTGTAAGTAGCCAGGGTTAAATTTGTCCTAGTTTGGCTTCCTAGTAGAGCCAGAGTAGTAAAGGAGACAAAGCAAACAAATGTGGAGACTCTTGAAACTGAAATGAGACCTACCTTCACAAGGGCCAGAGTTCCGAGTTCAAGAATGCTCTTCAGAAAGCTCTGCCATGGAAGTAAGGAATGTTCGAAGAATCGATGAGTATGATTTCCATAGAGCTCTCAAGTGGACCTAGAGAATAAGAGACAAGCATTTCTCTGTCCCTTCAACTTGCCTCAGTCGGGCTTAGACTTTAGTGAATAGCATTCACAGTGGGTGGGTTTTCAAAGGATCCTAAGAGAATTAGGTACCCACATCCCATTGGGATTAAATAAGATTTGAGCACCCAGCTCCCTTAGGCTCTTTAAAAATCAAAATTGTTGACGATAGTGTCATTATCATTATCTAGATTTTTGCCTAGATGACTGCATTATTGTTAATGATAGTGTGCAGTGCCCGATAACCCAAATATATTTTTCAGATACAAAGAGCAAGTCAATTACTGAAAATATTAAAGGAGGAATAGGTAAGTGATTTTAATCCCCTGTGGATTGAGTTTAAATCTCCTGTACCGGGAGTCGAGGGAACACAGCGCTAGAAGGGGTGAAATTTTTCAGCTCAATTTTCTCCCCTGAAAAATGTGCATTTGGGTGAGCCATAATAATTCATGAATTTGCATCACATTTGTGGAACTTTTTATTTTACAACCAAAAACAATCAGAAAAAAACACAAAATATTTGAAATTTTCAAAATGAAATGTTTTGATTTTTTTGGTTTAAAATAATTTCTTAAAAAAAATTTAGAATGCTAAAAAGAAGAGAAATATTTCATTCTGAGTAAAGCCAAACATTTAATTCTACCTACAATGATTATCTTTGTTTTCTTTCTCTTTTCACTGAATTTTTTTTAAAAATATTCCTTTGGGATTTTTTTAATTATAATTGTTTGTTTGACAGCAGAACCAAAAAATCAGTTATTTGCATAGCTCAAATCAGCAGCTAAAAGAACTAAGCCACATATGTTACATAAAGGACTATAGGAAATTATTTATGACTACTATCAGGTGTTCTGTGCAGGGGAGAACTTAAGAGCTGACATGTATCAATCCAGAGAAGCATGTGTGGGTCATTCTGTGGTGCAATGGGGGAATCTAAGATTCTGAGAATACCACAGTTTCTGTCTGTTTCAGTAAAGAATGCCCTTTATTTCCTCACAATCAGCTTTGCTTTTCAATTTTTCCTCTATATGCAAGACATGCTGGGATTTTTCCCGCAGCTCCTTGTCTGCACTAGCAAAGAAGAGATGAGAAAAACTCTGCTCGTTTTCAGAAGTTCCTGAATATATTTATATATTTAGATCTGATATTTGAATTCTGGTTTGTGCTCTCTCCCAGGCTCAGTGGTGGATTTCACTAGAATGTGGCAGAAAACCACTCATGGTCTCTTGACGTGGAAATGGGGAACGAATAATAACTTTCTTTACAAATGCTGTAAGTAAAATATGGGTTACCTCTGTGGTGTGGATGTCTCCTTTTCCTAGGTCCCGTTTTGACAGTAAATACATCACACAGAAACATGAGAAAGCGTTGTCTTTCTATCGTATTTTTAAGGTTGGAAGAATTAAATTTTCATTTTAAAAATTTTGATAAATAGTATCAATGCTTATTTTAAGCATTTTTAATATTTTTATTAATTAAAATTTTCAGTTGCCTGAAAATATAGATTTTAAACTTTTTTTATCCTTATCAATTTAAATCTTCACAGCTGATGAAAATTAAGAGGAGAATCAAATGAATATTTAATGACAGTAGAGACAGAGATTCTAAAATTGAAACCTTTAAAAACCATTAAAACACAAATTGTCAACATCATATGTCAAAATATACAAAGTTAAGATCCATAAATTAACAAATCATACCGGTTTTTAATGTTCATTCACTAGTCTATTTTATAACTACCCTCATCCAAAAGTCTAAATCACTGGATTTTGACTTTAAATTCTCAAGAAACAATTTTCTTATTTCGCTTTCAGTAAATTTTAATTATTAGTGGAAACAGTTTGTATTGGTTTATATAGATAAGTGAAATGCATGTTTACTAACTAATAAAACATAATACTTCCAAGCCAAATTATTATGTTCTAAATATTATGTTCAAATTGCAAAGTCAAACACTCAAATTTTAGAACAGGTCAGAATTAAGATTCCCCATGAAATTGCAGTAAAGCTTCCTTCTGCACAGACATTATAAGAGAGTTTTAATTATATGTCTATATACTATTCCCCTCCTTCCCTGAACTCATAAGAAAATTGAAAACAGGGTAACGGGAAGTATTAGGCAAACAATTATAGGTGTTGCTTCCAGAAGAGCCTATAATGATGCCCTGTAAATGGCAGGAAGGAGAAAGTGGTGGTTGTACTGTATAATGGCCAGTGGATGGAAGGATCATGTATAAGAGAACTATACTGTATAATGGGCACTAGGGGCAGCAGAGGGTGGGGGTGAGGTAGAGGCGGCTATACCGTATAATGGGCACTAGGGGCAGCAGAGGGTGGGGGTGGGGAAGGGGTAGCTATACTGTATAATAGGCACTAGGGGCAGCAGAGGGTGGGGTGGAGAAGGGGCGGCTATACTGTATAATGGGCACTAGGGGCAGCAGAGGGCAAGGGCGCAGGGAGCGGCTATATTGTATAATGGGCACTAGGGGCAGCAGAGGGTAGGGAAGAGGTGGATCTACTTTAAGGGTGCAAGATACACACTCTTTACCTAAGAATGGCTGCAGTGAATATTATTTATTAATCCTGCCACTGGCAAGGTGCAGATTCTAATCTCTTAGTATGAAAACTTTATTTTTGGATCCATTGCTTTAGCTGCTCTTGAGTCTACTGAGCTGGTGAAGGATAAAGTCATCTCCTTGGTAGATGCTGGAATAGCCATAAACTGTGCTTTCCCTCTGGTTCTCCGCCCAGAAAGGAAAGTGAAACTGATCCTCTCCTTTGACCATGGCCCTTTTGAACCATTTAAGGTAACTCCTATCATTGTTGCAGTTTTACAGTCATTCAAATTAGAAATGAGGGCCTATTGAGCCAGGTGATATTTGAACACAGAAAAATGCATTGTCCTTTACCGCAAGATAAGAATCCAACAAAGAACTTTATCATCTTTAAAAAATAATCAAACAGTATTTTCTTTACTTTATTTCTGGAAAACAGTTCAGGACAGGAAGGGAGCAAAGAATCCCAGACCATTCTAACCTGCTGGGGAAATGTTTAGTGAAAAGACCAAGTAGCAAGTTGGTCAGCTGACTTAAGTCAACACTAATACTTTTGGGAGGTGTCCCAGGGCCCACTAGATCTCTACTGGAGGAGATTTTCAAATGCACAGTGGACAGTTTGGTGACTTAATCAATGGAACTTGGCCAATAAATTCCCATGTATGCCTTAGAAAATGTACCCCATAGTGATCTCCAGGAAGGAAATCTGTTTTTCACTTTAACTGAAAGATGAACCTTTGGTAGCCTTGAGCATTTATGTGTCGAGTAGTGAGGATGAATATTGACCCATACAGGAAAATGTCTCCTACTGAATCAACAGTGAGGTAATTTCTTTTACTGGAGTGAGGTAATTTCTTTTATTGGACTTACTAGCATTGGTGGGAGAGACAAGCTTTTGAGCTTACATGGCGCTCTCCTTCGGGTCCTACTGATTAACTCAGATCTATCCCCCTTGAACAGCTATGGGCTGCTGTGAACCTTCCAGCTCTGTTCTAGTGTTCTGGACTCAATGTGCCATGTTTGATCTATGCTTATGCAGTGGAACGAGATTTTTAAAGGCACTTCAGTGTGACAATAGTCATGTATTGTTACACAAATATTGTTCCTACCCCAAGAGCAGAGGGTATGGTTTCCACTGGACGGTTTCTGCTTAGTCAATTAGTAGAGGCCTCAGAGAGAGAGTTTGATTTTGAGCTATCTGTTTTGAGCTATCTGGTCTTGTGGACAACAGTTCTTTTAAATAAAATAATCATAGTTCCCTCTGTTACAGGCCCTCAAGCAAACTGCCAAATACTGTAAAGAAAACTGCATCCCATTTCCTGAGATAGACGAGAAATTGCTCCAAGAGCCAGATAACCCATCCGACTGCTACATCTTCAGAGGAGAGGGTGCCCCAACTGTCATGCACTTCCCACTTTTCAACAGAGTGAATTGCCCAGGTAACTTTCATGTCACATCCATTTTCATAAAGGCTATTGACCTCACTTTCAATTCACTTACATGGATGACTTAAATACTGTTGAGTCTGGTTTGCTCTGGGATAAGGCAGCAAAGCGGCATAGGGATTGGGATAAAATATCAGATTGATCTAGTCCAGTGTGCTATGTTAGAGGGTATTCAGTGATAGAAATTTAAGAGGAATTTGGTAGAAATCACAGATTATGTAGTTTTAGAGTTATCTGCCATAAGGGATGTTCGTCACTAGCCTCTTACAGGGGTGGAGGGTTGGCTCTGATTTGTAAACATTTTGAGCCAAATTTCCAAATGTATTTAGGTGTCTACAGATGCAGGTAGGCACCTAGTGGAATTTATAAAGTGCCTAAGTGAATTAGGTACCTAACCTACTCAGCTGCTTTTGAAAATGTCACCAGTCGCCTAGCCATATCTTTCCACACCTCAATACCTTTCAAAATCTGACCTATATCCCTTCTATTTTTAAATGTTAACTAATTTTAACACAAATCTGGAAAATATCCATAAAGATGTCTACCTTTGTTTTTAATCTTACCATGTTCTTGGCTTTAATGTTATGTGCAGTGAGTCCCATAGGTTATTTTTGTTGTGTATCAATAGAACTGTTTGCTTTTATGACTTTTTTTCACTACAGATATTCAGTTTCATCAAATGATTCCTTGAGCTCAGAATCAGGCATCTTCTTTCATTAGCACCAGTCGAGACACAAGGGCCAAATCTTCTCTCTCTGTTACCTAAGTGAAGTTGAAGGAATAAATGTAGATTTACACTAGTGCAATGAAGAGATGAGTCTGGCACATAAGGAGAAGTTCAGAGAGGAATGCAAAGGAGTTTAAAAGTTGGAAATCCTTTAACCTTCTTTCAGCTGTCTGGGCATGTGAGTTATACCAGCTCAGACAGCTGTACTTTCTACACAAATTCAGTTTCTCTTGATTTTTGATCCACTGTGAATACAGAGTGTCATGCCATTAGATGCTCTGTTCCTATAATGATGGAAGTCCTATATGGATTTAAGGGTGATATTTTTAACGGAGCCTAATGGAGGTAGGCACTGAAATGCCATTGTTTTCATTGAAATCCTTGACAGGTAGATGCGTAGGTTGTACGCTAGATTAATTTACCTTTGTAAAGAATCTTCTCTTTATTTTTTCACAAACAAGCTGAATATGGGACACTACAGAGCAAAGTGAGGAGACAAAAGAATAGCTGGGGGATGGGTAGAAAGCAGGGAAAATCAGAGAATGAATTTGATAGAATTAAAGGAAACTGTCCAAGTCAGTAGCTGACCTGATACTGAGAAGTGTAAAATACCATGTCAGTTCAGGAGGTTGTTGATTCTCAGCTGTCTGGGCATGTGAATTACAGCAGCTCAGACACCCTAAAGATGATGGTTCAACTATATTAACTATGTCACGGCTGATCTCTGTAGATAAAACATCCAGATGCTTTGGGATTGGAAGTAAAGCATTTGTGAAACCATTTTTCTCCATACATGAGCCTCAGTTGTTTCTTCTCCTTAAGTCTCGGAAGCAAGATATTCCTCTCATGACAGCCTGGGAACCCTAGAATGCAATCATAATAATGGTATTAGTTGTTATTAACACTACAGTACTAATCATAGAATATCAGGGTTGGAAGGGACTTCAGGAGGTCATTTAGTCCAACTCCCTGCTCCAAGCAGGATCAATCCCCAACTAAATCATCCCAGCCAGGGCTTTGTCAAGCCTGACCTTAAAAACCTCTAAGAAAGGAGATTCCATGACCTCCCTAGGTAACCCAATCCATTCCAGTGCTTTACCATCCTCCTACTGAAAAAGTTTTTCCTAATATCCAACCTAAACCTCCCCCTCTCCAACTTGAAACCATTACTTCTTGTTCTGTCTGTAATATTAATATCCTCATCCTAAAAATGGATTCACATCTTTTTTCTCTTTGCTTTCAGCCTATGTGACTGAATGGAGAATTAGATTCACCCCCATTCGCTGTCTCTACCATGTGGGAGACATCACCAAACTCCTCCAGTCAGCCAGACTGAATGTGTCGAACAACAAAGACAAAATCCTGCAAGAGATCAAACACATTGTGGCTTGCTCCAGCCTGAAGGCAAGCTCTTAAGAAGACTTTTTCATCTATGCCCCACATTCATTAAAGGAGAGACAGGTCTCCAGTCATGGTCAACAGCCTCCTGCTGAGCCTGAAAACATCTGCCCTCATTGTAATAGAACTTGTGGTTCAAGAATTGGCTTTATTAGCCACCCGAGGACCCAAAACTCCCATGGAAGATGATCATACTCGGTAACAAGTGATCGCCCCATCCACCATCATAGATTTTGAGAGCTTCAGGATTGTCACTTGACTGGAAAATGTCATTATTTGGGATCCCAGTGGGGAGAGGAGTCTCAGCTTCTACTATTGCAGAAGTGACAAAGAGTCCTGTGGCACCTTAAAGACTAACTAAAATTTTTTTAGAGCATAAGCTTTCGTGGGCTAATACCCACTTCGTCGGATGCATGCAGTGGAAGTATACTTCCACTGCATGCATCC
>ML677535.1:595718-629620 GCA_007922305.1 Dermatemys mawii | reverse complement strand
GGATGCATGCAGTGGAAGTATACTTCCACTGCATGCATCCGACGAAGTGGGTATTAGCCCACGAAAGCTTATGCTCTAAAAAAATTTTAGTTAGTCTTTAAGGTGCCACAGGACTCTTTGTCACTTCTGCAATTCCAGACTAACATGGCTACCCCTCTGATTCTCAGCTTCTACTATGAAAATACTAGTATCTAGCTCATGAGTTAACCCCTTAAGTTGACTGCACTTTAGTTCAGCAGTTCGGATTCTGCGGATTATTAAAACACAAAATTCAAAGAAAAATCATTTTTTGCTTGCTGCTGTGAATTATTGCTCAATCAGTCTCTGCTCTGTGTGATACTAGAGGCCTTTGTCTCCTGATGCACAATTAATGTTCAATCAATAAAGCCTATAAAATCCCACCATTTGCACACAGTGCCTCTGTCCTAGAAATCGCCTGCAAAAGCACAAGCACCTCCTAACACCTAGGGTAAAAGCCATCTCCCTTAGCTTTTATCACACTTTGTACATAAAGGGGTTAGAAAAATGATAGATTAGTTTCATGTGGAGGGATCATTTTCATTCCAAAGGTGTGTTGGGGTTTTTTTTGTGAAAACATTTCCAAAAATGGTGTTGAAATTATCATTCTTTTTAACAGAAAACAATATTTTGGATCTACAGAACATTTTGATAAAGTTGTTGCTGGTAAATTCTGATTTTAAAAGCATAGAAAAATAATGAAAAGAAGAATGAGTAATGGTGAGCTTCCTCTTCCAATCCAGCAGGGCTCCACTGGAGTCTTTGAAGTTGGTCCAGTTTCATACAGGTGTAATGGGGAGTAGAATCCTGTCCAATATTTTTATGGGAGCTGGGTAATAAGATGAACAGGAAGACTCTAATATTCATGGTGTGAAGAGTCACAGGTCATAGACTCTCAAGTCTGATCTTTGTAGTCCATCTGGTTGAGAAAGAGCACACAGAGTGGCAAAGTGCTGGCCCCTGGAGGGATTTGAATTGATACTGATCTGTGCTGCTTGGGACAAGCTTCCACACTCAGGGCATTGTATAACCCATGATAGCCCTGCCTAGTCTCCTCTAATGACTAGACCACATATAAATAATGAGTAAGGCTGCAATTTAGTTACGGGTATTTTAGTAAAATCATGGACAGATCATGGGCAATAAACAAAAATTCACACCCAGTGACCTATCCATGACTTATACTATAAATACTCATGATTAAATCTTTGATACTCTGGGGGACTCGGGGGGCTGCAGGTGCTCTGGGGGGACCTTAGGGCACTGTTGCTGCTGCTCAGTGGGGGGCTCTGGGGCACCACTGCTGCTCAGAGGGGTAGTCCAGGTCCCCGCTGTGGTCCCGGGGCAGTGCTCAAGACTGGTGCTGCTCTGGCAGCCCTTGGGGCCAGCTGCCTGGGACTGCCTGATGAGTAGCCAGTACGGCTGACCCCGGGGCTGCCCAAGCAGAAGCCAGTGCGGCTGGCTCAAGGGTGCCCCAGCTGCTCAGGGGGCCCTGGAGTCAGCTGCAGTGGCCACTGCAGAAGTCACAGAGGTCCTGGAAAATCATGGACTCTGTGACTTCCCTGACCTCCATGAAGGACTCGCAATTTTAACCATGAGTCTTCTGCAGTCTTTCAGCTGTGAAATCTGGTTCTTCAGTGCCAGCAGTATGGCGCATGCTTACGGATCTGGCCATTCCTGGGGGCAGTCCATCTGGAGATGGCATTGTTAAGACACAGGGCTTTCAGATGCACCCTGTGAGGTGAATGAAATCTATTTTAAAAGCCAATGAATAAAGATCCCAGATTGTTCTCAGGACCTTTGCGCTTCATATTATTGTAAAACAGGGGTTCTTAAACTAGGGGTCACAAGGTTATTACGTGGGCGTCACACACTGTGAGCTTCCATGTGTGCCAGGGCTCTGTCTGTCAGCCATGCACAGGGCTGACGGCCCAAGCCCATCGGAGGTGGGCAGCTGGAAAACAGAAATGCTGGCCAGGTACCCAGCTCTGGAGGCAGTGCTGCCTCCAGCAGCAGCAGAGAAGTAAGGGTGGCATGGTATAGGGGGTTAATCATTTTTTGGGGGAGGATCATCACAGCCTGAAATATTTAAAAATCAGGTGCCAGCAAAACAAGTGTGAAAACCCATGTAAACTAATATGAAGGGTGGTCCCAGGTTCCTTCCCTGTTGGATAAGCCCAGACTGTGGAACTCAAGGTAAAGAAGCAGGTAAGAATGAGCAGGAGAAAATATCAAACAGTAAAATGGAGCAGGCATGAGACTCTTTGCACTTGGCATAAATAAACCAGGAGTTAACTACACAGAAACCAGTGGCCATGGCTCTCTTTTCACTTTGGACGTGATCCAATACCTAGTTGAAGCTATTTGTAGCAAGGGTGATGACTCACCAGCATGGCGCCTCCTGCTGGTCATCTGGGAATTAGCTCTTTACTGCATATGGAGCGCCCTCTGCAGGCCGGTATCTCACCTTCCGTTGGCCCCTGTGTCCCTCCTGGACCCTGGTGCCTCTTTACCTTGGGGTGCTGCCCCCTGGCAGTGCCCCCACACTTTGGGTTCCACCCACTGCAGTAATCCACAGATCTGGGTCTCCCCTCCCAGGGGAACCCCCAACTCTCTATCCCTACCTTGCCTCAGTGGCTAGTGCCACTCAGCATCTTGTCTCCATTCAATGGGCCCCAACTTCACTGTAAACCATTGATCATTGGTGCCAGCTGTCTCTGCCTAACCCTGGGCTGCACCTTTGCAACCCCAGTACCTATTTAGGCTTGCACAAGGCCTGCAGCTTGGGGAGTTGCCAGGCTGGAGCTCCCCAGCTCCTCTTGCCTTCCCTGAGCCCTACTCTACTTTAGGTACCTTGGTCTCAGGCAGCTAGGCCCTCTCTCTCTGCAGCTAGAGAGAGACTCCCCCTAGCTCCTAACTGACAGACCTTTATAGGGCCAGCTGTGGCCTGATTGGGTCATGGTCCCAGCTGTGGCTGCTTCCCCAATCAGCCTTTCCCAGCCAAGCCCTCTCCAGGGCTGATTTTACCCCCTTCAGGGCCAGAGCGGGGTGATCACCCCGATATACTATTCCGCTGTGGATAAATAAAGTGTCAGTGGATGAAAAAGAGAGACAGAGCAACTACTAAGAGAATGCCTGTAAAGCCCCACCAGTCTAGAGCCCAGGCCTGTAGAGATACCATGTAGCTGACAGCTACAGGCTGTCACCCAGCTATAACTAGCCTGTGCTCCACTTACCATGACCTGCTGTGGATACCGACTACAGGAAGTTCCGCCTTAGTGGTTTGACAGGCAGCAGACCCATGGCTCCTAATTGGTTTTATGCCCTATATAAACCCAAGATGTGTGACCAGGAAGTGTCCAGACAACAGTGTGGATCCTCTGTAATTGCCATGACTGTTCCTGTTCCTTGCTCTAGAGCTCCTGGCCTGACCTTGGCTTTTTTGGGCATTCTGCCTCCTGATTCAGCTCCTGAAATCTGACTTGGACTCTGACGCTCGGTATCGACCCGATCCTGGAACTCACTATGAACTCCTTGGCTACTCATAGCCTCCGGTTTGCCCCTGCTCTGACCCTTGGCACTGACTTCCATGATGATCATTCTGTAGCCTGGTGTTAGAGCACTGAGGCGGGAGGCTAAAATTCTGGAGCCCCGACTCCAATGATTTGCTCTTCAAAGTATTTATCCACCATGGACTTTCAACAGGATAGACTAAGAGAGCCTCTGGCTCAGTCACTCAGGCACTATCCTGAGAGGTGCCTGCCCCGTGCCCAGGGCTCCGTGCCTAGCCATGGCTTCAGGCCTTGGACTCCGGACAAGGGTCTTCTCTCACCCCCATACCCAGGTGTGGCCCCAACCTCGGGCCCCTTAGCCCTGTCTATATCCCTCCCTCCCAGAGCCACGGTCCCACTCCCGGCTCTGTGGGGCGGGGGGGGGGGGGGGGGGAAAGGAAGGAGGTACAGACAGGGGAAAGTGGGGGGGCGAGGTAAAGTTTGGGGCCCACAGCCTTTATGTATCAAATGCTTTATTGTGTGTAAGAGTTAGGGGAGATAGCTTTCACCACAGATGTTAGATAGTTGAGCTTTTGCAGGCTATTTCTAGGATGGAGGCACTGTGTGCATATGGTGTGATTATATAGGCTTTATTCATTGAACATTAATTGTGCATCAGGAGACAAAAGGCATCTGGCATCACACAGAGCAGAGACTGAATGAGCAATAATTCACAACAGTAAGCAAAAAATGGTTTATACCAAGAGAGAATTTTTCTTTGACTAATGCGCAAAATCAGAACTGCTGAACTAAAGTGTAGTCAAGTTATGGGATTAACTCACAAGCTAGGTACTAGTGCTTTCATAGCAGAATCTGAGACTCCCCTCCGCACTATGATCCCAAATAATGACATTTTCCATCCAAGTGACAATTCTGTAGTTCACAAAATCTACTGGGTGGCTTTAACATATGCAGAGCATAGATAAAAGAGTCTTCTTAAGACCTTGCCTTCTCGTTGGCACAAGACACAATGTGTTTGATCTCTTGCAGGATCTTGTCTTTGTTGTTTGACACATTCAGTTTGGCTGACTGGAGAATTTTGTGGACATCTCCCTCATGATAGTAAAAGCGAACAGTGTGGAATCTAAGTCTCCATTCAGATACATAGCCTGAAAGCAAAGAGAAAAAAAGATGTGAATACATTTTTAGGATGAGGATAGTAATATTATTAATATAGTGTCAATAACAACTAGTACTATTATTATGATTGCATTCTAGGGTTCCCAGACTGTCGTGAGAAGGAAATCTGGCTTCTGAGACTTAAGGAGAATAATCAAGTTATGCTCATGAACAGGGAAAGGGGTTTCACAAATGCTCTCCTCCCTATCCCAAAGCATCTGGATGTTTTGTCTACAGTGATCAGGAGTGACATAGTTAATATAGTTGTGTAAACTGTCATCTTTAGAGTTTAGAGTCAAAAACCTCTTGAACTGAAATAGATACTTTGCATTTCTCAAAGCTACTGAATCAGGTTGTCTGCAGACTCAGACACTTTCCTTTAATTCTATCGAATTCATTCTCCTATTTTCCCCATTTCCCACCCCTCCCCCAGCAATTCTTTCCCCTCCTTTCTTTTCCATCTAGTGTCCCACAACCAGCATGTTTGAGAAAAACAAGGAGCAGATCCTGTTCTCATTTGCACTAAGGTAAATTAACCTGGAGTGCCATCTGTCTATCTATCTACCAAAGGGTTTCAAAGGAAACAATGGCATTTGGGTGTCTAACTCATCAGGTTCCTTCAAAAATATTGGACCCCAATCATTATAGGAGCAAAACACCTAATGCCGTAACACTCTGCATTCACAGTTGATGAAGAAAAATAGAATTTGTGCGGAATCTGTGTGAGTCTAAGCTAGTATAACTTACATTCCCAGACTGCTGAGAGGAAATTAAAGGTTTACCAACTTTTAGATTCATTTGCATTCCTTTCTGAATTTGTCCTTATGTGCCAGACTCTTCTCTTCATTGTGCTAGTATAAATCTACTAGCATGACTTTACACGTGTAATAGAGAGAAGATTTGGCCCCTGTCTCTTGACTGGTGCTAAAGAAATAAGTTGCCTGATTCTGAGCTCAAAGAGTCATTTGATGAAACTGAAAATCTGCAAATGTAAAAATCATAAAAGCAAACACTTTAATTTTTTCCACAACAGAAAATAACCTGTGAAACACCCTGCACATAAAGCCAAGACCATGGTAGGATTCAAAACACCAGTGGACATCTTTATGAATATTTTGAAGATTCACATTTTAATTAGTTAAAATTAAAATAATGGAAGGGATATAGGGATTTTCAAAAGTACTGAGGTGTGGAAAGATACAGATAGGTGACTAGTGAGATTTTCAGTAGCCCTGAGTAGGTTTGGTACTTAATCCACTTAGACACTTTGTAAATCCCACTAGATGCCTACCTGCATTTGTAGGCACCTAAATAACTTTGCAAATTTGATACAAATTGTTTATAAATCAGAGCAAAACAAGAAACAAAAACAAAAAACAGAGGCTAATAACAAACGTCCCATATGGGCAAATAACTCCATATCTTTCTATTGTGTGATTTCTCCCAACTTCCTCTGAAGTTTCTATCGCTGGATGATACCCTCTAACATAGGACACTGGACTAGATCAGTCTCATGTTTTATCTCAATCCTTACGCCCTTTTGCTATCTTACCCCAGAGCAAACCAGACTCAGCTGAATTTAAGTCACCCATGCAAATGAAATGAGAGTGAGGTCAGGAGTCTTTAAAAAAGTTGGCATGAAATTAAAGTTACCTGGGCAATTCACTCTGTTAAAAAGTGAGAAGTGCATGACGGTTGGAGCACCCTCTCTTCTGAAGATGTAGCAGTCGGATGGGTTATCTGGCTCTTGAAGCAATTTCTCATCTATCTCAGGAAATGGGATGTTGTTTTGTTTACAGTATTTGACAGCTTTCTTGAGTGTCTAAGGATGAGGGAGAATCGTGATTATTTTATTTAAAAGAACTGCTGCTGTCCACAGAAAGTTAAATACTCAAGACCAGGTAGTTCAAAACACACACCAAAAAAAAAATCAAACTTTTTCTCTGAGTCTGCTAATAAATTGACTAAGCAGAAAAACTCTAGTGGAAACCATATCCTCTGCTCTTGGGATAGGAAGAATAAATATGGAGCAACCCATGCCTATCTACATAGGCACTCCATCACTGTGACTTCCAAAGAAACTTAAAGGGTTAGGGTTAGTGTTAGAGCATGAATTAATCCCCCTGGAAAAGTCAATACAAGCTGGGCACTTAACTTACTTAAGCACTTTTAAAAATCTCAGCCCACAGACATAACCATGGATCAAACATAGCACACTGAGTCCCGTATTCCAGCTCAGAGCTAGAAGGTTCAAAGAAACCCATAGCTGTTCAATAGAGAAAGATCTGAGAGGTTCAGTAGGACCCAAAGGAGAGTTCTGCCTTAGCTCAAAAGCTTCCCTCTTGCACCAACACTAGTTGGTCCAATAAAAGACATTGCCTCAGCCAAATTGGTTCAGTAGAAGACATTTTCCTCTGTGGGTCAGTATTCACCCCGCTACTTTGACACATCAAAGTTTCATTTTTCAGTTAAGGTGTAAAACAGATTTCCTTGACATCACTATGGGGTACATTTTCTAAGGCACTCATGGGAATTTGTTGCCCAAATTCCATTGATAAAGGCACCAAACTGTCCATTGTGTTTGTGAAAATCTCCTTCCACAGAGATCCACTGGACCCTGGGACACCTCACAAAAGGATTAGGGTTGACTCCAGTGTGCTGACCAACTTCCTACTAAACATTTCCTCAGCATGTTCATAGAATCATAGAATATCAAGTTTGGAAGGGACCTCGGGAAATCATTTAGTCCAACCCCCTGCTCAAAGCAGGACCAATCACCAACTAAATCATCCCAGCCAGGGTTCTGTCAAGCCTGACCTTAAAAACCTCTAAGGAAGGAGATGCCACCACCTCCCTAGGTAACCCATTCCAGTGCTTCACCACCCTCCTAGTGAAATAGTGTTTCCTAATATCCAACCTAGACCTCCCCAATGCAACTTGAGGCCATTACTCCTTGTTCTATCATCTGGTACCATTGAGAACAGTCTAGCTCCATCCTCTTCAGGTTGTTAAAAGCAGCTATCAAATCCCCACCTCATTTTTCTCTACTGCAGATTAAATAATCATAGAATCATAGAATATCAGGGTTGGAAGGGACCTCAGGAGGTCATCTAGCCCAACCCTGTGCTCAAATAATCCCAGTTCCCTCAGCCTCTCCTCATAAATCATGTGCTCCATCCTCCTAATCATTTTTGTTGCCCTCTGCTGGACTCTTTCCAATTTTTCCACATCCTTTTTGAAGTGTGGAGCCCAACACTGGACACAGTACTCCAAATGAGGTCTCACTAATGTCGAATAGAGTGGAACGATCACGTCCCTTGATCTGCTGGCAATGCCCCTACTTATACAACCCAAAATGCCATTAGCCTTCTTGGCAACAAAGGCACACTGTTGACTCATATCCAGCTTCTCATCCACTGTAACACCTAGGTCCTTTTCTGCAGAACTGCTGCTTAGCCATTCGGTCCCTAGTCTGTAGTGGTGCATGGGATTCTTCCATCCTAAATGTAAGACTCTGCACTTGTCCTTGTGGAACATCAGATTTCAGACTTTTTTTGGCCCAATCCTCTAATTTGTCCCTCTGTATTCTATCCCTACCCTACTCTATGCCTACCCTCTGTATTCTATCTATCACTCCTCACAGTTTAATGTCAACTGCAAACTTGCTGAGAGTGCAGTCCACGCCATCCTCCAGATCGTTAATGAAGATATTGAACAATACCAGCCCCAGGACCGACCCTTGGGGCACTCCATTTGACACCGGCTGCGAATGAGACATGGAGCCATTGATTACTAGCCGTTGAGCCCGACAATCTAGCTAGCTTTCTATCTACCTTATAGTCCATTCATCCAGTCCATACTTCTTTAACTTGCTGTCAAGAATACTGTGGGAGACTGTATCAAAAGCTTTTCTAAAGTCAAGGAATAACACGTCCACTGCTTTCCCTTCATCCACAGAGCCAGTTATCTCATCATAGAAAGCAATTAGGTTAGTCAGGCATGACTTGCCCTTGGTGAATCCATGCTGACTGTGCCTGATCACCTTCCTCTCCTCTAAGTGCTTCAGAAATTGATTCCTTGAGGACCTGCTCCATGATTTTTCCATGGACTGAGGTGAGACTGACTGGCCTGTAGTTCTCCGGATCCTCCTTCTTTCCTTTTTTAAAGATGGGCAGTACATTAGCCTTTTTCCAGTCATCCCCCGATCTCCATGAGTTTTCAGAGATAATGGCCAATGGCTCTGCAATCATATCCGCCAGGCGCATCCAGACCCATGGACTTGTGCTCACCCAGATTTTCTAAATAATTCTGAACCCCTTATTTCTCCACAGAGGACTGGTCACCTCCTCCCCATGCTGTGCTGCCCAGCGCAGTAGTCTGGGAGCTGACCGTGTTCGTGAAGACAGAGGCAAAACATACATTTTACACAAGTTAGAAGGGTCTGGGATTCTTTGCGTCCTTCCTGTCCTGATCTGTTCTCCAGCAGTGAAGTAAAGAAAATAATGTTTGTTTGTTTTTAAAGGTTTTAAATTCCATTGTTGGACTCTTATCTCTCAGAGTGAGGGACAATGTGTTTTTCTGTCTTCAAACATGACCTGGCACAATGGGCCTAACTGAAGCAACTGTAAAAATGAATCAGTGATAGACATTACCTCAAATGGATTTCCATTGCTATAGTCAAAGGAGAGGATCAGTTGCACTTTCCTTTCTGGGCGGAGAACCAGGGGGTAAGCACAGTTTATGGCTATTCCAGCATCAACCAGCGAGATGACTTTATCCTTATTTAGCTCAGTGGAGTCAAAATCAGCTAAAGAAATGTATTCACAAATAGAGTTTTAATTAGAATCTGCACCTGACCAGTGGCACATGGACAAGATTAATAAACATTATTCACTGCAACTGTGCTTTGGTAAAGAGGCTGTATCTAGTGCCCGTTACACAATATAGATGCCCTTTCCCCACCCTCACCCTCTTCTTCCCCCTAGTGCGCATTATAAACAGTATAGCCACCCCTTTCCCACCACTCACTCTCACTTACTGCTGCTCCTAATGCCGGTTATACTGTATAGTTCACCCCATCTTATTCCTGATCCATCTAACCACAACTTTCTCATTCCTGAGCTTCTGCTCTAGTGTATGGGGCATGACTATAGGCACTACTGGAATCAATATTTATAATTAAGGTTGCCTGACACTTCCTATAAAAATGTTCTCAATTTTCTTATGAGTCACGTGGAAAAGAAATGAGTAATCATGTAATTAAAGCTATATCACAATGCCTATGCAGAAAGCATCTTTTTGACAATTTCATGGGGAAGCTTAATACAGATCTGTCCTGACCTTTGAGTGCTTGCCTTTTCAATTTTAACATAGTATTTAGTACATAATACATTGGCTTGGAAGTATTATATTTTTATTGGTCAGTAAACAGGGATTTCACTCTCTGTATATTAACCAATGAAAAACTATTTCCACTGATAATCAAAAGTCACTGATGAGCAAAATAAGAAAAATGATTCTTGAGAAATTAAAGTAAAAATTCAGTGACTTAGCCTTTCAAATTAGGGTAGTTATAAAATAGACTAGTGAATGAATATTAAACAGTTATGATTTATTGATTTAAGGATATTTAATTTGTACATTTTGACATGTGATGTTGACAGTTTGTGTTTTAATGGCTTATAAAGTTCAACTTTTTGACTCTTAGTGTCTGCTGTCATGAAGCAATCTTTTGATTCTCCCCTAAATGTTCAGATTTAAACTAAAAGAATTTTTTAAAAAAAAATGCTTAAAATCCATAATTTCGTGAAACTGTGAAATTTTAAATTTAAAAAAATCTTTAAAATGTTTAAAATAAGCATTGATATTGTCTGTCAATTTTTTTAAAAAAAATTGAATTTTTCCAATCCTAAAAATATTGTATAGGAAGACAATCTTTTCCCATAAGTTTCTATGTGATGTATTTGTTGGCAAAACAAAACCCTAGGAAAAGGAGACATGTACACCATAGACTCACTAACCTGTATTTTACTTACAGCATTTATAAAGAAAGTTACTGTTGGTTCCCCACTTCCAGTTCAAGAAATATTGAGTGGTTTTTTGCCACTTCCTAGCTATATTTTCAGGCAACTGAAAATTTAAATTAATAAGCATTGACACTGTCTGTCAAAATTTAAAAATAAAAATTGAATTCTTCCAACCTTAAAAATACTGTATAGGAAGACAACCCTTTCTCATGTTTCTGTGTGATGTATTTACTGTCAAAACAGGACCCAAGGAAAAGGAGACATTCACATCACAGAGTCTGTAACTCATATTTTACTTACAGCATTTGTAAAGAGAGTTATTATTCGTTCCCCATTTCCAGGTCAAGAGACCATGAGTGGTTTTTCGCCACATTCTAGCAAAATCCACCATTGAGCCTGTGAGAGGGCATAAAGCAGAATTCAAATATTAGATCTAAATAGTTAAATATGTTCAGGAACTTCTGAAAATGAGCAGAGTCTCTCTCATCTCCTATTTGCTAGTGCAGACGTGATATATGTGGCCCAGTTCTTTTAGCTGCTGAGTAGAGCTGTGCGCATAACTGATTTTTTTGGTTCCATGGCCAAACAAAAAATATAATTAAAAAAAAATCCCCAAATGAACAAAAAAAAATTAAAAAAAATAGGTAGAATTAAATGTTTGGTTTGACTCACAGGGAAACACTGCACTTTATTTTGAGTTTTTAAATATATATTTTAAGTGAAATTGAACTAAATTTCTAAATAAAAAGTTGTTTTAAAAATTAAGACTTTTCACATTGAAAATTTCTGTATGAAATGTTTTTTTTTTCTAATTTGTTTTGTTGTAAATAAACAGTTCAGAAAATTCAACACATATTCATGAAATGCTGTGGCTGAGCCAATCTGCATTTTTCAAGAAAAAAAACGGCTGAAAAATTTCACTCGCTTCTAGTGCTGAGTTCCCTTCACTCCTATTGAAATTGGATTGAATTTGGCAAATATTTTTTTCTTGGGGGAAAAATGTAAAGAGATGAAACATCTTATTTTGTGCATTTCAAAATACGTTATTGAGGCTGTATGATTTTGAAAAAGTCAAAATATTTCATTTTAACCCATTGATCTGAAACAGCATTTCAATTTTAAATCCGGCCAGTTTCAACACACACACAAACACATACACACACACAGAGGCAAAACACCTGAAATGGTCAAAATCAAAATAAACCCGACCTCCAAATAGACATTTTGTGACTATCTAAACATTGTGGTCAATACAAAATGGATTTTAGATGCTGAAGTGCTTTTGAAAATTCCACTAGACACCTAGATACCATTACAAATCTAGGGCTAAGTGATTTAGGTACATAAAACCCACTGCAAGTCAAAAGGGATTGTTCTCTGACCTCCTTTAAATGCCTTTTGAAAACCCCACCATACATATGTCATGGTGCTTCTGATCCACATCTGTAAGTCAGAAATAATCACATTGTCCCAGCTGAAATGGACATTCTGAAAACACATTCATCAATGTGAATTGGTGAAGGGGCTCAGAAACTTTCATAAAGGGCACAACAGAAAACCTGAACATATATAGGGCTAGTCCGAATGTCTTTGTCTAGAGCAGACATTTGTCAAAAAAGGACAACATTAGAATTATTATTTGTGAGGCAGGGTGAACAAGAGCTGAACGATCTGTTTAATTCCGAAGTACATTGGGCCTGCATATCTTCTCACAAAGATGCCGATAACTCCTTATGAAGACAGTGTGCAAGAGGAGATTCAAACTCAATGTGTGGGCTATTCAAATGACTTACTACTCCGCCTTTAATGTTTTCAATAATTAACTTGTTCTCAGTGTCTGAAAAATATATTTGGGTTATTTGTCACTGCACACTATCATTGACAATAATGCAATCACTTAGGACACAATATTCAGGGTACAATGATTAAGGCCAAGTTAACATTTTCTGCAGGTTGCAAGTATCATAAGAAAGTAAAAAAGTGGTAGAAATGTATAATCTAATATACAGTAGATTTGATTCCTCTACTAGGCTGCATCAATGTTTTGCCAATTTCTTCCTCACAATATATCTACAGTTTATCCCTTCTAAACTTACCATTTGCCTAAAAGTCTTTTCCCAGTCTCCACCTCTCTTTTTGCAGTCACTGTGAGCTTCTCTAGAGCTTCCCTAATGCACAGAGACTGTCTGTCCCCCCTACCCACAACACTACAATCCGTCCACATTCAATTGCTAAAATGACCTTCCTTTGGTAGTGGTTCTGTTTCGTGATTGCCCTCCTTGAATCTCTCCACTGCAGCTGCCTTGAATATTACAGAAACAAAAATTTATCTTCCTTTTTTTCAATGCCCCTCACAATTTCATCCTTGACTACTTGGACAGGATTAGGGAATCCAGCAGCCGAAATCTCACTCGGTACATTTCTGCCATAGCACAAAGATACCACGACCTTTCCCAGTCCAGACAATAATAATGAAACTATAGTCACCAGCTTGGATTTTCAAGTAGTCTAAGGGAGTTAGGTGCTCAAATCTTGTTTAATCCCAATGGGATTTCGATACCTAATTCTGTTAGGGGCCTTTGAAAACCCTGCCACTATGAACTCTGTTCACTCAAGTCTCACCCTGATAGAGGCAAATGGAAGCAACAAGGGAATGCTTGCCTCTTGTTCTCCAGAGCCACTTTGTGCTCATTGAGAGCTGTTTGGAAATAACCTGTGAAAATCATACTTACCCATTGTGAGAACATTCCCTTCTGCCCTCATAGAGCTTTCTGAGGCAGATGGATCTGGAAAAAAAGGAAATACACAGAGCTTTGGCCCTTGTACAAGGAGGTCTCATTTCAGTTTCTCCTCCTCTATTACCCTCCTCCTCTATTACCATCACTCTAGTGGGAACCAAACTTAGCCCTGGCTACTTACATAGAATCACAGAAATGTAGGACAGAAAGGGGTCTCAATAGGTCATCTAGTCCAGTTCCATGCACTCAGGAAGGACAAAGTATTATCTAGGCAAGGGGTAGGCAAACTACAGCATGTGGGCCAGCTCTGACCTGCCAGCCATTTTAATCCAGCCCTCAAGAACCCGCTGGGGAACGGGGTCTGGTGCTTCCTCTGCTCTGGTGCTCCAGCTGAGGAGCAAAGTAGGGGGGCACTCCACATGGCTCCCAGAATCAGCGGCTTGGCCCCACTCCAGCTCCTAGGCATAGGGGC
The DNA here is from genome assembly GCA_007922305.1 of Dermatemys mawii. Lineage (NCBI taxonomy): Eukaryota > Metazoa > Chordata > Testudines > Dermatemydidae > Dermatemys > Dermatemys mawii. The sequence continues at coordinate 615,696 of ML677535.1, read as the reverse complement.
AGTCAGGGGTCTCCATTCTGCATGCTGCCCCCATCCCAAATGCCACCCCCTGCAGCTCTCATTGAGTGTGAACCACAGCCAATGGGAGCTGCAGGGATGACTCCTGCAGATGGGGCAGTGTGCAGAGCCGCCTGGCCATGCCTCCATGTAGGAGCTGTGAAAGGGACAAGCCACTGCTTCCAGGAACCAATTGAGTCTGCATCCCTGAGCCTATCCTCTGGCCCAACCCTGATCCCCATCCTACTTTCTGGACCCCTTGGTCCCACTCTGGAGTACCCTCCTATACCCCAAACTCCTCATCCCACTCCAGACCCCGCACCCCCACTTGGATTCCTCACCTCCCTCACATCTCACCCACCTCGGGCCTCCTCCCGCATCCTGAACTCCTCATTTCTGGCCCCACCACAGAGCCCACACCCCCAAACAAAGCCCACCTCCTCCCGCACTCCAATCTCAATTTTGTGAGCATTTATGGCCCACCATACAATTTCTATTCCTAGATGTGGCCCTCAGACCAAAGCTTTTGCTGATATAGACCAGTGGCTTTCAAAGTTCATTTTGTGACTGAGTACTGGGTTGCAGAATGCAAGGCACTGGGTTGCCTTGCTCAATACCCAGCGACTCTGGTGGCCGGTCAGTAAAAACTGGTAGTAAAACTAGTAGTCCCTACACGGAAGCAGCCAGCAGCAGGTCCAGCTCATAGGCAGGGGGTCACAGGGCTCCATGCACTGCAACCACCCCATGCACCGGCTCCACACTCTCATTGGCCAGTTCCTAGCCAATGGGAGCTGGGTGTGGTGATGCCAGTGGGTGAGAGCCAAGCAGAGCTGCTTGCACACCTCTATCTAGGATCCAGACCTTCTGACCTCTTCTGGGGTGCAACATCGTCTGAGGTGCCAGGACAGGCCAGAAGCCTACCTCTTCACCCCAGCTGTACCACCAACCGGAAGCCACTGGAGGTAATTTGTGCCCAACCATATCCCCCAGTCTCCTGTCCCAGCCCTGAGGTCCCCCGAAACAGGAGCCCTCTCTTGCCTTCCAAACCCCTCATCCTGAAGCCCACCCCAGATCCTGCACCCCAAACCCACAGCTTTGACCCCCTCCCACACCACAAACCCCTGCCCCAGCCAGGACACCCCTCCACACCCTAAACCCCTCATTTCTGGCCTCACTCTGCAGCCCTCACCCCTACACCCCAACCCTCTGCCCCAGTCCTGAGCCCCCTCCCACATCCCAAATTCCTCATCTCCAGTTTCGTTGGGTCATGGGCATCAACAATTTTCTTCAACTGGGTCGCCAGAAAAAAAAATTAAAACCACTAATCTAGATCATCCCTGACAGATGTTTGTCTAACCTGTTCTTAAAAACTTGCAGTGACAGAGATTCCATATCCACTGCATTCCCCTCATCCACAGAGCCAGTTATCTCATCACAGAAGGCAATTAGGTTAGTCAGGCATGACTTGCCCTTGGTGAATCCATGCTGACCGTTTCTGATCACTCTCCTCTCCTCTAAGCACTTCAAATTTGATTCCTTGAGGACCTGCTCCACGATTTTTTCCAGGGACTGAGGTGAGGCTGACTGGCCTGTAGTTCCCTGGATCCTCCTCCTTCACTTTTTTTTAAAAATATGGGCACTACATTAGCCTTTTTCCAGTCATCCAGGACCTCCCCCAATCACTATGAGTTTTCAAAGATAATGGCTAATGGCTCTGCAATCACATCCGCCAACTCCTTTAGCACCCTTGGATGTAGCGCATCCGGCCCCATGGACTTGTGCTTGTCCAGCTTTTCTAAATAGTCTTGAACCACTTCTTTCTCCACAGAGGGCTGGTCACCGCTTCCTCACACTGTGCTCTTTAGATACCTTGAATTTCCCAACTTTTACTTCTCATTGAACCTCAGTTCCCCATTCTGAATTTTCTTAAGGGTCTCAGATACTTTGGTGGTGACCATTAAAGAGTTGCTCATATTAATAAAGAATTATGAGCTTCCCAGGAATCTTTGGTCCTGAGCACACACTCAGCAAACAGAGAACATGACCATTACTCATGAGAATCATTTATGTCATTAACAATCTGGATATGATTATCTTCTGATGCAGGAGAAGATCAGAAGGAATTCTACCGATGTTAATGCAGAGGTGGTGTACTGAAAACCTGTTAGCTACCACTTTCATTGTAAGAGATTTCCTGATCATTATTGTAGACTACATGGGCTCCAAAGGAGACTTGTGATCTAAGTTTTTGAGGAGTCATTCTGCAAAAGCCAGCCTAGCTAAAGTTGGGGAGAGTTGTGCCTCACTATCTTAGGGAGCAGCCTGCTTTCTCTCTCTCTGTTTTTGTTTCTTGTGTGGTAAGGTTCTACATTTTCAGAAATAAAGTGATGTTATGTTACAACCTGATAGCAAAATTTTCAATATTTTTATCTAACATCTCTGAATGCTGTAAAGATAATAGCAGTGACAGCTGCAGAGACAATTTATACCCCTGAAAAATGTACTTAAAATGACCTATGTCCTAGCATAGACATCGCTAGGTTGATGGAAGAATGCTTCCATCAGCCTAACTACCACCTCTTGAGGGGGTGGATTAACTGCAAGAATGGAAAAAAACCCTCCATCACTGTAGGAAATATTGACAATGCGGCATTACGGTGATATAGATGCAGCACCATAGCTGTGCCACTGTAGCATCTGTAGTAGTGTAGACAACCCCTGAGAAACAACACTCAGATTACCATGAAGATATTCTCCAGAAGCCCAAAGACAAAAACATTGGTTGAAATATTGCAGGATAAAATCTTCCTTCTCCTTCCTTTAACCAGGGATGTCTTCATATTTTGAATTTTCTTTTCTTTTTCAACTTATCAAAAATATCTCTTTCTGTGTGTCCACATGGCTAAAATCAGTGTCTAGTGTTTATAGTTTCCCCTCTCAACTACTGCATCTTCTTCCTCTCTCCATAATACATTCATAAATCTCCCCCTGGTCAGTCCAAAGTTTGACACCTAATATTATCGTCCTCATTCTCTGGCAATATGGCCACTTCAGCACTAGGGCTGTTGGAAAGTTTTCTGTCAAAACTGTTCTCAGCTACAAAATTAGGGTATGGGGAGTTTGGGTTGTCAGGGCTTATTTTTATGAAAATACCCAAAAATGCAATGAAAACTGAAATTTTATACTTTTTAAATTATAGCATTGAATCAAAAAGCTATTTCTCTCTCTCTCTCTCTCTCTCTCTCTCTCTCTCTCACACACACACACACACATGCACAGACACACATGAAAATGACCTGATCTGCTTTGTTGATTAGCACAAATAAATATAAAAATATATATTTGCAAAATGGCTTCTTCTTGAGACATCATATTTCAACCAGAGAATATGAGTATTGATATTCATTGTAATGGATAATCAATACTCAGAGCACAATTAGCCCAATCCAGGTAGAAATCAGAACCAACACTACTGTTGTAAGAGAGTTACAGGTTTCCAGGAATATTTTGCTCTACTGAAATATAATAATGGCTGCCATCAGTGATACCTTTGATCTGAAGACAATCACAGACCTCTTCCATGCCAATGGGTCTGCAAGGCATCCTTCAAACTCATCACAATGCTCACATAAATCAGACTAGCTGGGAGATGGTTTTTTCATTCCACAAGATTTTCTGGAGATTTCCAAAATTTTCCTTTCTCCAATTGAGGAAAATAGTCAAAATCTCAAAATGTTTTGCAAATCGACATATCTCACACCAAAAATCAGTTCAGATCAATTGAAGCATTTCATTTTAATAATTCTGAACTTTTAAACATTTTCTTTAGTATAAATTAAGTTCAAATTCAAAATGAAAAGTTATTTTAAACTGAAAAAAATATTTAAATTTGCCAAAACAGGATTTTTTGTGATGTTTGAAAGTATTTTTTCAATTTATTTTTTAGTTGGGGTTTTAATCAAAATTAATATTTTCCAAGGGACAACTTGAGTTTGTCCAAGTGGGACAATAATGTTTTCAGGGGGAAATTTTTGTTTTCAAAAATTTCCCAATAAGCTCTACAATTACACCCTTTTTAATCAAACAAATGCGAGCAATGAGAGTATTTCCTGTGGCAGGTCAGCGTTAAGCCAGACATCCTGAGGGGTTTCCTTGATTGCAGATGCAGAGGCTACAATACTCATTGAAGGTTAGGCATCTCAGAGGCAGAAAGCCAAGAGAAGGAGCTGTGAGTATGACACTAAGTGCAAGCAAAGAGAGAGAGTTTCTTGGCAACAGAGCTCATTGGAGCAGCAGACTTGGGGATTTCTGAGGAAGGAGACTGGTTTTTGTTTCTACTCTGTTCAGGGAGACAGGATTTAGTATACTTTTTTTTGGTAAATAAAGAAGATTAGATCAAATTCTCCTGCCTTGTACCATCTATTCCTCCTCCTAACAAAATGACCCTGAATGCCCCAATTATTGGCTAACGACTCAGGACAAAACAGGCAGCCATATAAATATACTTACCAGCTTCAGGTTCAATGGTGGGTGCTGGAAACTCCTCGATTATTCCTTCCGGAAAACCTGAAAATGCCATTACGATTACCAGTCATTTCACATAGGCATAGACAATCATATAATCAACTAGGAAGCAACATTCAGGTTATATGGATCAAGGTCAAGTCAATATTTTCAAATTTCTTCCAGAACAAAAATGGTACAAATGAGAAGAGATATTTTCTTTAAAAACGGAAACAGTTTTTCAAACAAAAAAAAATTAAAATTAAACCAAATAAAAATTTCTGCACAGCAACATTTTTTGAGGGTCTATATGTGAATTTTTCCATTGTTTTGATGAATAACCAGAATATGAAATCTGATTTTTTTCAGTAAATTTGTTTTGGTTTTGATGAAAGCAATCATTTTTTCAGAAAATTGTTAGTGAAATATTTTTGATTTCTGGTATTTCAATGAACATCCAGTATCCCCCCCCCCCCCCCACACACACACACAAAAAGAAGTCTTTCCGGAGGAGGGGATGAATGGCCCTTTTCAAACATCATCAGCGCAATGTAGCACCGTTCACTTATCTCTTGCGTTATCACTTAGGCACATGTGGTAAGTAATTCCACTTATATCACTGGAATACCATGGAGTGTAATGACCTACTTTCTGTTGCCTCCAGGAATTGTGGGCTTGAGTTGCTTTCTTTCTTAAAGTAGTAAACCAACCTATCTGAAAAAGAATGAATTAGGAGAGTCAGTCATTTCACAATACATTGACAATAATTGAGTCCTTTAGGAAACAACCCTTACGTCACAATGATTTAGGAGAAAAATATATTGATGAAATTATAGCACATCCATTTCTGTCTACTCCTCACCAGTGCTGAGATTAAATCTCTATCTTGTCACAATTTTCTTCATACTATGTGGAACACTTGCTTAGTGTGGCTCAGTATCCCGCTCTAGAGGTGCCTGCGTCACTTACAAAAGTTGTCCACCCCACACCTTTATTTATGGTTGAATTAGAGGGGGATAAAGTGACAGCTGGAGTGGGAGTGGCTTATATATTCCTTTCTGTCTGTCCATATGGCTTAAACCACCATCTAGACCTTACTGCACCCCATTTAACTTACTGATTAAGGTTTTTTAAACATATAAAATTAGAGCTGATGTAAATATTTTGACCAACTTTTTTTCTTCCTGTCTGAAATTGTGGCTTCATCAAAGTTGAAATCATCCATAGGAAAATATCAAAGTTGAGCTCTTTTAAAATAGAAATCCAGTAGGAAAATATGAAAGGAAATAAACAAACAAAAAATCAATATAATAAGACACTATTATTTCAGGTTTTTCTTAAACTGTATATATATATACATTTTTTTCTATTTTTGGTGTTTGGATATCCATTGTATTTAACAACCTCTCTCTTCATTTTTTGCTCCTCATCCTCTTTTTTTTTTTAACTCATTAGATAAAGTGGTAGGCAGGATATAAAAAGATGTGAGAAAGGTGGAGTAAATCCCAATTTTTCACACTTATTTTACTGTTTTCAACAAAAAAAAAAATTGGGCACGTTTCTCGCCAAAACCTGTGGTTTTCTGTTCTCTAATGAAAATGAAGAAGAGTCACCTATCAGCCAATCTAACAACCTCTGCCATTAATTAAAATAGAATAAATAAAAACAGTCTGCAGAACACAAAATACCCTTACCCACAGAAGCACACATAAAGAGAATCAGTCCTTAGACCTGGGTTATTTCAGACTAGTTCAGGAAGCTTGTCCTGAAGATGATGAAGATGGCATTCAGGAGAATCCCACCCAGCACTAAGTTGAGCACTAAGTATGAGGAAAGACACTTGATACCTTTTATGTATTTTTCATTTTCCTTTCTGCTGCCAATGGCACTTCCCCACAAACCTGAAAATAAGAAGGAAAAGAGTATAAAAGGATTTGACTTCATATACTCACACAGGTTCTGCTTATGGTTGATCAATGTATTTTCCTCTAATTATTTTTTTACAGAATACTGGGTTTTTGACAAAATGAAAATGTCTCCTTTTTTCAAAAGGGCTTTTTTTTCATTAGAAAACATTTTTTAATTTTTTTTGTATTATATATTCATTTATTTATTAGCTGAAAACTGATTTTTTTTTCATTTTCATTTTGGCCAAATACTTTTTGATTTTCACTGGTTTTGCACTGAAAATTTTTACTGTGAGGGATATTTTTAGTTTGTTTTCTTCTCTTTTATGAAAAGTTAAAAATTTTCCACTGAAATTTTGGACAATATTTTTTTAAAAAATCATATTTATCTGGGGGGAGGGGAATTCCCAAGCTCTAGTTCCATTGTAAGATTCCATTCTGCTATGTTTGCATGAATGAAGTTTGGGTCAAGACTTAGAACCATAGATATACCTGTGAAAAATCATAGTATCATGCAATCCTAGAGTTTAAGGCCAAAAGGGAACACCAGACCATCTTTACTGTCATCCTGTAAACTACAAGCCACAAACACTACCCAGGACTCACACACTAAACCTAGAAACCAGAATGAAACCAAAGTATTACAGCCCTCAGGAGATAAAACTGCAATAACATACAGTGGTTTCGTAGCATGATCACGTAAAGCAATGTGGTAGTTAAGATCATTCATTCATTAAGTTCCATCCCCAATATCTAACTTGTAGGAGATGGACTGTCCTCCAGAGAGCATAATATGTAGCAAAGGGTCAAATTCTGATCTTAATTACATTATAGTAAATCATGAGTACCTCTGTTCAAGTGAATGAAGTTACTCTGAGAGTAGAAATTGACCTATTTCCGCAATAGTGCAAGAAAAAAGGTAGTTGGGTGCCCAACTTCCAATGAACTTGGGGCTTAGACAACTAACTCCTTTTAAAATCCCACGTCTAAAAGGCAAGCACCTTGGTTAAGGTTAGGTTTTCAAAGGACCATAAAAGGCCGTGCAATGCAAACATTGGTTATCAACTAAAAGGAGGCAGAATAGGTTAGCGAACTGGGCACCATGCTGAGAGTCATGACACCTGGGTTCCTAAATTATATCTCCCATTTCTCCACTGAACTGTGTCTCAGTTGTGAGCGGTCATTTTCCTTTCTTCATTATCCCCTACCTGTAGAATGCACATATTGATACTTAGAAAAGTGTGTTGAGAAGTGTAGATGAAAAGTGCTGAAGCTGGCTGAAAATTTTCTGCTGAAACATTTGGAGATACAGTTCCAATTCATCAAAACTTAAATGGTTCCCAGGACAGAGTCAGTTTTCATGTTTCTCTTGAATTTTTTTTTTATTTTGATTTTTTTAAAAATTCTGATTTGTTTTTTAAGCCACTTTTGAAAATTTAATCTAATTATAGTAAAGAAAAAGTAAAAATAAAAAAGGTCAAAACTGAAACTAAATATTTTGAAATCATTGTTGATAAATGCCAAGTTATAAGCTTTGGAAAACAAAATCCCAACTATATGTACAAAATGATAAGGTCTAAATTAGCTGTTACCACTCAAGAAAAATATCTTGGAGTCATTATGAATAGCTCTCTAAAAACATCTGCTCAACACGCAATGGCAGTCATAAAAGCTAAAAGGATGTTAGGAGCCATTAGGAAAGTGACAGATAAGACAGAAAAATCCATATTGGCACAATATAAATCCATAGTTCACTCACATTTGAATACTGCATGCATTTCTGGTTGTCCCATCTCAAAAAAGATATATTAAAATTGGAAAAAAGTTATAGAGAAGGGCAACGCAAATTACTCACTAAATAGCAGAGGCAACATATTGACAGATGATGTGGGGAAACCTGAAGTACTCAATGGTTTCTTCGCCTCGGTCTTCACAGACAAGGTCAGCTCTCAAACTGCTGAATTGGGCAGCACAGCATGGGGAGGAGGTGAGCAGCCCTCAATGGTGAAAGAACAGGTTAAGGACTATTTAAAAAAGCTAGCCATGCATAAGTCTGTGGAGCTGGACTAAATGCATCCGAGGGTTCTGAGGGTGTTGGCTGATGTGTTTGCAGAGCCACTGGCCATTATGTTTGAAAACTCGTGGAAATCGGGGTAGGTCCCAGGTGACTGGAAAAAGGCAAATATAGTGATGATCCTTAAAAAAAGTATTGGATGAATGGACTATAAGGTGGACAGAAAGCTGGCTAGCTCATCAGGCTCAAAGGTTCAATGTCTGGTTGGCAGCCAGTATCAAGAAGAGTGCCTCAGAGGTCAATCTTGGGGCCAATTTTATTCAACATCTTCATTAATGATCTGGGTGATGGGATGGATCGCACCCTCAGCAAGTTTGCAGATGACACTAAGTTGGGGGAAGAGGTAGATATGCTGAAGGGTAAGGATAGAGTCCAGAGTGACTTAGACAAATGAGAGGATTAGGCCAAAAGAAATCTGATGAGGTTCAACAAGGACAAATGCAGAGTTGTGCACTTAGGATGGAAGCATTCTATGCACTGCTACAGGCTGAGGACCGACTGGCTAAGTGGCAGTTCTGCAGAAAAGACCTGGGGATTACAGTGGATGAGAAGCAGGATGTGATTCAACAGCGTGCCCTTGTTGCCAAGAAGGCTAATGGCATTTTGGGCTACATTGGTAGGAGCACTGCCAGAAGATCGAGGAAAGTGATTATTTCCTTCTATTTGGCCCTGGTGAGGCCACATCCGGAATACTGCATCCAGTTTTGGGCCCCCCACTACAGAAAGGATGTGGACCAATTAGAGAAAGTCCAGAGGAAGGCAACAAAAAATATTAGGGGGTTGCGGCACATGACTTATGAGGAGAGTCTGAGGGTATTGGACTGATTTAGTCTTCAGAAGAGAAGAGTGGAGGGGATTTGATAGCAGCCTTCAACTACATGAAGGGGGATCTAAAGAGGATGGAACTTGACTGTTCTCAGAGGTGGCAGGTGACAGAACAAGGAGCAATGGTCTCAAGTTACAGTGTGGAAGCTCAAGGTTGGATATTAGGAAACACTATTTCACTAAGAGGGTGGTGAAGCACTGGAATGGTTTACTTAAGGAGATGGTGAAATCTCCATCGTTAGAGGTTTTTAAGGACCGGCTTGACAAAGCCCTGGCTGGGATGATTTAGTTGGGGATTGGTCCTGCTTTGAGCAGGGGGTTGGACTAGATACCTCCTGAGGTTCCTTCCAACCCTGATATTCTATGATTCCATGATGTGTAGATGGATTGAGAATTGGTAGATTGTGCAGCTGGATGCTCTCCAAGCTGCTCTATACTACTTGGAAATATCACTTTATTTTATAATTACAGTGTTTACTTTCTATATCTACCTATCTAAACAGCCTCAGTTGTCTCCATCAGCTAAGAAGCAGAAGCAGAAGCATTCACCTTGTAGGTAACTCATGTTTTTCTCTTCTTTCTGCTTCTTTAGCTCCCCATACTTGAATTCACTTCCAAAATATTCCATGGGTACATTTGCTCCATAGCCAAGGAAGCTGGCTTCATGGGGTGTGAATTCAAACCACGTTTCTGAAAAATAAAAGGAAAGAGTTTGAAAACAAAACCCAGGAATAGTTTTGAGGTGGCAGATGCATCACCAGGAGATAGAGTATCAGGGGAACGGTGGCAGGAGGTATCAGTGGAATGTGAGCATGCTTCAAGTTTGGTGCCATCCATGTTGTCCCATCTTTACATCTGTCCTCGACTTTTATTTACAGTCTTTATGAAGCTATTGGTCCTCACCTCCCAGGCTCCCACTACAACCCCACACCACTGCGTCTCGGTTCAGAGTTCTTACACTAAAGCTGAGCAAATAATGTAATTTTTAATTCAGGGGCTCAACCAAAAACTTTGGAGAAATATCCAGTTTCATTCAAACTGGAAAAAAAATCTATTTTTTCACTAAATTAAAAAAATAAATAGGTAATCATTTTGAGCTGGCACAAAATGAAACTTGGTTCTGTTTTATTCATTTCAAGTCACACAAAATGTGTTAGTCGACTCATTTTTTTCTTCCTTGATTCAGCTGTTTTCACTTTTTTGTTTTATTTTGGTTTTTTTGTAATGGACACATTTGAAATTGAAAGACCATTTTAAAGTGAAAAGTAAAAACAAAATGTTTTTACCAGTTAGAAATACTTCATCATAAAGGGGTCTGTAAATGCATTTTTCAGTGCAAAAAAAAATATTGTTTTTTTCCCAAACTAGACTTGATCATCCCCTCTGCTCCACCATTGAACTCACTGTATCCTCACCTCCGATCCTAGCTTCTCACACTGTCATCTTCATGCCATCTTCCAAGATGCCCCATCCATGAAAAGTTCTCTCCATGTTTCAGAAAGCCCATGCTATCCCTTAATTCATCTTTAGTTTCTCCTATTGATTCCCACTGAATCTTGGTCTGTTAGCATCTCCCCCAAATGTGTGAACCATCAACTGATCCTAAATCCCAGCTAAAATATAACAGAAACGTTTGGCATGTCTAGGGGTATGCAGAAGCCATACTTCCCATTTTGTGGGAAATGCAACAGTTTTGAAATTTGTTTTTCTTTTGAACTGGAATGAAAACAAAATTAAAATTTCCCGCAAAAAGAATTTGTCAAGACAATTTTTTTCTCTGTCAATCAAAAGAGTTTCACTGTGATTTCGATACTTTATTTCATGTTAATTTATTATTTATAAAACCTGAAATAAAATAAATTTGGAAGCAAAATATCATCTTGAAACTAAAAATTAAAAGGCTTCATTTGGATTTTTTTCTAAATTATTTTATTTATTGTGAAAAGGGACCCAATATCATGGAAAGTTTTGATTTTGTTAGAACATTTTTTACCAGTTTTAGTTAAACCTGAAAGTGAATGGAGAGATGGCTGGTGAGTTTCTTTTGAAATTATTCTTTCATACTCCTAGAATTTTAATGTGTAATTAATGATGTTAGCTTCCCATGCATTTGTATAGGCATAATTTTATACTGATAAATCTAAATAAGTAAATAAGAAAATAAATAAAGTGGGTTTTCACCTGAAATGATATATTAAACTAGGAGGAAGGGGAAAAGAAAACAAGAGTGAGTTTGAATTTTTCTCATATTTTTTTTGCAAACAACATTTTTAAAAAAACAAAACTTATCGCCAGCGGTAATAGTATGAATTTTCCATATTTTTGAAATTTTCTGCCAGAGTTTTCACTGAAATTTTAAGCAATAATGTTATGGATTTGTTTCACTTACTCTTTTTTATTATTTATGATTTTTGCTAAAGAAAAAAAAATGAAAATATGTTTTGAAAAAATTTCGAAAGAAAAAAAGGAGAAAAAATGCAGAGAATTTCATGTGGCATGGAAAAGGGTCCATTAACAATCTTGGAAAAAAGATTTAAAATTTTGATTTTTTTCTTTTAATTTTCAAGCAGCACTAAAGACATCCTCAATATGTCTGCTGCCTCGAAGAGTTGCATGTTGATGAAATAAATAACAGGCTTTTTTACACTGAGATTACCTGTAGATTTATTTGTTTGTTTTTACCTGGAGAGTATTCAGTTACTTTGGAAAATCTTTGCTCATCCACAGCTGCATAAATGGGGTAGGGATTATTTCCATTCTCAGCAGCACCCTTCTGATCTGACAAGTATCCCATGTCCAACTGTGAAGACAAGATTTGATAGGTTCAGACAAATGCTTTCCTAATTTTACCTATGATTTTAACATTGTTTATACTCCCTGCCCTGACAGCTCAGTCCAAGCCCGAGCTCAGGGAGCCAGCATACTGCCAGATGGTGACACAATAGCTAGACAGATGTGGCATCTGCTCTCAGTTACCCAAGCGTATAGATGCACTAACTCAAGTAACTTCACTGAATTCAGTGAAGCCAGTCAGCATTTATACAAGTATAACTAAAAACAAGCCTTCCTCAATGGCTAAGTGGTCAAACTATAGCTTAGAATTCCCCACTTCTCCTGCAGACTCCCTGAGGGTACGTCTACACTGCACACTAAACTCGGGTTCTAACTCAGGTGTGAGCCCAAAATCCACTTCTGGGCACACACAGATCAGTCTGACAAGGCTCAGCATGCATTTGGGATCCAGATCTTAGGAACTTAATAGTGGAGTGGGTCAGAACCCACAGAGACTTGGGTCCAAGCCCTGTCATTTTGTAATGTGGACACAAATCAAGCAGCAGATCCAAGCTAGAAGGTTGAGTAGTGCAGTGTGACCGCATTAGCGTGACTGTCACACCTGGGTCCAGCAGGGTACCAAGTGTCAGAGCCTCGGGTCAAGAGACTTGAGCACATGGGGTTTGATTGGTGGAGCTAAAAACAGCAGTGTAGTGATTCCTCTTTGGGCCCCAGTCACCGGGATTCAGAGCCCACACTCCAGCCCAAGCAGGGACACCTACATTGATATTTTTAGCCCAGAAACCGGAGCCCCACTAACCCAAGTCAACTGCCTTGGGCTCTGAGATTCAGCACCACCGGCTTTTCTTTGCAGTGTGGACATAACCTTTAAGCCCAGGTTTACACTGCAGTGTGGACACTCCAGCCCAGGCTTGGAAATGCCAGATACACCATCCACAGACCCAGATTTACAGTGTAGGGTAAACATGCCTTATGTGGCCTTGAGCAAGTCAAGCAGGGTATTTTTAATGGGATTTAGGCACCTAGTGGTACTTTGAAAAACATTTAGGCACCTATATCCCATTGAAATCAAGTGCTAGGTGCAGATATGCTCATCCCAGAAGGTGATTCCTTTAAAAATCTGGCCTTTGGGTTCTTGGGTGCTCATTTTCCCCTCTGTACACTTCCCCTATTCACAGCCTTAGTTGTGAGGCTAAACACACTGGAAGATTACGGAGCATCCTGATAATTCAGTAAGTGGGGCAGACAAAGACCTTAGAGAGATACAAAAGGGAAAGTTTTCACCCACCTCATGTAACATTCCACAGACAACGATGTAGGCCCAGAACTCAGTCAGGGAGTAGTTTTCATCTTTAGCTGCCTCAAGCAGCATTTCCTTTGCCTTTGAGAAGTCCCAGGTGTGTTTGGAAAGTGTAGCACACATACTTTCCTCCAAGGCCTGCAATTTCTTTGCCCAGTCCCCGTGTTTGTAGAGAGATGACATACACCTATTAGAGAGACAATGTGCACATTTCAAGGGGAACAGGATATGGGCTATTTTCCCCAGCCCTTTCAATCTCTGCATAGTTATTTATTAGAATAGTCTCACTCATTCTTCCATCATTGTAATGCATTTGTAACCCGCAAGGATCACATGGCTGGCTGGATAGCTGCTGTGGAAAGCCACAGCATCAGCAGAGATGAAACTTAAGACCCCTAGGTCCTTACCAGGTTAAGCAAATGGAGAATCTCCATTAGCTTAAGGGTTCATGACACAGAATTTGAAAGGCTCTGATTACATCTGAGACATTTGTAACATCCATAGATCTGTCCAGCACATTATGACTTATGCTATTATGCCTTAACACTGACTTCAGTGGACTATTTGTGAAGAAAGGTTGGGATGGGAACAGTTATTCAGTGGTTAGGGTGCAAGCCTAGAACTCAAGAAATGTGGGTTCTGCTCTCCCACAGACTTGACCCCAGTCATTATTCTCCCTGATTCCACCATTCCCCAGAGGAAAAGGGGGATATAGACACTTCCCCACTTTTCAGGGATGTTGTGGAAATAAACACAGATGTGCTCAGATACTATGTTAATGGAGGGCAGATAAGTACCTATGATATTAGTAAGTCATCTCCTGGAGTCAGTCTCCTGTTGAATTGCACCAACCATTGAGTGCCTAACTCCCTTAGGCTCCTGTGTCTATTACTACTCACCCTAAGGCTATTGGTATGTCGTCCCGTTAGATCAGCTGGATGTTCTGAAGGACACAGTCTCCTTTTCCATTGAGAAACTATCTCTCCACATATTTTACAATCGTGCAATCATTGTTGTCTCTTTTCCACCTGGATTTCCCCATCTTGTGTTACACCCTCTCACTTGTTTCTGTTTAATGACCCCCGTTATGTCCATTTCTCACTATTCCCATGGCATAAACCATTGGAAACGCTCTGCCTCTCTTTAATGACAACTAAAATAAGTCTCTCAACTGGAGGAAAAGGGACAACAGAAGGTAGTAGACACCATTTTGCTATCCTGCTTTCAACACTAATGACAACTACAAGTGTGCCAAAAATCACAAGTCAGGTCACAAAAAATCCCGAGTTTGGCTTAAAAATCATGAGATTTATTTTAAAAACGTGGGTTCTTTTTATTGGCACTATAGGGTGTGATATTGCACTCTACATGATTTTATGAAAATATGCTAATGAGTATGACTATAATGTAACTGGAAAATGCTTCATGCAATAGGTCTCTTGTAAGGTATCATTACAAATTTTTAATCCACTCAGTGTGTTCATCCTGTTTGTATACATGTATCACTCTTGTATATGACACTAGAAATATGAAATATAACTCTGAGGGCCTATTGTAGTTATGCAAAGTGTGAGCCATTAATAGTGGTTTGAAATCTTGATGGCTCCCATCAGCCAGGACAATTGACTGTGGACAGCTCTGTTTGTAGGCAGGGCTTCCTGTGAGTCAGGCTGGGAGGAATGAAGGGTTGGAGTCTCACAGGAAATGTGACCGTGTCACCTGGGACTCAAATGATCTTAAACTTTGTGCTTTTCCATTTAGAAGGTGGGGTGGTGACCCAGAGAGACAAAAGATTCCTGCCTTGTGCCAAAGCCATATAAAGGGTTAGAACAGAACAAACCGGGCAGCAGTCATGAGAAATCCCTTAGCTACCACCTGAGCTGGAACAACGGCTGTACCAGGGGAAAGAGATTGTGTCCAGACTAGGAAGACATCCAGTTTGTGAAAGAAACTTATTGAAACATCTCTGAGGGTAAGATTTTATCTATATTTAGTTTTATTACTCTATCAAGCTTAGACTTGTATATTTTATTTTATTTTGCTTGGTAATTCAATTTATTCTGTCTGTTACTACTTGGAATCACTTATATCCTACTTTTTGTATTTAATAAAATAACTTTTTACTTATTAATTAACCCAGAGTATGTATTAATACCTGGGGAGGGGGGACAGCTGTGCATAGCTCTCAGTGTTATAGAGGGTGAACAATCTATGAGTTTACCCTGTATAAGCTTTATACAGGTTAAAAATGATTTGGGGGGTTTGAACGCAATCATTCGGAGTTGAGCATCTGAGTATTAAAGACAGGAACATTTCTTAAGCTGCTAGCAAGTAAGGCTATAGCTGTTTGGGGACCTGGTTCAGACCTGAGTCTGAGCTTGCAGCAGGTTAGCGGGTCTGCCTCAAATCATGGAGAGCACTGAAGTCCCAAGCTGCCAGGGTAGGAAAGTAGGGGCAGAAGTAGTCTTGGCACATCAGTTGGCAGCCCCAAGGGGATTGCTGTAATCCAACCTGTCACATAGGGTTTGGCATCTATTATTTTTGCTAATGTCGAAATCTTAGGAGGGTCAAACCTAAAAGGCATGTCCACACAGCAACGTTAGAATAAATCAGGTCAGCAGGCTCTGGGTCTGGTAACCTGGGACTTGGGCATCTACATTCATGTGTAACCCCAGGTTTAGAATTATTAAACTCCTGGTCACAATCTGGGGCTCTAGAGTCTACGCTGTATGTTGCAGGACCGAATTCAGCCAACCATATATCAGACATTCTAGCACCCTTCAAAAATGTGTCTGCATTAGCCCTTCATTCTTGGGTCAGTGTGGGAAAACTTCACTGTGTACCAAACTTGACTGTCAAGAGGATAAAGGAAGTTGGCCTGTGGGGCCTCTTTGGTTGACTCACAGACCATGACTCCAGTGGGACTGTGTCTACACTGAAAAGCAATTAGTCCTGAATCCTAGTTCTTCCCTGATTTAGGCTCAGACCCTTTATCCTGATGGAGTCCTGGGATCCTGGGTCTAAGATCTGGGTTTGCATGATTTGTGTGTAGATGGAAAAGGTATTGAGTTTGAGCCTGAGTTTGAACCCTGGGCTTACATTGGAATGTATAGTATCAGAGGGGTAGCCGTTGTTAGTCTGGATCTGCAAAAGTGACAAAGAGTCTTGTAGCACCTTATAGACTGACAGATGTTTAGGAGCATAAGCTTTCGTGGGCGAATATCCACTTCATCAGATGAATGTGACAAAGTGGGTCTTCGCCCATGAAAGCTTATGCTCCTAAACATCTGTTAGTCTATAAGGTGCTACAAGACTCTTTGTCGCTTTTATTGCAATGTATGTAGGCCAAGGCCTTTCTGCATTAAGAAGCAACAGTCACAGGAGCCAAGAAGCAGGGAGTCACGTCCCATCTAATTTGCATTAAAACAATATAATATCAGGCTATTAAGAAGGCACTCCTGTCCTACTAGTACCCACCATCAGCAGATAAAGAAACAGATTTTAGGATGTTTATAGACAACTTTGTTTGATAGTATTCTGTTTGCAAAGAAACCACTTATCAAAAGTTATGATGGTGAAATATATATTTTGATTGTTTTGCCTTTATGTCCCCTACTTCTCTATTGTTTGTATGGTCCCTGTGTAGTTATTTTATCGTTTCTGTCCATTGCATAAATAATTTCTGCAAGGTTTAACTCAGCTATGATGTTGGAGTATGATTGGTTAAAGAATTGTTTCATAATGGGCTAGGATTGGTGAAAAATACTGTTTAGTTTACAATGATTGGTTAAGGTATAGCTAAATAGAACCCAGTTTTAACTGTATAAACTGGGGTACAAAGGGAAGTTCTTTGGAACCTAACTCCAGGGCACAGCCCCAAGATCAGATCTGCCAGACCCCAACACTCTGCCAGCCATATTGTGCAGACGCTGGAGGTCTGGAGGATCTGGCCTTGGTTAGTAATTGAGGAAAGTTCATCTGCCTTATTAGGAGTAGTGAGAATCACATGCATAGCATGTGTATTCTGTTTTGGTAACTGTTAATAAATAGAGGTTACAGATATTACTGTGTAAGGTTCTTTTACTCACAAAAAGAGCCCATAAACACCCAGAAGATTACATCCTGTGCGCAGGACAGGTAAGCATGGGTGCCTTGTGCCCCGAGCCCATGCTGGGACAGAGTGGGGTGACTAAATTATCTGTGCTGTGCATTGAGCACGTGGTTGGGTAAAGGTGGGCTGCCCTAGATTGTGCTGCTAACGTGTATTCTCACCTCCTTGAGAAATGGACAGACAGTGTTTTCCTATTGGTGATGAAGTACTCAGCATGTCTTTGGTTAATAATAACAACAGCAATAATTTCCCCTCCTTGTCAGTTCTATAGAAGGACACACTTTCATGCACACATCTCTTGACATGCCCCTACCAAGTTGAACCTGAGACCCCGCACAGGTACATGATGGTGTCCAAGAGACCATGTTTTTGTAGCTCCTGCAGGGTTCCATGAAGGGCGACCATGGCCCGCAGACCTCCCCCGGATCCCAGGATGGCGATATTGGGCACATCATCCTGAGGAAAGGAAAGAGGTGACAACATATAAACTGGGATTACTGAGGAACTGTCATTGCTCATCTAAGTTATTTTCATGGTATCTGTAGTCAAACACCTGCCATTGCCACCTAGGATATCCCCCATCAGGTAATTAAAAAAAATATCTTGCAGGACCCAATTCCACAAGCATTTACCCATGTAACTGTCTTTATTTACACTGGTTTAAATGAGACAACACTCATGAGAACTTTACTCACAAGCTTTCCTGATTCCAGTAAGGAGGCCTGATTTTACCTCTTCATCTACAATAACTACAATAGCTGCTATAACATATGACATTTCTATGTATTATGTGATCTATGTAGCATGAATACTGTTAATTATCAGAACTGCTGGAAAATATTTAAACAGAGTTTTTGTTTTCTTTTGTTTTCTGGGGGGATTTTGATGATAAAAACACTTTTTTTGTTTAAAAGGAGTTTTTTCTACTGACATTTTTAGGGGTTTCCCCCAAACCAGGAAAAAATATTGTTTAACAATCAAAACTGCAATATATAGAGAGAGAGAAAGAGAGAGAGAGAGAGAGAGAGAGAGAGATACCCCAATACCACTATATATTTGGTTTTAGGAAACAGAAAAAAATCAGAGTTGAAGTTTTAAAAGAAGTTGTGAAAAAATCAACATAAATGTTTCAGAATATAAATACATTTCCCAACCTGTTCTTTCCATCATTTATATTTAAACATGTATTTAAGTTCATCCCAAATCAGCAAAACACTTAACCATGCACATAATTTTAGCCATTCATTAATGTTCCATTGGATTCAGTTTGTTTTATTCTAAAAGCCTTGAAGAAGAAAAAAAACAGAAAAACAAACACAAAAACCCTTGCAACTTTTTGATGAACACATTTTCACCAGCTCTGCATGAGTAACCATTATCATCGTCAATGTGCTGTATGTTCCTCTACAATTCTATAAGATAATTGATGGACTCCTACCAGATTACAGGGAATCCCAAGGCTATCCAGGCATTTCTTCACCTGCACTTTTCTGTTACTTGTTCCTAATTTTTCCCCTCCTGAGAGTTCACGGGAAATTCGGATTTTACCTTCAACCTGGCAAAAAAAAAAAATTCAAGAGAATGTGCCATCTCTCAAAAAATCTATCAGGGATGGGACAATGTGCGTAGACATAGAAAATCCATTAAAGTGTATCCCAGGTGGAACCCAAAGCCTGTCTGGAAAGATTTCACCCATCCTTCCTACACTGGAACAATGAGAGGGAAAACTCGGTGAGGGGAAAGACAGATAAAATGCATGAAGAGGTATCTTTTATTTGAACAACTTCTGTTGAGGAGAGAGACAAGTTTTCAAGCTTCACAGAGCTCTTCTTCAGATCTGGGAACAGTATTCACAGAGAGAGTATTCACAGCTAAATACAAGGAGGAACAGCTTGTTAAGCATCAGGAGTTAACACATGTTGCAAGAAATCATTCAGAATCTAATATCCTAGATCAACACCAATTACAGTGAAGCAGTTGAGAAACTCATAGATATTTCCCAACATTTGAGCCCTCCTCAGCCAGCCCAGAGTGAGCTGAACTGCTTCCTTTTACATGCTTCCTTCATTGTAAGCATGCCAGCAAGGGTGAGGGGGTGGAGCCTCCTAGGCCAGGTTGATACGCCCCCGTCACAGAGGGTGAATAAGAAATAAGCATTGGTTAACAGTTCAGAGTTTAAGATGTATTTTAGGTGCCACCAAATATAGCAAGACTGGTCTCAAATCTGTATTATATATCTACAATGAAGCAATGTGGCACTGTTGTTGGATAAATGGAACACATGAACTTCAGAAAAAAATGCACAAAAAAAGCTAGAGATACAATTGCTTGGTCACCTTTCATATTATAGAGAATCAGAGGGGTAGCCATGTTAGTCTGGGATTGCAGAAGTAACAAAGAGTCCTGTGGCACCTTAAAGACTAACTAAAGTATTAGAGCATAAGCTTTCGTGGGCTAATACCCAATGG
>ML677535.1:567949-595318 GCA_007922305.1 Dermatemys mawii | reverse complement strand
ATTAGCCATTTATTAAAAAATCTATTGATCATTTATGAACTCTTTATGAGTTATTTGTGAATGTACCTTTAACATGAAGTGTGATGAAGCATTTCAGCATTTCCAAGTAACAATAGATAGCGAAACTGCAAAATGTAAGAGGAATGGCATACCTTGTGTTTATGAAATATTTCCATTTTTGTTTTCCTGTTTCTCTGTGAGATGCTCTG
Source organism: Dermatemys mawii (assembly GCA_007922305.1). Taxonomy (NCBI): domain Eukaryota; kingdom Metazoa; phylum Chordata; order Testudines; family Dermatemydidae; genus Dermatemys; species Dermatemys mawii. Next base: position 595,109 of record ML677535.1, on the reverse strand, counting down.
TGATTTCAAATTCCTCCGTCAGTGAAAAAAGGAAAACTCCACCTCTTTCAAGACTTCCAGAAGCTCAGGCCAACATCTAATTTATTCTTCCCTTGCTTTAAAATAAACGAGAGAAAAAGAACATTGAATATAGTGACACAGGAAGCGCTGAAGTACTAGATCAGACTCTAGGTCCCTCTACCTCTGACTGCCACCATGGACCTTGGTTGGTACCAGATATTTCTCAGAGTGTGCAGGGACAGATAGATAGATAGATAGATAGATAGCTCTTTAATTTTATTTAAACGTATTTTTGTAATGTGGTAATGGCCCTGGTTGCTACATTTTCAAGCTTAACAGAGTGAAAGTAACCTTTTCTACTTGCTTCAGATTTAGAGTCTCTAGGAGCACATATATACCCAGGGTAGAGACAACACAGACATTCAAAAGTACAATATCTAGTCTCTTTTACAAGTTTTGTTAAAGTTAAAGTTATGATTACCCAAGCTTATAGAAATTCTATACAGACCTATGCACAAGTTACAAATATAGTTATACTCACATCCTTAACAGCCACTCTTTTTCTAATGTGAGTCTGTCTATACCTACATTCTGCACATGTCCATAAAAGCATCTTTTTCCTTATTGGTCTGATGTCCCCTAGAAACTTAAAGGACCTCGATTTCTATAGGCTGTGTAGGTTCTCTGTATTCTCATTAGCATTGACACACAACCCCTATCCTGTGGTTAAGGCATGTTGAAAACAGATAAAATTAATCTTCCAGATAATGTTTTGTAGTATTACCACTTGGTTCCTCTTTCCCCATAATTTTAGGACTGTGGGTTATTCTTCAGTTACTTACTTATGTCAACATTTCTTAGCTCTAAAACAGTTAATCTAAAATATTGTAGGCTTGGGCCTACAGGTCTGTGTTTCAACTCAACTTGCTTAGATATTTAATACACAATTATCCCTTCTAACTACTGATCAATCTTATACTTCTATAATTCTACACCTGTACTCTGTTTAGGATACAATGATAATATATGATATAACATGTTAGTTAATTATAACATTATGCAATAAATGAACAATAAACCAAAATCATTGGCTACAATAGAAAATAGGAGAGAGAGAGAGAGAGTGAGAGAGAGATGAAGAAACCAGGCATTTTTTTTCCCAAATACCTGACTCCTTTTGAATTTCAATCAGATTTTGGCACCCAACTCTCATCGGTTCTGCAGAAAATTCTAGCCATATTAGTAATATATTTTCCTCTTGCTAGAAAAGAACAGAGTATGACTACATTCACACACATTCTGATTAGATAGATAGATAGATAATCAGTCCTTGGATTTTCATGCCAGCCTATTTTATTTTTCCAGACACACAATTGCTTTTGACTTTAAACTGGATTTAGGTTCTCAGTTCTCGTAGGTTGTGCTGAAAATTCTAGCCCTATTAGTAATGTATTTTCCTCTTGCTACAAAGGAACAGAGACATCATACATTCACACAGCTCCAACAAAGAAAATAAGACCAGTCCAGTGTTCTCATTGGCAGTTTTCTGACAGATCCTCTCAAGAGAGCATACACATGGAATTGAACCAAGAGAGGATTGTGGAAAACAGCTGGCCCTGTTCTTTTCAGTGTATGTCAGGATACACATCTATAATGATGCTGTAATCCTGAAAAATAGGGTTTGGGTGCCTCTAGAATAACCTGCCTATCACTCACTTAATCTCTCTTTCCTGAGATGTGGGCCTCCAGAGTAGACAAGGAAAACACTTGGAGGACATGTATGTAACCTCCCAATAAAGTGATTGACACAGGCCGTATTCTTTTCAAAACAAAGTATCTCTTTATTACAGTAACTAATAATCCCTACTACAGGGTAATCTAAAGCTAAAGCTCAGTTAATCTTAAACTAAAGCTCCATTTCTCTTATTGTAAGTTAAAGAGCTTCTAAACTGCAAGGGCACTCAGTTTAAATGATTCTAAGCAATGCACTTTGCTACAGAAGGCCAGGCTATAACAAATCACTGACAACAGTTCTTAACTTTTATGAAATACTATAATTAAAAATTAGCAGGCTTACTCTGTCCTTTGGCTTTGCCTTATTATTTGCTTGTTGCTGCCCGCTGCTTGCAGCTTCTGCTTCTTTCTAGTAAGTTCTGGTCAGTCAGCGCTGCTCCTCTGTCTGCGGTCCCGTTTCTCAGCAGCTTTTAACTTCTTTCCAGCAGCTCTTCTGGCCAGCACCTGCCTGTCTTCTGCCTGTCCATAGTCTGCCTTTCATACTGTCCTAGCCTCCAGTTCTTCTGTACAGTCTATTCTTAAACTTAGATAGCACATGCTCCCTGTCAGGCATTAACTCATCCTTGGATGCTGCCAACAGCCCACACATGCTCATTCCCATTGTTTACTTCAGAGCTATGACATTCCCAACTTGGCTTTTTGTCAAGGCACCATCTTCGGACCCCTTGGCATTTTGCTAATGACCTTTAGCAACCCTTAGACCTTCTGCTTGGCCTGCTATGCCTTGAAACACTTTATACCTGTACCTCATTCTGTTCTCAGCTCTGCTTATGCGACCTACATCGTCCAATGGTACATGACTGCAGCTTTTAGGTGAAAAAGTGATTCCTGCTTATTCGAGATGAAAGCTAGGGACACAAAATAGAGGTTAAGCTTACAAAATAGAGCCTGGGGAATTTCTGCAGTATCAACCCCATCCTTCCTGGACAGCTTCTGAGTCTCTGTGTATATTGCATAACACAGGTGCTGACTCAGACTGTTATCTGTTAGTTTTGATATATGGCATGAGATCTGTGGTTATGATGTTTACTAACATCTTACCCGATAACAACTCAGCAGGTGGGCAACCATAGCTAACTGCAGAACAGTGAATGCAAAGCTTCCGGTGTAGTTCATGAAAGGTAGGACGATAGCCTGGGGTGATGATCAATTCGCAATGATCATCAGACCCTAAGGCTAATGTTAAGGATGTGTTCCTAGAAGCTCTAAATCTGAAGCAAGTGGCAGAGATGACATTCACTCGGTTGATCTTAAAACTGTAGCCACCAGAGCTGAACCCACGCCGATGTAATACCACATTATAAAATGCACTTTAAATAAAATAGAAAGCTACAGAATAGTGGCCAACATGGGGCTCTAGAGAATACAGAGCAAATAATCAAAATAAAGACCATTATACACCTTAGTGGTGTAATTAACTGATGACAAATCATTTCTCGTAGGTAAAAAGGACTGTATTATGCTGACAGCGAGAGGGCAGTTCCTGCTTTTGCTTGCTATTGTATTGTGTGGCATTGATTGTCTGTCTATGTGATGATGTAAGAACCAACCTCAGGAAAAAATTAGAGGGGAATTGACATTGCAGGTACTGAAAATTAGGGAAATATTTTATTAATGAATAATATTTAAAGGGGAGATTACCTTAGAGTAGAAATATCAAGTGAGATTACAAAAATGATTAGGGGTTTGGAGCATATGATTTATGAGGAGAGGCTGAGGGAAATGGGATTATTTAGTCTGCCAAAGAGAAGAATAAGGGGGGATTTGACAGCTGCTTTCAACTACCTGAAAGGAGGTTCCAAAGAGGATGTATCTAGACTGTTCTCAGTAGTACCACATGACAAAACAAGGAGTAATGGTCTTAAGTTGCAGTGGGGGAGATTTAGGTTGGATAATAGGAAAAACTTTTTCACTGGGAGGGTGCTGAAGCACTGGAATGAGTTATTTAGGGAGGTGGTGGAATCTCCTTCCTTAGAGTTTTAAAGATCAGGCTTGACAAAGCCCTGGCTGGATGATTTAGTTGGGGATTGATCCTACTTTGAGCAGGGGGTTGGACTAGATGACCTCCTGCAGTCCCTTCCAACACTGATATTTTATGATTCCATGATTACATCATCTCATATGAAGGAGAAATTATGAAGCAGGAGAGACATTAATTTCTCTGAAATGGAATAACAACAACATACACCAACAACCACTGCAGGATCCAGCTATGCAAATAGGAAACCATATCTCAGTTTACTGAGATAATTGAAGACTATCAATGATAGAAGAGAATGGAAAATGTAGTGCAAGGACTATAATCTTATCTCAGAAAATCTGAAGAAAGGGTAAGGATTAGTATTAGGCAATAGATCATCAGTGTGAAAGGTAAAGCATCACAGTTAAAATGAAACTATCTGATATAGAAAAGAAAAATACCTTTTTAGGCATCCACCATGTCAGACAGAATGTGATTGCTTGTTCAGTACAGGGGGGAAGTAAATTAATGTAGATGGGGTGATACTTCAGGCCATATTCTTCTTAATGATATTATGATATGATCATTATATAAATATGATGGATTTTGTGAAAGATAGGTAATTTAGGGTGTCATTGGAAAAGTTATGATTTGCTGAATTTGAGTACCCTATTTGTATGCATGTATCATTTTTGTATCTGAAGTTATTAATATTGACTCCACATGTGTATTTCAAATATATTTAACCTGGGTAACACCCACTAGGCAAGATGTTTTGAGTGTAGATAGCTGGATGGCAAGGGCCTATTCAAGATATTGAGCCATTAGAGAAAACAAAAGCCCTTAGGAGAAATTTATCTCCAACCTGATGAGGCTTCCCATGAAAGCTCCGGACAGCCTGTACATAATAGCTGCTGTGACTCTACAAAGGCCGGTGAACAGGTCACAGGACTCTGGAATCCACCTTGGAATGTCTATATATTCCCAAAACTGGCCTGTTCTGGAAAGCAACCTTTGAATAAAGTGGTTCCTGCCATATGCTAAAGATCTGTAAGGCAGGGAGTGACAGCATCGATTATTCTTCGCTCCCCACACAATGGAACTCCAAAAAGGCCTGAACTGGCGGAAGTGCTGGACCCAGGCTAAAGGGATTTCTAACACATGTCTGGAAGCCTGAGACACCCAGACTGCAAAGCAAATGCAGCTTGTACCCTGAGAATCTGCCAGGCTACTGGTATCTCAGTCGGCTTGAGACACTGCTCATTCATAGTCAACCTAACTATTGTACGAAGCTGAGCTTGCGATTTTGTTTATTTGCTGGGTAATCTGGTTTGATCTGTCTGTTATCCCTTCTAATCACTTAAAATCTATCCTTTTAACCTAAACCTGCATGCATTTCAGTGAAGTGCCTGGGGGAAAATCTCAGGTTGGTTACCACAACTATGCATATTTCTCTCCACATTGAGGGAGAGGCGACCCGGATAATAAATTCATACTGGTTGGTGTTTTGATCAGGGCAGGATGGTTTACCTCTGGGGTCCTTGGCTGGGCACATGGTGGCTTCTCTATAGTTGGTTCATGCCGTGGCTGGCCAGAGCCTGCATATAACTGCAGCTGGGTGTGTCCCTACCTGTGTGAAAGCAGGAGGAAGTGTAGGAAAGGGATGGAGTCTGCATCCTGCCACAGCAGCACAATGTGAGTGGGAGCCCAGACTGGTGGGTCAGAAATGAGACATTCCTCTTTTTCTGTTGCTTTGTCCTTTGTGTCAACAATTCTCCTGTCTCTGTTGTTTTCCCTTTTGAATTAGTTGTTTTCCATGACTTCCCCTTGGAGGGTAGTAATAAGACTTCCCTTGTTTTTCCTTTCTAAAAATAAATATGACCTTTCCTTTGTGCAATGATTTCAAATTCCCACCAGCAGAAATATCAAGGGAGATGACATCATCTCGTATGAAGGAGATATTACCAAGCAGGAGACACACAAATCCGTGTGAAAGGGAAAATCAACGAAATACACGAAGAAGCATTGTAGGATCCAAGAATCCAGGTAAGAACCCAAAGCCCAGTTTACTGAGATAACTGAAGACTATCAATTGTAGAAGAGAATGGAAAAGGTAGTGCAAACATTATAATCTTGTCTCCAAATATCTGAAGGAAGGGTTAGGGTTAGGGGAAGCTTGCAATTCATCATGAGTGTGAAATGTAAAGCAGCACTGTTAAAATGAAATAATCTGATTTAGAAAAGAGAAATAACTGCTCAGGCATCCACCAAGTCAGAAAGAATAGGATCACTTGTTCAATCATGAGGAAAAAGTAAATGAAGGTAGATGGGTTATTGCAAAATATGCATAGGAAAGAATAATGAATATCTGTCGGATTTAGGCCATAAGAACATAAGAATGTATTGGGTCAGATCACAGGTCCAGTTAGCCCAGTATCCTGTCTTATGACTGTGGTCAATGCCAGGTGCTTCAGAGGGAATGAACAAAACAGGTAATCATCAAAAGATCCATCCCCTGTTGCCCATTCCCAGCTTCTGGCAAACAGAGGCTAGGGACACATCCTTGCCCATCCTGGCTAATAGCTATTGGTGGAACTATCCTTCATGAATGTATCTAGTCTATTGCCTCCTTGTGTGTGTATTTTGTTTTTCACCACAAGACTCTGTTTTTTTTCCCCCTCAAACCTGATTTTTATTGCTCATAAAAATTTTGATACAAACAAAAATAATCTCTCTTCTCTCTGCATGTGTATTTTTTCCCCTGGATTTCTGTTTTTCTGTCATACTTTGATGTAGCTCCAGTGTCAAAGTACCATTGCCACTCCCAATGTAGATATATTTTATATGGGTGTATACCCTCACCACCACTTCTGAGATAAGTCCTTTATGAAACATATTTCCACAACCTTTTCTATTTATTTAATGTTTTACTCAAAATTGACTTTTAATTTAAGTTTTGTAAAGGAGCAAACACTTAAAAGCCAGCCTATTTGTAGAAATTTTTCCTCATTACCTTTTCCTTCATTTAGCACTTTTACATATGTGTTTCAATTAAGAAAAGAACATGGAGAAACATCCCCAGATTTAAAACCACAATCAATAAACACAAGTAATATCAAACTTATAAAGGTAATAAAAAGTGCTCCTGCTAAGTTTTATAGTAACATTAGTTATTTTTTAGTGAGGACAATTTGAAGCTGCAGCAAAAGCAGTAACAAAAGCAGCTTTTGCATGAGATAAGAAGACTGTTACATGACCAGAACATAATATGAAACCCTAGGCTTGCTTGTAATAGGTTTTCCAAAAGGAAAACTTTTAAGAAGAAATTACATATACCACAGATTAACTTAAAAGAGTTAACCCTTTTTACCAGAGATAAAATTTTGTTTTCTTCAGCTTTGGAAAGGGTGAATGTTAGTTACAATATTTTTTTTTATATTTGTAAAACTTTGTGACATAAAAGTGTGTAAGCTACACTAACCTATTCTTTTTAAAATATTGTTTTTAAAGTATCAAAATAAGAACTGATCAAAATACGAAAACTCAATAAAAAATTAGCCTTAAGCCTAAATTTATACCAAACACACAAAGTTTTAGTAAACACACCAAGATTTTAATGTAGTAAGATCAAGCCCTGTTTACTGACATGTCAATTATAAAGAAATAGCAGTATTACCCTTTATAATGTATTTGATAAGTTTTTCATATAAAATAAACACTTAAAAAGTTGTTTACAATAAAGGAGGGAAAATATGTAGCAAAACATCACACATACATATACCCTTCCCCAAATACTGTTTACAGGCAAGACCTTATGCTTAGCTTCCCCCAACCTCAGCTCTCCTGAATCCCAAAAGAATTTACAGTAGACTCTCAATTGTCCTGGATGATAGGAAAAAAAATTAATCCTGGTTAATAAAATCCCAGATAATGACAATCCATAGGAAATATGGGATGGGAGGAAGAGGGGGAGGTTGGTTCACCAGCCACCCTGCACCAGGGGGAGGGGGTGTTGGTTCACTGGCTGGCCTGCACCCTGGTGATTTGTTTGGTTTTTTATGTTTGGGGTGGCTACAAAGCCAGAGCCGGCCCTGCAAGTTACGCTTTATTTTATTTATTTTATTTTTACATCCTGGTTAATCCACAACTTGGTTAACCCAATCCTGGGTAATCGAGAGTGTATTGTATTAAGTTTCTTTTGTGAAACCTATTAGCTCTAGACTGCACAATTATATTAATATGAGCTTTGAACCAGTTTAGGGTAATCTGTCTATACAGGGTGCTAGAATTTATACTTCTTGATGACAGTATTGTCAGTAAATGAAAAGGTTTACTCAGTTTACCTGAAACTTATTAGTATTTAACTAACATCAGGAGACTAGTACTTGCCGGAGCACTGAACAGCAGTACAATAAGAGAGTATTCGAAAGGCATTTGAAAGGAGGCAAAAAACAGCAAAACAAGCAAACTTGTCTTTCAAGTATACAAGGGTGACCTAAATTACTTTCTTTCTTGCCTGGTTTGCAATGTGTTTTGGCTATAACAGTATTGATTATGTTTCTTTATTCTATGGAAAAACAGGATCTGATTTTCCATGCCCAAATAGGTGTGCATATATGTATATGCTTGACAGCATGCACTTCCACTTTCTCTTTTATCCACTGGGTTACAAAACAAAGGAAATATTTACCTTACTCCTTTGAATGTGTATTGCCAATAATATTCACCTTTATAAAGCTTTAGCAGCAGCTCCGAAGAGCAAACGGTTTGAACCTGATCTCTTTTTACTCAGACCCAAAACCATATGCTCAACAGGACACTGAAAAAGAGGAGGATGATTATTCTAAAGGCCAGGACTATCTAAGATTGAGGGAGAAATTCGGTATTGAGCCTGTGCAAGTTCATAACCATAAAACCGTTCTGCGTGCAAATTGTACGATTTGCTGTGCACTAAATCATCCAGCACTACCTGAGAGGGAAACGCATTGAGGATTGCTCCAAGTCTGTCATAGATGCCCGTAGGCAGAGTTGTCACGACTGTGTGAACTGGACTGTAGGTGATGTGAACTGTAAAATTAAACAAACTAGTGGCAGTTGTGTATGGAGAGTGTGTTAAATACCATCATCACATTGGGATATGCACTGCAGTGCTTCTGTTTAACCCAGGAATATTTAGCTCTAGGGGCAGAGCTGGTGGACAAAGTGACAAAGGCAAGGACCCAAAAAGCATTTTAGATGAAATAATCAAACCAAAGGATCACTGTTTAATGCAGAATGTTGAATGTCTTCTTTTTTCAGCAAATTACAAAATGCTGCTAAGAAAAAGCACTGAAAGTTAGAGCATGTTTTGGGAAAAACATACAGTGTGTTGTAAAATAAAATAAAGATGTGTGTTTTAAATAAAATTTCAATTGAAAATAACTGTGTGAAGTGTGTTGTTATGGCACTCGTGGGGGGTGTTGTGGTAAGATATTGGGAGGTTATCAAAAAAGAAGCAGGTTTCCCCCATTTTTGCCCCCATAGGTTGCCCCTGTTATGGTCTTAGTCCCTTTGGGCCATTACAAAATAGCCCCAGATCCCCTCTTAAATTAAAGCATCTTCCACTTCCACACTTCGGGTGTGCCTTTTTATTCCCCCCCCCCCCCCCCCAGCCCTCTGAATTAGGACTTAATCACAATATCTCTGATTTCAACAATGTCTCAGGTGTCTCATGTACCCATTCATATTATTTAATGTGTACAGCAACTGAGGTTACAGTTTGCATAAAAAGTCTTAAATAAAAACCAAACAAACAAATTTTCCAGGGGTTTAGATAAGATAATGATAAACAGTGTTGCAATTGTTGCTACAAAGTATCTTCAAGCATATTTTTGTTAATATTATTTCTGATCATCCATTTTTTGGAGGAGATAATACCTCATAAAGTGGGAAAATTATTTTGAATGACAAATGCTGAATGGCTGCCTACAAAAGGCAGTTAGTTAAATGGCTATTTGGTTAGTTAAATGGCTGGTAAAATGGCTGTTTAACTAAATAAGTTCTCAATAGTCCCCCTAAAATTCAGGACACTTTGCAAACCAGGAAAGAAAGAAAGAAGCTCGGGTCGCCCTTTTGCACATGAAAAATAAGTTCAATAGGTTTGCTGTGTTTTGTCTCCTTTCAAAGGTGCTTTTTATGTATCTAAAGTTGTGTTAGCGTAAGTTGCAGTTAATTAAAGTTATATGTAAAGCAATTATACAAGTCTTTTGTATTTTACATCGGATTTTTTTCTAATAAAATATTTTGTTGTATTTTAAATAACATTCAACCTAGGAAAATCTTCTAAAAATATGGCTAGTGTTTCATATTATGTGCTGGTCATCTAACTGTCTTATCTCTTACAAAAATTATTTTTGGTAACTGCTTTTGCTGGAGTTTCAAATTGTTCACACAAAAGATAACCAATGTTAGTCGAAAGCATAAGGGGAAAACTTTTTATCACTTTTTTAAACTGACTGTTACTAAAGGTTTTTGGCTTTAAAGCCAGAGGTGCTGCTACATGCTCTTTCTTTTTTAATTGAAACTCATAAATAAAAATGCTAAATGATGGAAAAGGTGGTGGAGAAATGTCTGTTTAAATAGACTTGTCTTTTAAGAATTTTTTTCCTTTACAAAATTTAAATTAAAAGTCAAATTTCAGTAAAACTATAAGTAAATAAAACGGCTGTGGAAATATACTCCATGAAGGGCTTCTCTGAGAAGGGGTGGTGGGGGAAGGGGAGGGAGGAAAGAGGAGGTGGTGGGCTGTGGAACATTTTCTGATTGGCCCAGTGGGGTTTGCTCCTAAGGCTGGTATCCCCCATTATAGTTATCATTTACCTAGAGACAGCCACTGGGTAAGCTTGCTTTTTGGCTCTTGCTGCTGCTTTCTTTACTTTTCCTCTCTCAGTAGACATTTGTTCTGCTAATTAAGAAAAAAACAATCTCTCTCTCTTGGTGTTTTCTATAATTTACCGATTTCACACTGCCCTGTGTCACTGAACACAGTCTCTCTAGCTAATTATTAAAATTCCTTTTTTTCTGCCATGTGCTTTCTTTCAACCTATTTTTTTAACCTTTATATTTTTCCCTTTTAATTCAAAATATCTCTTTTTAAATTCTCCTCTCTCAATCCATCTTTCTATTTTCCTCTTTTATTTAACATTTACTTTGTTTAAGTTCTCTCATTGCTCCTCTCTCAACCTATCTTTATACTCTCCTCTTAAATTTTAAACTATTATTAAATGTCCTCTCTCAACTCACCTTTACATTTCCTCTTTTATTTCTATTTTTTTTCTATTCTATAATAAACTTTCCTTCAAACTTTTGCCGTTAAAACCCTATCTTCTTACTAAACTTAACCAACCTTTCTCTTTCTAATACTCCTTTTCTGTAAGCATTTTCTTTCTATTCTTTCAGACTAACTGCTACAAACTTTAGCCTCTTTGGTGTTTTGATACGTGTCTTACGGCGTATGTTTATAGTTCATCTAGCAAGTGTAGTTCCCTGCTCTGGCAGACCTACACACACAATCACTGATTGAGCTATTGTGCTAAAAATAGCAGGCAAGCTGCCCAAACACAATCCCATCTGAGATCCTAGTTATGCACCTGGGTGAATATGGCTAAGTCATTGCATCTCTGATTGTGTTTGGGCAGCTAGTCTGCTGTTTTTAGCACAATAGCTCAATCTCATCTGAGATCCTAAGTTACGTGCACAGGTGGATATCCTTAGCTGCTGCCTGTACTGCCATGTTCTCTCTGCTCATTTTATCCTGCCAGCTTGATCAAAAAAACTTCAAGTCCAGACTGCAAAGAGAGACTGCAGAGCTGCAATTCATTTGCAAATTTGACACTATCAATTTGGGACTGAATAGAGATTTTGAATAGCTAGCTAACTACAAAAGCAGCTTCTCTTCTCTCGCTATTCACACCCCCAGTTCAACTGCTAGAGGAACACCTCACCCTCCCTGATTAGAGATAACAAGCTGGTTCAGCCTGATTGGACTAACCTTGTTATCTCCCACCTGGTTCTTGCCTACCTATTTATACCTGCCCCTGGATACTTCCACTGCATGCATCCGACGAAGTGGGTATTAGCCCACGAAAGCTTATGCTCTAAAAGAATTTTAGTTAGTCTTTAAGGTGCCACAGGACTCTTTGTCACTTCTGCAATTCCAGACTAACACGGCTACCCCTCTGAAGCTTGATCAAACTGCATGTACATCTACACAGTCTGGAAATTGCACCTTCCAGCTGTAGGGTAAAGGTTCCCATGGCTGAATTTTAAATATCTCTTCTTTCCGATCTATTGTTTTTTTATGTCTTCTAGATTTCTTGATACAACACTGATAGGAAAAAGATATTTCAAAATCCCAGCCTAAAACTCTTTATTTAAAGTTCAAGAGAGCTTAAGGGAATTAGATGGAACATTTACTTATTTCAGTGGGGTTCCATGCCATTGGTTCACCTATATTGGAACTCAACCCCTTAATTATATGAGTCTTCCTCTGTTTATTGAAACTTTATTCTTCCAATGGAGAGATGCATTTGTTTGAGGTTACCTACCCCAACTTTCCTCCAGTGTATAAAACAGCCCAGCCTGACTGCGTGGACTCCATCAATATTTAATGGGTTTCTGTTTCTAGGTACACATTATGGAGAAAGCGGAAGGGAGAAATCAAACGACCATTGTGGAATTCCTCCTCTTGGGATTTGGGAATGTCCTGCAGCCCCTTCTCTTCCTGCTGTTTTTAATAATCTACATTGTGACTGTGGCTGGGAACATCCTCATCGTTGCACTAGTTGTGACTGATCAGCACCTTCACACCCCCATGTACTTCTTACTGGGGAACTTGTCCTGCGTGGAGATCTGCCACACCACCAACGTCCTGCCCAGGCTGCTGGCCAACCTCTTGACTGGGAACAGAACCATTTCTGTTCAGAGCTGCATTGTGCAACTATATTTTTTTGGTATCGTGTCAACTACAGAATCTCTGCTGTTCACGTCAATGTCTTATGATCGGTATTTGGCGATATGCAATCCACTCCGTTATGCTGCTCTGATGAATGGCAGGGTTTGTTTCCAGCTTGTGGCAGGATGCTGGGTAAGCAGCTTTCTGGCCTGCACAATAGTAAATATTTTCTTGTTTCAATTAACATTCTGTGATTCCAATCAAATTGACCATTTCTTTTGTGATTTTTCACCCATAATAAAGCTGGCCTGTGGAGACACCCAGACTTTGCAACTGGTGACGTTTACTGTTGCTGCCCTAGGGACACTTGTACCATTTCTATTGACCTTGACATCCTACATCTGTATCATTGTCACCATCCTGAGAATCTCTTCCACCACAAGGAGAAAAAAGGCCTTTTCCACCTGCTCCTCTCACCTCATTGTGCTCACAGTTTACTATGCGACCGTGATAACTATCTATGTGGTTCCAAGAGCCAACATTCCCAAGGTCCTACACAAAATATTTTCTCTCTTTTACACAGTCCTAACTCCCATGATCAATCCTGTCATTTATAGCCTGAGAAATAAGGAGGTCAATGAATCCCTGAGAAAAGCTATTCTTAAACTAGCTGCTTTCAGAAACAGGCATAGGAGCTTAATGGATACATATTTGCGTATAGTAAAATAGAGATAAACTGATATTGTTTCTTACATATGGCCCATTTGAGTCCTTAAAAACAAGGTTGCCCCTGATTGACCGTACTTCCGTACTTCATCTTTCTTTCTTTCTTTCTTTCTTTCTTTCTTTCTTTCTTTCTTTCTTTCTTTCTTTCTTTCTTTCTTTCTGTCGCTCTATTGCTTTTTGAGGATTCTTCTTTCATACATTTAATAGACATTTCTGTATATAAAACTTGATACTGTAAGAGATGTTCTTTCTGAAAAGTGGGGTTTTTTTTCCCAGAAAACATGTTTCAGCACTCCATTTCAGTCATCCATATATGAACACTAGTGCCCAAATTCTGCAGGGAACTTAACATCTTTTGTGTCCTTCTGGGTCACTTCTAATCCCTCTGAAACCAATGACATTCATTCTCCACTGATTAGGATCCTCTGTTGTCAATGATGCCTCTGAAAAGTAAGTGAAAATTGTTGCCACCACAGTGAGTGGAGAACTTTGATTGGACAGTAGTCTATGCAGATCTGTAGTTTGGTAACAAAAAAATGAAAGTCTGTGGAGGGTTGGGAGTCTCAGTGCTGTGCCATATGAAATTTCTTGCCTATTCATACATCTTTGCAGGGTCTAGGCAATGTTAACATATCTATTTCTATATTGATACTGATATCAGTATAGATATTGATAGAGATATACAATGCAAAGATAAGATGTATGGCCGAACTTTTCAAAGCTCATAAGACCCGGTTTCCCTCTCCTACCCAAATAAAAAGAAATTAATGAACTAAAATGAACAGGAAATGAACATCCAAAAGCACTAGGCAACTTTGCCAGTCTCAGCCTAGACAGTGTAACATGGGCCTCCCTCACCACAGATGGAAATGTGCTAGATGTTTAAAAACATTCACCAGCAAACTTTGACAAACAATTTATTAAAGAATAAAACATCACTGAGTCTCCCTGGTGTTTTTGTTCTTTCTCCACATTTCTGAGCCCTGCTTTTTTCCAAAATATATTGTAATTCCCCTCTCTCCTTGTAACTGGTTAGGTGCCCATTGTTCCCCTGACCACCCACCCCACCTTTCTTCTCTCTCCTGATGCAGGGTCATATGCAGACTTTGTCTGGATGAATACTTTATTGGGTCAGTCCAAAGTAATTCATGAATTCAGCTCAAATTTGATGGATATTTTCAGCAAAAAACAATCAACATGGTCCACGACTTAGATGTGGGGCAGCAACCCGCCCCCATTATAACATTTAAAGCTGTGGTTAGAGTGTTTTGTGTGGGTGTCTGTGTCTGTGTGTGTGTGTTTGTTTGTGTGCACAACATATAGCAATTCTTCTGTGTTCTCCTGTTGATAGTAGTATTTTTTATCACACATTATTTTGAGATGCTGAAGAACTTGAATGTGTACAATGGCCCAGATTCTCATCTCATTTATGCTGGTGTAAATACAGAGTAATTCTCCTTACTCCAGTTGTTGCACCAAATAAGGACCAGCAGGATTTTATAAAGGGAAGAAGGCAAATGCCACATTTATTGTAAGTACAGACAGAAAAGAAAAGGCAATTAATTACTATGTTCCCCTATTACACACACCACATGCACTTATTTATTTATTTCTATGAAGTTTTGCGAAGTTGTTATAGTTACCAGCTTAATTGTTGCTTGTGGCGAGCTACTGGCCAGGTAGCTCATTGCAGAAGGATTGGGCCAAGTTTTCGTCCAACTGCAGTTGGATGCCTTTGGAGAATGGATGATTGCAGAACCAGACTCAGTTTTTTAACTTGTTTGAGTTGGATTTTTATAGGAGTCTGTCCCCATTTAGAATTGCCTTGTCATGCTGTTGCAACACTTGAAGTGATAATTAATGAGCAGATGGTATTTTTATGACAACCGTGGGATACCTTTTTTATTTTTGTTTTTCAGCTTTATTATTTGGCGATGGCTGCATATATTCAGGCCTGTCCTTTGGGGTCATTTGACTATTTTTATACTGCAAATTTTTTGGCCCAGCAATGTTGAAACAGTAATGGGGCTGGTTTTGGTAACCTTTTTGCTTTATTATTTAAATCATACATACATTTACATATATTTTTTTTAAATGATTAATTTAATATTTATTTTATTTTTGTTTTTTTAGGGTTTTTTTAATATATTTATTTTTAGGGCATAGCAGATTACAATGATTTGTTTGGCCCATTTATTACACAAAGTTAGTAACAAACAGCAAAACATAACAGGGATAGCAGTTTCTGCATATACTTGTTTTACAATGTTACTTTTTTATTATTTTTTTAAAAAAACAACCTTTTTGTTTTGGATTGTGCTGGTACAATTAGTTTAGTTTGGCCTTGCAAGTTACAACACAGGCTCATTTTAGTTATTACTATTTTTGAGGTTTGTGTTCTGGTCAGGGGAAACAGAGCTCTTTGTACATTTTTTTTATTATATAGTACTTATTACGTTTAATTCATTTTTATATTTCATTTAGCTTTTATACAACACCGTGATGTATCTATTCTGAGAACCCAGATCAGTATCTCAGTGATAAAAACACACTGGTTCAGATACACCCCTGGTGTAACCACAGGGAAAAGGGACGAGTTACACCAGGGAACAATTTGGACCATGCTATTGAAAACTCACTGCAACTTACTAGCAATATTTCAGAGAACATGATGCAACCAATATTAGTATTAATTAATACCCAGAGGCCCTAATTACAAACCTCCCATCCTCAGTAGGATATATCAGTGAAGACATAGTTTAGAGTCCCTTGAGAGATTATTGTGTTGTGTTTATACATCAATAAATTAAATCCCCAATTCCTCGGTTGTTGCAAACACACTATGTCAAGGGCCTGCGAACAGTCAGCTGGGCTTTTCACTGTTATGAATCCAGGTGCTTTTGCTACTGTGTAAACGCTGGTAAAACATGATGACAATTTTGTAGCTTTGGCCCATTTCCTAGCGGACACATGTCAAAACCATAGCTCCAGCTCTCGCCCTAGGACTTCTGTGAATTCAGCGGGTGGTGCATTGATGATTTCTGGTGGAGTTTGATCCATTCCTCATCGTTAATTTGTTTATCACTCTATACACTTAGATTTGGTAGGAGTGATTCTCTGTCGAGTAGTTATAGAAATATAAGTGCATAGAGTGACTAACCAACTAATTAAAACCATGCAAAAAAGGTACTATTCAAACACTCAAGCATATTCATTAATAACTATGCCATTTTTTTCCAGACACTCAGAAATTCATGATTCTTTATGGCTGAGATTTTCAAAGAAAACAAGGGGAATCAGGTGCCCAATTGCCACTGAAAATCACTCAGAACTGGGCTTCTACCTCCCATAGATCCCTTTAAAATCCAAGGTGGTTTGATGGGTAAACATCATATTATGCTTATTCAGTGTACCTCCTGATAACGAGAATAGTGTAAAGTGTTCTCGAGTTATATTTTTATGGATAGCATTATTTATTATTTCATAGCACACACAGTTGTGCTAAAATATTAACAGAAAATTACTATTTGAAAACAAATGAGTTTACAAACCCAATGTATGACACTTCAAAATACATCAAAACTTCAGCAATCAGATGACATACATAAGTGAAAAAATCCTTGGTATTTCTTTCCTAGATGAGGTTTACATGGGCTTAAATCTATTTACCTCAGCTGAATGACTTTTGTTTTACATTGCTTTAAGTTAGAGGGGAATCTGGACTGTTGACTTG
The DNA here is from genome assembly GCA_007922305.1 of Dermatemys mawii. NCBI lineage: Eukaryota > Metazoa > Chordata > Testudines > Dermatemydidae > Dermatemys > Dermatemys mawii. Next base: position 577,964 of record ML677535.1, on the reverse strand, counting down.
AGTGAACTTTTCATAGAATCAAACATTTTAAGGTCAGTAGAGGCCTTTAGGATAATCCCACCTGTAAAATCTCAGCTGGTGTTTCCTGAATGAAACCCAGCAAGTTCAGCTAAACATGAGGATACTTTTCAGAGAGATATCCTATCTCTCTGGAAGGTGTTCCCAGAGATAATTCATAGATTCCAGGACCAGAAGAGACCATTGAGATCATCTGGTTGGATCTCGTGTAGAGCACAGGCCAGAGAACTTCCCCAAAATAATTCCTTTTGAACTAGAGCAGAACTTAAAAAAAAATATTGTGTCAGCGGTTTTCCTGTCTCCATGATTTTCCCTTTGGAATCAGTTGTTTTCAACGACTTCCCCTTTGAGGTTAGTAATAAGACATGCCCTTGTACCATTGTTTTTCCCTTCCAAAAATAAATATTCACTTTCCTCATGCAATTATTTCAAATTCCCACTAGCAGAAATGTTAAGGGAGATGTCATCATTTCATATGAAGGAGAAATTACCAAGCAGGAGAGATGCTAATTCTGTGAAAGGAAATAGCAACAAAATACACCAAGAAGCACAGCCCGATACGGACACCAAGGAAGGAACCTAAAGCTCAGTTTACTGAGATAATTGACCACTATCAATAGTAGAAGAGAATGGAAAATGCAGTGCAAAGTCTCTAATCTTGTCTCATAAAAGGTGATAAAAGGATTAGATTTAGGATTCAGCTGGCTATAGATCATCTGTGTGAAAAGGAAAGCAGTATTGTTAAAATGAAATAATCTGATTTAGAAATAAAAATTCCTGTTCAGGCATCCACTATTTCAAAAAGAATAGCATTGTTTTTTCAATCCAGTGGGAAAGTAAATGAAGGAAGATGGTGTGACATATTCTTCATAGGGATATTATTATGTGAGTATAATATAATTATGATTCATTTTGTGCAAGACAGGTCATCGAAGGTGTCATTTGAAAAGCTATAATTTGCTGAATATGATTCTCCTATTTGTATGCATGTGTCATTTTTGTATTTGAAGTTATGAAAATTGACTATATATCTGTATTTCAAATGTAGTTACATGTGGGTAACATCCACTAGTTTAGATGCTTTCAGTCTAGGTGGTTGGTTGGGAAGAGCCTATACCTGATAATGAGCCAATGGGGAAAACAATTGTCCTTGGGAGATCATTTATCTCCCACCCGGTGAGCCTTCTTGAAAACAGATCCAGAGAATCTATAATTAATGGTTGCTATGACTCTACAAGGGCAGGTGACAAGGCAACATTACTTTGGACTCCAACTTGAGTCGTCTGTATTTTTCCACAGACTGGTCTGGGAACCAAATTTTGAAACCAAGGTTCCCACCCTATGCTAAAATAATATAAGGCAGGAAGTGATATCATGCCACACAAGAGGATTCATGGAGATACCTGAGGAACAAAGACTGAACTGGGGGAAGTACTGGAGCTGGGTAAAAGAGATTTCTAGCTTGTGAGTGGAATCCTGAGAAACCCGCGCAGCCAAGCAAATGAAGATTGTTCCTTGAGAATCTGCCAGACTGCTGGTATCATCAGTTAGGGTGAGAAACTGCCCATTCATAGTCAATCAATCTAAATAGTGTGTTAAACTGAGACTGAATTTTTGTTTATTTGCTGGTAATATGTTTTGATCTGTTTCCTGTCCCTAATAATAACTTTTGTCGTTAATAAACTTGTTTGTAATTTAACTTAAAGCACTGTGCCTTTAAATGAAGTGTCTGAGGAAAAAAATCAGCTTGATCAGCACAAGTGGGCATATTCCCCTCCACATTCAGGGACAGGTGAACCGGGTAACAAATTCATACTGGTCAGCGTTTTGACTAGGTCTGGATGGTACAGCTCTGGGGTCCTAGGCTGGGAAGCTGCTGGTTATCTTGACTGTAGCTTCTGTATTGATGGTACATGCTGTGGCTGATCAGGGAGAATGCATGTAACTGCAGCTGGGTGTGTCCCTACCTGTGTGAGTACTGGAGGATGTGTAGGACAGGGAGTGGGTCTGCAGCTTCCCTAGCAGCAGAGTGTGAGAAAGAGCCCAGAGTGGTGGGTCAGAGGGCTCAGTGGAATCCTAGTTCCAGGTAGCTCGTCAGGGGGAACCCATCACAGATGGGTTATAGCAAAACATGCCTAAGAAAGAACATTGAACGGTTCTCAGGTTTAGAACATAAGAAAAGTCAAAGTGGGTCAGACCAAAGGTCCATCTAGCCCAGTATCCTGTCTTCTGACAGTGGCCAATGCAAGGTCCTTTAGAGATAATGAACAGAATAGGTCTTCATCAAGTGATGTATTCCCTGTATCTCTTTAACTTTTTCATGTACCACATTATTAATAGTGTATAGAAATAAAGTTGACTGACATTGGTTGTCTGGTCTCTTGAATATGTTTGATAATGAACCAAACTGGGTGAAGAGATTTACTATACCATTCATCAACCTTAAGTAAAATTGTATAGGTTGCAATAAAATTAAAGAGACAGTGGTATCTTTTTGGCTGGGTTTGTGCATGTCATCAAATCCGTACTTCACCATGAATCAACTTCATATCACCACCCAGCCCCCTACTGTGCAAGTTGTCACCCTGCTAGGAGATTCAAAATGGGGTCAAAACCATTCTTTATTTCACTGTGCTTCGTATGCTCCAGAATCTTGTACCTTATAATCATGAGCCAGATGCAAAGTCCTTTGTAGTTAAGAAAAAGACTCTCAGTCCTTGACTACGGGGGTGTTTGTTTCAGTCCTCATACAGGCAAAGGCATCATTTATTTTCTCCATGTCTGCTATGGGTAGGACCCATGTCTCCCCTGCCCACTCTCACAATAAACAGTTGTAGACAACATTTGTGTTTTACAATACAGCAATAAAGACACACATTCCCTGTCATCCATTACAAGCTTCTAGGAAACAGAGGCTAGGGACACCAACCCTTCCCATCCCAGTTAACAGCCATTAATAGACCTCTCCTCCATGAATTTAACTATTTTTTTGGCTCTTGGAGTGTGTATTTTATTTTTCACCAACTGAGTTTTATTGCTTGTAAAATTTTTGTGTGTGTGTATATGTATTTTCCGTGTTTTCCATTTTTCTTTCAATGTACCATTGCCATGCCTGGTATAGAAATAGTTTATATGGGTGCAACCTAAGTCAGTGGATGACGAGATCGGAAGGTATGATATATCAAGAAATGTGTAGGGGAAAGGCAATCAAGAGATTTCAGATTTATTGGCTCTGATATCTTTTCTTTAACAGCAAGGATCTGCTACTTCTCTTAAAACATATCTATGTTTTATTGCTCATAACATTTGAAATAAACAATCTCTCTCTCTTTCCGTATTTTTATCTCATTTGATCTATATATCTTTTTTCTTTTTCTTTAGTTTTTCACTTTTCTCCAACCACATTCTCCTTCTGGATAAAAATGACTCTTATTTCTCTTTTTAAGAGATTTCATTTTTATTTCACTTATATTTCTTTATATGTGGTTGGATTCCAATCTCAGGTGTATTTGTGTAAATCCAGATGAAGCTGATGCAATTTAACTTGGTGTAACTGTGAACAGGAAACTGCCTATGATGTCTGTTTAGAAGCGGGTTTGGGGGGGCGGGTTGTATATTTTTTTTTTTGAGGGGGGAATTGTAAGTCTGTGTCTGTTTCTCAGCTGCATCTATTGAATGGTGCAAAATTATCTCTGAATCTGCTCTGATAGAAGACAACTGGATAGACACTGATGCAAAACTCATCCTCTTTGGTGATCCGGTATTTGCCTTCTGGGGTATGTTTATACAGCATTTAGTAGACCTACACACTCTATCTTTGATTGAGCTATTGAGCTAAAAATAGCAATGTAGTCTCTGCAGCACAGACTAGTTACCTGACCCAAATCTCATCTGAGGTCCTAGGATGTACACAAGTGGCCATCCCAAATGGCTGCATGTGCTGCCATGTTCTCACTGCTAATTTTATCCTGCTAGCTCGATCAGAACTAGTGCATGTACGTCTATCCAAGCTTAGAATGACACCTCCCAGCTGCAGGGAAGTCATACCCTTGGTTGAACGCTAAATATCTTTCACTTCCAATCTATTGATTTTTTGTTACGTCCTCTAGATTTATTGAGATGACACTGATAGGATAAAGATATTTCAAAATCCCAGCGTAAAAGTCTTTCTTTAAGGTTCAAGAGAGCTTAAGGGATTTAAAAGGGATATTTTTTGTAATTCAATAGGGTTCTACGCTCTAGGTTCACCTATGTTGGAAGCTCAGCCTCTTAATTATGTGAGTCTCCCTCTGTTTATTAACAACTTCACTTTTCCAGTAGAAAGATGCAGTGGTACGAGGTTGCCTGCTCCAGGTTTCTCCTGGTATAATCAACAGCACAACCTGACTGGTTGCACTCCGTCAATATTTAATGTTTTTCTTTTTCTAGATACACGCTATGGAGAAAGCAGAAGGAAGAAATCAAACACCCATTGTGGAATTTATCCTCTTAGGATTTGGGAATGTCTCTGACCTGCAGCCGCTTCTCTTCCTGCTGTTTCTAGTGATCTTCATTGTGACTGTGGCAGGCAACATGCTGATTCTCGCGCTAGTTGTGGCTGATCAGCACCTTCACACTCCCATGTACTTCTTACTGGGGAACTTGTCCTGCGTGGAGATCTGCTTCAGCTCCACCGTGCTACCCAGGCTGCTGGCCAGTCTTCTGACTGGGGACAGAACTATTTCTATTAAGGGCTGCATTCTGCAAATGTATTTCTTTGTTAACCTGTCAGCTACAGAATCTCTGCTGCTCGCCGCAATGTCTTATGATCGGTATTTAGCAATATGCCATCCACTCCGTTATGCCACTCTGATGAATGGCAGGGTTTGTTGCTTGCTAGTGGCAGTGTCCTTGATAAGTAGCTTTGTAAGCTTCACTCCAGTACATGTTTTCTTGTTCGAATCAACATATTGTGATTCAAAAGAAATTGACCATTTCTTTTGTGATATTTCACCCGTGATGAAGCTGGTTTGTGGCAACACGCAGGCTATGCAACTGCAGACATTTATTGTCTCTTCCATAGGGACATCTGTGCCCTTTCTGATGGTCCTGACATCCTACATTCAAATCATTCTGAGAATCCCTTCCACCACAGGGAGGCAAAAGGCCTTTTCCACCTGCACCGCTCACCTCATTGTGGTTACAATTTACTATGGGGCACTGTTTATTGTCTATGTTGTTCCCACAGTCAATACTCCCAAGGTCCTACACAAGCTATTCTCTGTCTTCTACACAGTCCTGACTCCCATGATCAACCCTGTCATCTACAGCCTGAGAAACAAGGATGTCAATGAGTCCCTGAGAAAAGCTATTCTTAAACTAATGTCTTTCAGAAACAGGCGTAGAAGCTTAAAGGACAAATTTTAGCGTATAGTAAAATAGAGATGACTAGAGTTTCTTAGGATGGCCAATTTGAGAACACAATTATCCCTCATTGACCTTACTTCATCTTTCTTTTTCTTTCTTTCTTTCTTTCTTTCTTTCTTTCTTTCTTTCTTTCTTTCTTTCTTTCTTTCTTTCTTTCTTCATCTTACTCTGAAACATTTTGGCACTAATCATTCATATATTTAATACACATTTCTTTCTACAAAAATTGATACTATAAGAGACATTCTTTATGATAATTTTTTTTTGTTTTTCGTGTTTGTTTTTGTTGTTTTTTTGTTGTTTTTTTTTCAGACAGACATTTCAGTAAAGCACTCTGCTTCATGGATTAATACATTAATCGGTACATGAACACTAGTGCCCAAATTCTTCAAGGAGCTTAACATCTTGTGAGTGGTTCTGTGTCTCTTTCACTTCCAATGAAGCCAATGACATTCATTCTCCACTGATTAGGATCCTCCGTTGTCAATTATGCATCTGAAAAGTGGGTGGAAAAGGTTGCCGACACAGTGAGTGGAGAGCTTTGTTTGGGTACTATTTTTATGCAGATCTTGAGTTGGTTAAACAAAAAATGAAAATCTGTGGTGTGTCGGGAGACTCAGTGTCCTGCCATGTGAAATTTCCTGCCTGCTCATACATGTTTGCAGTGCTGATTTCCCTCCCTAACCCAAATTAAAAGAAAGGAATGAATTCAAATGAACAGGAAATGTGCAGCCAAAAGCACTAGGCAACTTTCTAATTTCAGCCTAGTTAGTGTCACATGGTCCTCCTTCACCCAGAGAGAAATGTGCTACTCATATACAAATATTTACCACCAAAGTTTGACAAAAAATGAATTAAAGAATAAAACCTCCAATGAGTCTCTCTATCATCTTTGTTCTTTGAGGTGTTTGAGCTCTGTTTTTTTGCAAAAAACCAAACCAACAACAACAAAAAGAAACAAACAAACTAAAAAACCCATCATTCACCTGTTCTCCTTTAACTGATTGTCACCCATTGCTCCCCGGCTCCAAACCCCACCCTCCCGCTGTCCTGCCATGCAGGGCCATCTAAGGTTCATAAATGGAGGAATATATAGTGTGTGGCCTCATGTATCAGGCTCTGTTTGGATTAATAATTGATTTATGGTGCCCAATGTAAGTCATGAATTTAACTCAAATTACCAGGATATTTTCATAAATAAACAGATAAATACATAAATAAATAAATAGCAAAGGGGGTCACCTCTAGCCTCCTCTACAACAACAGCCTTATGCCCAGCAAGTATAAATTTGATTGGTTCCCTCCGGGCTTTGTCTGTGGGTCCAGAAGCCCGGAAGGGCACCGGCCCTCACTCCCAGGCTGGGATGGCTGGATTGAGACTGCTGCCTAGCCCAGTCCCAGGGGGCACAGAGAGAGGGGGGCTTGCGACACCCCCTGCAGTCCCCTGGGTTGACCAGATGTCCTGATTTTATAGGGACAGTCCCAATTTTGGGGACTTTTTCTTATATAAGCATCTATTACCCCCCACACCATGTCCCAGTTTTTACACTTGTTATCTGGTCACCCTAACACCAACCCGCACCTTTATAATATTTAACCCTGCGGTTAGAGCATGTATGTGTGTGTGTGTGTGTGTGTGTATGTGTGTGTGTAAGACCCACATTCACTATCCCCTCTGTCTGATGTGGGGGAAGTCTTCAGTCTTCCACATTGGAAACAATTGCACTGACTTATAGAATACTGTCTGCACAAACTTTCTCTCTCTCTTTTCTGTTAAAGTGGTTCCATTTGGTGAAGAATTAAATAGTCCTTGAAACAGGGAGGTGAACTTCGATCTCCCACAGCCAAAGTGTGCTTCTTAACTACCAGACTGCCGAGTCATCCTTGGACTTGCCTGTTGGCCCAATGACCATTCATTCTCATCATGAATGACAATGAATAGTCATTGGGCTACGAAAAGCAAGTGTGAATGACTTCATACCCTGGTAGTGAGGCTTTTATTTTCCACAACTGCCAGAGAAATGAAAAATCCGTGGTTCATTGACACTAATTGTCGTCTTCTGCCACAATCCAGCAGGCAGAACAGAAATACAGGCTGAAGGGGTTTTCCAGCAAAGGCTGGGTGTCTTGTGGTTAAGACATAGGTGCGAGAGTCATGACGCTTCACTTCTTTTTGTAGATCAGCCACACACAGCCTATAGGCCAGAAAATTTGTCACAAACTAATTCATCCTTAACCAGAGTGTGGTATGTTAAAATAACAAGCTATCTCTCTGGGTGTAAGGATTTTTTTTTTCTGGTCCCACTTGAAGACCTTTGTATGGATATATATGCTCTGGTTATTGTGAGTCATTCTGCAGCCTGCCACCATAGAGTTAGGCCTCTCTGTTGGGAGAGGAGCCTACTTTGTCCCTCAGTTTTTGTGTTCTCCAATCTTATGGATCTGAATTCTAAGACACACAATAATGTAACACTGCAACCTTTACACAATTCTGCTTTATGTTTTTATCTAACTCTGAACATAACACAGAGATGGTTGGCAAAAGGGGTGGGGAAATATGGAGTGGAACATCACACAGGGGTTAGACTAGATGAGCTCCTGAGGTCTCTTCCAGTCCTAATCTTCTGAGATTCTATGATCTTGTGATAAATAGAGTTAAAAAGAGATTAAAATAAATAGAGTTAAATGGAGATAAATAGAGATAGAGATAGAATAGAGAAAAAATAGAGATAAAAATCTCGCTAGAGATAAAAATCTCACTAGGTGCCTAACTGCAATTTCAGGCACCTAAATACCTTTGAAAATCTGACTCTTAGATGCCAACACCACACTGACTTTCACTGAGAGTAAGGGCATGTGTACCCACCAGAATTCTGTACCTAAACTCCCCCTTTGGATGCTGTGGGTGCAGACTAAAGGGTTTCTCCTTCACACATATATTTCCTACGTGAAGAGGGCTATGTTATTGCTCACTGAGAATCTTTAGTTCACACCCGCAGTACACACACAGGTAAGTTACCATGTAGCACTTTGGTGCACATTGCTAGTCATGCCCCTGTAGCAGGACCATGTAGACAAGACCTGAGACTTCAAAATTCCTAAGTGACTTCCAGAAATGTTTATTTTGGCCAAAGGAAGGGGACGATATTGAACAATGCCAATATTAGCTGCTTTAACGCTCACAATTTCCTTCCACTGAAATCCACTATGAGGATGCCTATTCTCACTTTTAGGTGACATTGTGAACAAGAGGCGGGCAGCATTATCCCCTGTGAAGGTAAACTTGTTCATCTGAGTGATTCTCTGAACAAGAAGTAGGACTGAGTAGACATATAGGCTCTAAAAAGTTACATTGTTTGGTTTGTGAATACAGGGGTTTTTTAAACATGTTTATATTTGTAAGTTCAATTTTTATGATAAAGAAATCTCACTACAGTACTTGCATTAAATTAAGTGAAAAATATTATTTCTTTTGGGGTTTTTTGCAGTACAAATACTTGTAATAAAAATAAATGTGAAGTGAGCACTGTACACTTTGTATTCTGTTTTGGAATTGACATCAATATATTTGAAAATGTAGAAAAAAATCCAAAATATTTAAATACATTGTGTTCGATAATTGTCTAACTGTGCTATTAATCACATGATTAATCAAAATTAAAATTTTAATTGCTCAATTAATCACAGTTATTTTTTGCATTTGACAGCCCTAATTATTATTACTATTATTATTACTATTTTGATCTCATTTACACCGGATTAAATCAGCAGTGGTTCCATTGAAGACAATTTTGTAGAAAATGCAGTTTCTGCCAAGAAGTTCCCAGCCGACCTTTACCGATTACCGGTTTATTAACAGCACGGCCACTATGTGTTTTATTATTTTTGCACTGATTTAAAGCCATCTTACACTGCCAGAATGCAGTAACATAGTCTTATTGTAAATGATAATCAGGCTCTAGACATTATATTAGTCACCCAGCTGAGAGAGAGCACCAGTGTCACATAGTGCCAAATTTCCAATTAACACATTCAAATAAATACTCACAGTGAACAATCCAAAAGCAATCCACAGCATAACATTTATTTACTCAAAATATTTGATGAACAATTAAGAAAATTGAAGACATTCATTTAAAAAAAACCTAATCCTGTTTTCAGGGAGCAGAAGAAGTAAAAATTACAACAGGAGTAGACTTTCAATGGGATCTTGGCATCGAACATTTGTAGGCTCCTTTGAAAATCTTAGCCTAATTGTATGAATTGTTCATTGTAAATTATTCAACCGACTGGAACAACTGTCTTCATTTCCTTTTACCTCTTCCTGAGATTACATGTAAAATTATAATTAGCTCAATGCCTCGGTTAAGTAATTTAACCATTGATATATACTCTCTAAGTGACACCAATCGTATTACATACCTGTTGTAGGATCATAGGTTCACTGGAATATTGCTATATCAAATTAGACACAGCTCCATCGTTCCACTGTCCTGTCCCTTGCGAAGGTAGCTGACATATATTTCAGAGGAAGATATAATAAAATCTATCTATCTATCTATCTATCTATCTATCTATCTATCTATCTATC
>ML677535.1:554899-567939 GCA_007922305.1 Dermatemys mawii | reverse complement strand
ATCTATCTATCTATCTATCTATCTATCTATCTATCTATCTATCTATCTATCATACAGAGCCCATTGCAGAAACCATGGGACATTGCCATTACTGAAAGATCAGGTGCAATAAATTAAGGGGGTTAGAAATTAGGCTGAACAAAAGTGAAAAGATAAAAACCATTTTGGGACTAGATCACAAGCTGGTACAGCTTCACTGAACTCAATGGACCAGAACCCTAACTTAGGTAAATCAATGTTGTTTCAATGGAGACAATGCAATATGACTGAAAGCTGGTGTGAATCAGTTTAGCTTCATTGGCATCAATAGGCTAGATCCTCAATTGAGGTAATTAAGGGTAGCTTCATTGAAGTCAATGGCTTGATTCCTAGATGACATCAATCATCAGTCAGTGGAGTTCTGCTGATTTACACCAGGTGATGATATAATTATTACAATGAACAAATATCTCAAATGATCATTTTATCTCCCATTTATTTTCTCCTGAACTCAATAGTTTGGGAACACCAGCCTTCTCTTCAAAGCAGGCAGTGTGCTAGCAGATTCCCTTAAGTCCTCACGCATATCTGTGTTTCTTAGAATATAAATGAGGAGATAGACCACTGGGGTTAAGACCGCATAGAAAAGAGAGAATGCTTTGTTGAGATCTATTAATGGGTTGGGTGCTGGTACGATTTAGGCAATGATTAGAGTCCCATAGAAAATGGTGACAACAGAGAGGTGAGAGGAGCAGGTGGAAAAGGTCTTTTTTTCCCCAATAGTGGCAGGAGTCTCAAGATGTTGCCTATGATACAGATGTAGGAAGCAAGGGACAAAAGAAACAGAGTAGTGTTCCAATGGAAGAAGTATGAAGATTATCTTAATAATTTCCCCTTTGAGGTTAGTAATAAGATTATCTTTGTACTGTTGTTTTTCCTTTCTAAAAATAAATATTAATTGTCCTCTATACAATAATTTCAAATTCCCACCAGCAGATATATCAAAGGAGACTACATCATCTCATATGAAGGAGAAATTACCAAACGGGAGAGACATTAATTTCTGTGAAAATAACAGTGAAATATAACAACAGAGAATAACATTGAAATATGCCAAGAAACAATGTAGGATCCAGACATACAGGTAGGAACCCAAAGCACAGTTTACTGAGATAATTGAAGACTATCAATATTAGAATAGATTTGAAAATGGAGTGCAAATACAACTATAATCTTATTTCAGAAGATGTGGAAGAAGGGGTAGGGGTAGTTTGAAGCTGGCGACACATCACCAGTGTAAAAGTTAAAGCAGCACAGTTAACATGCAAAAATCTGATTTAGAAAAGAAAAAAAACAAACAAACAAACAAAAAACACCTACTCAGACAGCCACCATTTCAGAAAGCTGATGATTGCTTTTTCAATCCAGGGAGAAGATAGATGAAAGTAGATGGTGGGACATTGCACTCCATGTTCTTCACAGTGATATTATTGTGATGTGAGTATAACATAACTATGATACATTTCATGCAAGATGGGTCCTTTAAGGTGTCATTGGAAAAGTTAAGATTTTCTGAGTATGATTGTCCTATTTGTATGCATGTATCATGTTTGTATCTGAAATTATGAATATTGGCTATGTATTTATATTTCAAATGTATTTTGACCCACTAATCAAGATGGTTTCAGTCTAAATAGCCATTTGTGAAGGGCCTATTCAGGGTAATGAGCCATTAGGGAAAAAAAAATAGGCCTTAGGAGAAGCATATCTCCCACCTGTTATCTACAAGGGCAGGTAAAGGTGACTAGGACACGTGACTCTGGACTCCGTCTTGGGATATCGGTATTTTTTCATAAACTGCTCTGGGAACCAAGTTTTGAAACAAAGGGTCCCTGTCCTATCCTAAAGCTACATAAGGCAGGGAGTGATATCATCAGTTGTTTTTCACTCCCCACAAGAGAAGAATCCTGAGAAACGACGACTGAACTGGGGGAAGCGTTGGATTCAACCTAATGGGATTTCCAGTCTTTGTATGGAAACTGGGGAAACTGAAGAGACAAAGCAAATATAGCTTCTGCCTTGAGAACATGTTACACTGCTGGTATCATAATTCAGGGTGAGAAATTGCTAATTTGTAGTTAATCTAACCAGTGTGTTAAGCTTAGTTTCTATTTTTGTTTGTTTTCTAGGCAATATACTTTGATCTGTTTTCAATCCCTTTAATCACTTAACATTTATCTTTTATAGTTAATAAACTTGTTTACATTTGAACTTCATCCAGTGTGCTTTTAAGTGAAGTGTCTGGGGAAAAATCTCAACTTGGTTACCCCAAATGTGTATATTCTTTTCCACATTGAGGAAAAGGTGAACTGAATAATAAACTCATACCAGGCAGTGTTTTCACTATGGGAGGACGATATAGCTCTGGTGTCCTAGGCTGGGGAGCTGGTGGTTATGTTGACTGTAGCTTCTCTGTTGTTGGTGCATGTAAATGCAGCCCAGTGTGTTCTTACCTGTGTGAATGAAGGAGGAAGTGCAGAACAGGGATCGGGTCTGCATCTTGCTACAACAGCACAATGTGAGTGAGAGCCCAGAATGATGAATCAGAAAGGAGACATTCCCTTACTATTGTTTTGTAATTTTGGGTCAACAGTTCTCCTATCTCTGTTATTTTCCCTTTTGAATTCATTTTTCCCCATGACTTCCCTTTCTTAGGTTAGTAATAAAACTGTCCCTGTACCATTGTTTTTCTTTCTAAAAACAAATATTAACTGTCCTCTGCGCAATAATTTTAAATTCCCACCAGCAGAAATATCAAGGGAGCTTACATCATCTCATCTGAGGGAGAAATTGCAAACCAAGAGAGGCATACACTTCTGTGAAAGGTAAGAAAAACAAAATATACCAAGAAGCACTTTAAGATCTAGACATCCAGGTAGAAACCCAAAGCTCTGTTTACTGCAATAATTGAAGACTATCAATAGTAGGAAAGAATGGAATATATGTTGTTCAACGTTATAAGCTTATCTCATGAAATCTGAAGGCAGGGTTACATTAAGGGTGCAGCTGGCAATAGATCATCAGTGTGCAAGATAAAGTAGCACAATTAAAATGAAATAATCTGATTTAGAAAATAATAAAAAAAAACACCTGCTCAGGCTTGCACAATGTCAGAAGGAATATAATTGCTTGTTCAATCCAGTGGGAAAGTAAATGAAGGTTGATGGGTTTTAGAGAAACATGGCTAGAAAAGATCAATGAGTGGCATTCAGAGTTAGAACACAAGAACATAAAAACGGCCATATTTGTTCAGATTGAAGGTCCATCTTGCCCGGTACACTGTCTTCCGACAGTTGCCAAAGCCAGGGATTGAACAGAACAGGTAATCATCAGGTGATCCATCTCTAGTTGCCCATTCCCAGCTTCTGGCAAACAGAAGCTGCCCATTTCTTCCCATTCTGGCTCACAGTCATTGAGGTACTTATTCTCCATGAACTTATCTGGTTTATTGGCTCCTTGTGTGTGTATTTTATTTTTCACCATGTGACTCTGTTTCTTTTGTTTGTAAAATTTTTGAAACAGAAAACTAGTCTCTCTTCTATCTGTGTGTGTGTGTTTCTGAATTTCTGTTTTTCTGTCATCCATTTGTGTTGCATCAGTGTCAGTGTACCATTGCCACTTCCGGTGTAGACATAGTTTATATGGGTGCACGGTAAATTAGTTGATGAAGATGTTTTCCCCCTATTTTTTTGCTAACATTGGTGAATTTTAGTAAGGGCAATTTGAAGTTGCAGCAAAAGAACAGTTACCCAAAGTAGTTTTTGTTACAGCTAGGAGGATGGCTTCATTCCCATACAATCACCTCCACTCATCCAGTTTCTAACTTTTGAACAAATACAATGAAAGTTATATTAGTCTTTCATTTACTTAGGGATTTTAGTGTCAGTGTTCTGTTGCAGTAACAAAAGTTAGAGCAAATGTTTGCAGCCCATGTGCTGAGACACAGGCAATACATAGAATCATAGAATATCAGGGTTGGAAGGGACCTCAGGAGGGATCTAGTCCAACCCCCTGCTCAAAGCGGGACCAATCCCCATCTACATCCTTTGTTTGTTTTGGTTTTAGAAATTGTATTAAAATATATCATGTCACAGGCTGGAGCTCTTGCCCTCTCTACATTTTAAAAAACACATAAGACAACTTAGAATAACCAGGGACCCAGTCACACATGCTGTGTAAAATACAAAAGACTTGTATATTTCCTTTACGTATTATTTTAATTAAAGGAAACAAATGTGTGGGGTTTAAAACCCACAGCAGTATGCTTTTTAAAGTGCTCCCTAAAGAGACACCTTGTCTAACTTATTAACAATGTAAAATAAGGCGGGGGGAAACATCCCAGGCCTTAGTAAAAAAACCCACACAGCCTTAGTAAAAAAAATAAACAATATTTTGAATGAGGCCTATTTGAACTAGCAAGCTTGTATTAAAAATATGTTTAATTACTATTGATTAATAGCCCCGGTCATGAAGTTAATTAAAGAACGTTGATGTCAAAACCTTCTGATTACAAAAATGTTAATGGCAAAAAAGTAACAATATTACCATTTAGAAAGGTGGGTTTTTTACCTGTTTCAATGGATTTAATATAAAATTGTTTTGCTATTTTATAAGAAGAAAGTGAAAGGCTATATTTTTCAATGTTTGTAAAAGCTTTGTGACATAAAAATGTTTAAGTTACACTAGACTATCCTTTAAAAAAAATTTTAAAAAAACCCAGAACATGTTTTTAAAGTATGAGAACGAGAACTGAGCAAAATATGAAAACTCTCAATAAAAGTTAGTGTAAGCCTAAAGATCTGCCAAGTTTTACTAAACACAAAAGGATTTTAATCTAGTAAAATCAGCCCCTGTTTACAGATATGTCAATTATAAGTAAATAGCAACATTTCCCTTTATAATGCACTTGGTACAGTTTTTCATATAAAATAAGGGCTTAAAAAGTTGTTTTACAATGAAGGAGAAAAATTATGTAGCAGCACACCCCTTCCTCAACTCCTGTTTACAGACATGTCAGTTGTAAATCCTTTATACAACTTTACTCTTAGCTTCTGAAATCCCCCCACACTACTCTCCTGAATCCCCAAAAGATTGATCAACCTTGCTTTGTGAAATCTGTTATCTCTAAACTGCATAATTATGTTACTGTGAGCTTTGTATCATTTGGTAGTAATATTTCTATAGAAGGCACGAGAATTTATATTTCTCAATGACAGAGTTATCAGTAAATGAAAATATTTGCTCAATTTGCCTAAAAGATGTCAGTGTTTAACTAACATCAGGAGACCAGTACTTGCCAACGTGCTGAACATCAATAAAAGAGAGTACACTCTTCTAAAAGGCAGTTGAAAGGAGACAAAAGGCAGCAAACCTATTGAACTTGTCTTTCATGTGCACAAGGGTGATGATCTGAGTTTCTTTCTTTCTTGCCTGGTTTGCAGTGTGTTTTGTCTATATCAACACTGATAATGTTTCTTTATTCAGTGGATATGCAGTATCTGGTTTTCTTACCCTGAGACAGGTGTGTATTTGCACACACACTTGACAGCATGCACTTCCACCTGTAACACTTCCTTGAACCCATCAGACTTCTGAGACTTAAAAATCAGGCCCATGTTAACCTATCTCTTTAATAAGCCTAACCAAAAATATTTCTTTTTCTTTAATAACCAACCTCTCTCCTTACTAAACCTAACCAATCTTTTGTTTTTTTATGGCTCCTTTTCTTTAAGTCCTCTTTTTTGTTTCTTTGGATTTTTTTCATTAAAAATCTCTCTCCTTAACAAACCTAACCAATCTTTCTTTTTTTAAAAAAACCCTTGTTTTTTAAGTTCTCTCTTTCTATTCTTTCAAAGTAACCCTTCCTTTTTTTGGTAAAACATCAGATAAATGTGTCAAAACACATCCATACAACATTCCCCTGTCCAAAAATTATATATATATATATATACACATACTTTTTTTTTTCAAAGTTTCCAATATTGACAAACCTGTACACAACTGAAAACAGGAACAGAGGACTGGACATAAACCCAAAACAGGGTGTGGAATCTTGTCAAAAAGTATACAATGATGAAGAGATTTTAGACTTATTAGCTCTGATATCTTTGCTTTAACAGCAAGGAAGTGATACTTCTCTTTAAACATATCTGTATTTTATTGCTCATAAAATTCATAAAAACTCTCTCTCTCTCTCTCTCTCTCTCTCTCTCTCTCTCTCTCTCAGTGTTTTTATCTCATTTGGCATATGTCTATTCCTTTTTTCTCCATTTTTTTTTCATTTTTCTCCAGACACATTCTCCCTTTTAGATTAAAATGACTCTCTTATTTCTCTCTTAATAATTTTTTTTATTTTTAGTTCTCTTACATATCTTTATATGGCATTGGAGCCCGATCTCAGTTGCACTTGTGTAAATCCACAAACTTGATCCAATAAATTTGATCCAATTTAACCTGGTGTAACTGAAATCAGATAATACCCCATAGTGTCTGTTTTGAAGTTTTTGTGTGTGTCTGTCTGTTTCGTAGTATCTCTCAAATGGTGAAAATTTTCCTTTGAATCTGCTGTGATAGAGGAGAAATAAATAGACCTTCATACAAACCTCGGTCCCTTTGCTGTTTCAGTACATGCCTTATGGGGAATGTCCATACTGCATCTGGGCAGTGTAATTCCCTGCTCCCATAGATCTACACACACTACCTTTGATGGAACTCTTGTGATAAAAATATCAGTGCAGCCTCAGCAGCACAGACTAGATGCCCAAGCCCAATCCCATCGGAGATCCTACATAGGTTCACAGGTGATCATCCCAAACCGCTACCTGTGCTGCCGTGTTCTCACTGCTAATTTTATCCTGCTAGCTTGACCAAAGCTAGTCGATGTATGTACAGATGGGACATATCCACAATTCAACAGGGTTCCAATCATCTTTATTTGCATAAATTAGAAGCTCAAGCTCTTAATGATATGAGTCTTAGTTTGTTTATTGACAACTTCATTCTTCCAGTGCAGAGATACAGTGGTATGAGGTTACCTACTCCAATGGATCTGACAGCCCAGCCTGACTGCGTGGACTCCATCAATATTTAATGGTTTTCTGTTTCCAGGTACACATTATGGAGAAAGCGGAAGGAAGAAATCAAACACCCATCGTGGAATTCATCCTCTTAGGATTTGGGAACGTCTCTGGACTGCAGCCCCTTCTCTTCCTCGTGTTTCTAGTGATCTACATTGTCACTGTCTCTGGGAACATCCTCATTGTTGCTCTAGTTGTGACTGATCAGCACCTTCATAACCCCATATACTTCTTCCTGGGGAATTTGTCCTGCTTGGAGGCCTGTTACACCTCTACCATCCTGCCCCGACTGCTGACCAGTCTAATGACTGGGGACAGAACCATTTCTGTTAAGGGATGCACTGTGCAATTATATTTCTTTGGTATTCTGTCAACTACAGAATCTCTGCTGCTCTTGTCAATGTCTTATGACCGGTATTTAGCGATATGCAATCCACTCCGTTATGCTGCTCTGATGAATGGCAGGGTTTGTTTCCAGCTTGTGGCAGGATGCTGGGTAAGCAGCTTTCTGGGTTGCACAATAGTCAATATTTTCTTGTTTCAATTAACATTTTGTGATTCCAATGAAATTGACCATTTCTTTTGTGATTTTTCACCCATAATAAAGCTGGCCTGTGGAGACACCCAGACTTTGCAACTGGTGACATTTACTATTGCTGCCCTAGGGACACTTGTACCATTTCTATTGACCCTGATATCCTACATTTGTGTCATTGCCAGCATCCTGAGAATCTCTTCCAACACAGGGAGACAAAAGGCCTTTTCCACTTGCTCCTCTCATCTCATTGTGGTGACAGTTTTCTATGGGACCCTGATTACTGTCTATGTGGTTCCAACAGCCAACACTCCCAAGGTCCTACAGAAAATATTCTCTGTCTTCTACACAGTCCTGACTCCCATGGTCAATCCTGTCATTTATAGCCTGAGAAATAAGGAGGTCAATGAATCCCTGAGAAAAGCTATTAATAAACTGGTTGCTTTCAGAAACAGGCGTAGAATCTGAAAGGACAAAATTTAGCATATAATAAAATAGAAATGAACTGATATAATTTCCTAGACATCACCCATTTCAGTCTTTGAGGACAGGGTTTTTGCCTATTGACCTGCTCAGGCATCCACGTCAGAAGGAATAGGATTGATTGTTCAATCCATTGGGAAAGTAGACAAAGGTAGATGGTTTGATATATTCTTCATAGGGATATTATTATGATATGATTATAGCACAACTATGACGCATTTTGTGCAAGACAGGTAATTTAAGGTGTTACTGGAAAAGTTATGATTTGGTGAATAAAATTTTCCTATTTGTATGCATGTGTCATTTTTATATATGAATTTAGGAATATTGACTGTTATTTGTATTTCAAATATAGTTACATCTGGGTATCATTCACTAATGAAAATGCTTTCAGTCCAGATAGCTGGATGGTAATGAGCCATTAGGGAAAATAATTGGCCTTAGGGGAAGTATATCTGGTGAACTTTCCTGAGAACATGCCAGAGACCCTGCAATTAACGGTGGCTATGATTCTCCAAGGGCAGGTGACCAGGCCACATGACTTGGGACTCCAACTTGGGATGACTGTATTTTTCCACAAACTGGTCTGGGAACCAAGTTTTGAAACAAAGGTTCCCACCTTAATCTAAAGTTATATAAGGCAGGGGAGTGATCTCATGCCACACAAGAGGATTCCTGGAGACACCTGAGGAACAAAGACTGAACTGGGGGAAGTACTGGACCCAGGTTAAAGAGATTTCTAGCCTGTGTATGTAAACCTGAGAAACCCGCGCAGCAAAGCAAATGAAGCTTGTGCCTTGAGAGTCTGCCAGAAGTCCTGGTATCTCAGTCGGGGTGAGACACTGCTCATTCATAGTCAATCTAACCAGTGTGTTAAGCTGAGTTTGAATTTTTGTTTACTTGCTACATGCTTAATGTTATATGCATTATGTTAATATGCTTTCATCTGTTTCCTATCCCTAATAATCACTTCTGTGGAAAATACACTTGTTAGTAGTTTAGCTTAAACCAGTGTGCCTTTAAATGAAGTGTCTGGGGAAACATCTCAGCTTGCTTAGAACAAATGGGCATATTCCCCTCCACATTCAGGGACAGGTGAACCGGGTAACAAATTCATACCGGTCAATGTTTTCACCAGGGCAGGGTGGCACAGCTCTGGGGTCCTAGGCTGGGAAGCTGCTGGTTATCTTGACTGTAGCTTCTGTATTGATGGTTCATGCAGTGGCTGATCAGAGAGCCTGCATGTAACTGCAGCTGGGCGTGTCCCTACCTGTGTGAATGCTGGAGGATGTGTAGGACAGGGAGTGGGTCTGCAGCTTCCATAGCAGCACAGAGTGAGAAAGAGCCCAGAGTGGTGGATCAGAGGGCTCAGTGGAATCCTAGTTCCAGGTAGCTCGTCAGGGGGAACCTGTCACAGACGGGTTATAGCAAAACATGCCTAAGAAAGAACATTGAGCGGTTCTCAGATTAGAACATAAGAAAGGTCAAAGTGGGTCAGATTAAAGGTCCATCTAGGCAGTATCCTGTCTTCAGACAGTGGCCAATGCCAGGTGCTTCAGAGGTAATGAACAGAACAGGTCTTCATCAAGTGATCCATTCCCTGTATCTCATTAACTTTTTAATGTACCACATTATTATTAGTGTATAGAAATAAAGTTGACTGACATTGGTTATCTGGTCTCTTGAATATATGTGATAATGAACCAAACTGTGTGAAAGGATTTACTGTACAATTCATCAACCTTAAGGAAAATTGTATAGTTTGCAATATAATTAAAGAGACAATGGCATCTTTTGGGCTGGATTTGTGCACATCATCAAATCCATACTTCACCATGAGTCAATGTCACATCACCAACTAGCTCCCTACTGTGTAAGTTGTCACCCTGCTAGGAGATTCAAAAGGGGGGCAAAACCATTCCTTATTTCACTGTGCTTCCTACGCTCCAGAATCTTGTATGTTATAATCATTAGCCAGATCTAAAATCCTTTGCAGTTAAGGAAAAGACTCTCAGCCCTTGACTACAAGGGAGTTTGTTTCAGGCCCTGTACAGGTAAAAGAATCACTTATTTTCTCCACATCTGCTGTGGGTAGGATCCATGTCTGCCCACTCTCACAATAGACTGTCGTAGACAACATTTGCATTTTACAATACAGCAATAAAGATACACATTCCCTGTCATCCACTCCCAGCTTCTAGGAAACAGAGGCTAAGGACCCCAACCCTTCCCGTCCTGGTTAACAGCCATTAATGGACCTATCCTCCATGAATTTAGCTAGCTTATTGGCTCCCAGAGTGTGTATTTTATTTTTCACCAACTGAGTTTTATTGCTCTTAAAATTTTTGAAACAAAATAATCTCTCTCCTTTGTGTGAGTGTGGGTTCTTCTGGATTTCTGTTTTTCTTTCAATGTACCATTGCCTCACCTGGTATAGACATAGTTTATGTAGGCACAACCTAAGTCAGTGGATGAAGAAATCAGAAGGTCTGATATATCAAGAAATGTCTAGGGGAAATGCAATGAAGAGATTACAGAGTTACTAGCTCTGATATCTTTGATTGAACAGGAAAGATCTGCTACTTCTCTTTAAATATATCTATATTTTATTGCTCATAACATTTGGAGAAATAAACAATCTCTCTCTCTCTCTCTGTATTTTTACCTCATTCGATAGATAGATACCTTTCTTTTTCTTCGGTTTTTCATTTTTCTCCAACCACTTTCTCCCTTCTGGATAAAAGTAACTCTCTTATTTCTTTCTTCATGAGTTTTCATTTTTATTTCACTTATATTTCTTTATATGCGGTTGAATTCCAGTCTCAGTTGTACTTGTCTGTATCTATGTGAAGCTGATGCAGTTTAATTTGGTGAATCTGTGAACAGGAAACTGCTTGTAGTGTGTGTGTAGGAGAATATGTTTGTTTGTTTTTTCGCTTTTTTATGTCTGTGTATGTTTCCCAGCTGCATCTATCAAATGGTGCAAATTTTTCTAGGAATCAGCTCTGAGGGAAGACAACTGGAATGACCTTCATGCAAAATTCAGCCTCTTTGGTGTTTCAGTTTGTGCCCTATGGGGTATGTTTATACTGAATTTGGCAAATGTAATTCTCCGTTCCAGTAGACCTACACACTCTGTCTTTGATTGAGCTATTGTGCTGAAAATAGCAGTGTACTCTCAGCAGCACAGACTAGCTACCTAAGCCAAATCTGAGATCCTAGGTATTTTCTAGACATAGGTGGCCATCCCAAACAGCTGCATGTGCTACTATGTTCTCACTGGTAATTTTATCCTGCTAGCTTGATCAAAGTTAGTGCATGTACGTCTACTCAAACTGGGAATAACACCTTCCAGCTGCAGGGGAGACGTACCCATGGAAGAACTCTACATCTCTTTCATATCCAATCTATTGATTTATTGTTATGTCTTCTAGATTTCTTGATATAATATTGATAGGATAAAGATATTTCAAAATCCCAGGCTAAAAGTATTTCTTTAAGGTTCAAGAGAGATTAATGGAGTAAAAAGGGACATTTTTGTAATTCAATAGGGTTTTATCCTCTTGGTTCACCTATATTGGAAGCTCAGACTCTTAATTATATGACCCTTCCTCTGTTTATTGACAACTTCACTTCATTTTCCCAGTAGAGAGATGCAGCAGTACGAGGTTGCCTGCTCCAGGTTTCTCCTAGTGTAATTGACAGCACAACCTTACTGGGTGCACTCCTCCAATATTTAATGATTTTCTTTTTCTAGATACACACTATGGAGAAAGCAGAAGGAAGAAACCAAACACCCATTGAGGAATTTATCCTCTTAGGATTTGGGAATGTCTCTGACCTGCAGCCGCTTCTCTTCCTGCTGTTTCTAGTGATCTTCATTGTGACTGTGGCAGGCAACATCGTGATTGTTGCGCTAGTTGTGGCTGACCAGCACCTTCACACTCCCATGTACTTCTTCCTGGGGAGCTTGTCCTGCCTGGAGATCTGCTACAGCTGCACCTTGCTACCCAAGCTGCTGGCCAGTCTCCTGACTGGGGACAGAACTATTTCTATTAAGGGCTGTATCCTGCAAACATATTTCTTTGGTATCCTGTCAGCTACAGAATCTCTGCTGCTCGCGGCAATGTCCTTAGACCGGTATTTAGCAATATGCCATCCACTCCGTTATGCAGCTCTGATGAATGTCAAGGTTTGTTGCCAGCTAGTGGCAGGATCCTGGATAAGTAGCTTTGTAGGCTGCACCACAATAAATGGTTTCCTGTTCGAATCAATGTTTTGTGATTCCAAAGAAATTGACCATTTCTTTTGTGATTTTTCACCCGTGATAAACCTGTCCTGTGGCAACACACAGACAGTGCAGGTGTTGACATTTATTGTCTCTGCCATAGGGACATCTGTGCCCTGTCTTCTGGTCCTGACATCCTACATTCAAATCATCGCCACCATCCTGAGAATCCCTTCCACCACAGGGAGGCAAAAGGCCTTTTCCACCTGCTCCGCTCACCTCATTGTGGTTATAATTTACTATGGGACATTGATTACTGTCTATGTGGTTCCAACAGCCAACAGTCACAATGTCCTACACAAGCTATTCTCTATCTTCTACACAGTCCTGACTCCCATGATCAACCCTGTCATCTACAGCCTGAGAAACAAGGACGTCAATGAGTCCCTGAGAAAAGCTATTCTTAAGCTAATGTCTTTCAGAAACAGGCACAGAAGCTTAAATGACAAATTTTAGCATATTGTAAAATAGAATTGAACTGGTATAGTTTCTTCGCATGGCCTGTTTAAGTCTTTGAGAGCAGAATTACCCCTCATTGACCTTACTTCATCTTTTTCTTTCTTTCTTTCTTTCTTTCTTTCTTTCTTTCTTTCTTTCTTTCTTTCTTTCTTTCTTTCTT
>ML677535.1:538972-551082 GCA_007922305.1 Dermatemys mawii | reverse complement strand
AAAGAAAGAAAGAGTCAATGAGGGGTGATCCTATTCTCAAGGACTCAAATGGGCCATGCTAAGAAACTGTAACAGTTCATCTCTATTTTACCATATGCTAAAATTTGTCATTTAAGCTTCTGTGTCTGTTTTTGAAAGCAATTAGTTTAAGAATAGCTTTTCTCAGGGACTCATTGACATCCTTGTTTCTCAGGCTGTAGATGACAGGGTTGATCATGGGAGTAAGGACCGTGTAGAAAACAGAGAATATTTTCTGTAGGACCTTGGGAGTGTTGATTGTGGGAACCACATAGACAGTAATCAATGTCCCATAGTAAACTATAACCACGATGAGGTGAGTGGAGCAGGTGGAAAAGGCCTTTTGCCTCCCTGTGGTTGAAGGGATTCTCAGGATGGTGGTGATGATTTGAATGTAGGATGTCAGGACCAGTAGACAGGGTATAGATGTCATCATGGCAGAGACAATAAATGTCAGCAGCTGCACTGTCTGCGTGTCACCACAGGACAGCTTTATCAGGGGTGAAATATCACAAAAGAAATGGTCAATTTCTTTTGAATCACAAAACGTTGATTCAAAGAAGAAAATATCTGTTGTGGTGTAGCCTACAAAGCTACTTATCCAGGACCCTGCCACTAGCTGGAAACAAACCCTGATATTCATCAGAGCTGCATAACAGAGTGGATGGCATATTGCTAAATACCGATCATAAGACATTGCCGTGAGCAGCAGAGTTTCTGTTGCTGTCAAGATACCAAAGAAATATGTTTGCAGAATACAGCCCTTAATAGAAATAGTTCTGTCCCCAGTCAGGAGACTGGCCAGCAGCTTGGGTAGCAAGGTGCAGCTGTAGCAGATCTCCAGGCAGGACAAGCTCCCCAGGAAGAAGTACATGGGAGTGTGAAGGTGCTGATCAGCCACAACTAGCGCAACAATCACGATGTTGACTGCCACAGTCACAATGAAGATCACTAGAAACAGCAGGAAGAGAAGCGGCTGCAGGTCAGGGACATTCCCAAATCCTAAGAGGATAAATTCCTCAATGGGTGTTTGGTTTCTTCCTTCTGCTTTCTCCATAGTATGTATCTAGAAAAAGAAAATCATTAAATATTGATGGAGTGCAGCCAGTCAGGTTGTGCTGTCGATTACATTAGGAGAAACCTGGAGCAGGCAACCTTGTATCACTGCATCTCTCTGTTGGAAAAGTGAAGTTGTCAATAAAAAGAGGGAGACTCATATAATTAAGAGTCTGAGCTTCCAATATAGGTGAACCAAGAGCACAGAATCCTACTGGATTACAAAAATGTCCCTGCTAAATCACTTAATCTCTCTTGAATCTTAAAAAAAATTTAGGCTGGGATTTTGAAATATCTGTCTCAGAGCAGTGTCATATCAAGAAATGTAGAGGACATAAGAAAAAAATCAATAGATTGGGAATGAAAAATATTTAGAGTTCAACCATGTGTATCACTCCCCTGTAGCTGGGAGGTGTCATTCCCAGCTTTGGTAGATTTACATGCACTAGCTTTGATCAAGCTAGCAGGATAAAATTACCAGTGAGAACACAGCAGCACACACGATCGTTTGGAATGGCCACCAACGTGCATACTGAAGATCTTAAATGAGATTTGGCTCAGGCAGCTAGTCTGTACTGCCAAGGCTATGCTTCTAGTTTTAGCTCAATAAAAGATAGAGTGTGAAGGTCTACCAGAGCAGGGAATTACACTTTCCAGGTGCAATATAAACATACTCCATAAAGCACATATCGAAACACCAAAGAGGTTGCTGTTTGCTTGAAGGTCATTCCAGTTGTCTTCTATCAGAGCCGATTACAAGACAAATTTGCACCATTTGATAGATGCAGCTGGGAAACAGACACAAACATACCAAAAAAAAAAAAATCAAACAAACACAAAAACCACTCCTAAATACACACAACAAGAACTTTCCTGTTCACAGTTACACCAAATTAAATTGCATCAGCTTCACATGGATTTAGATAAGTGCAAATGAGATTATGCACTGTGTGCACTTTCTTGCACTGTGCTGCTGTGGAAGCTGCAAACCCTCTGCCGGTCCTACACAATCTCCAGCATTCACACTGGTAGGGAGATGCCCAGCTGCCGTTACATGCAGGCTCCCTGATCAGCCACTGCATGAACCAATAATAGAGAAGCTACAGCCAAGATAGCCACCAGCTTCCCAGCCTAGGACCCCAGAGCTGTACCACCCAGACCTGGTCAAAACAGTGACCAGTATGAATTTGTTACCTGGTTCACCTCTCCCTGAATGTGGAGGGGAATATGCCCACTTGTGCTGACCAAGTTGAGACTTTTCCTTAGACACTTCATTTAGGCGCACAGTGCTTTAAGTTAAACTAGTTTATTAACTACAAAAGTGATTATTAGGAATAGGAAACAGATCAAACCAGCAAAGAAACAACAATTCAAACTCTGCTCAACACACTAGTTATATTGACTATGAATTAGCAACGTCTCGCCCTGACTGAGATACCATGACTTCTAGCAGATTCTCAAGGCACAAGCTTCATTTACTTTGCTGCTTGGGTTTCTCAGGATTCCATACACAGGCTAGAAATCTCTTTAACTTAGATCCAGTACTCCCTGAGTTCAGTCTTTGTTTCTCAGGTCTCTCCAGGAATCATCTTGTGTGGCATGGTATTGCTCCCTGTCATATATAACTTACATAAATTTAGCTTATAATGTTTCGAAACCTTTGTTTCAAAACTTGGTTCCCAGACCAGTTTGTGGAAAAATACAGATGTCCCAACTTGGAGTCCAGAGTCATTAGGTCTGGTCACCTTGTAGTGTCATAGCAACCATTAATTACAGGTTCTCTGGAGTGTTCTCAGGAAGCTCACCATTTGGGAGATAAACTTCTTCCAAGGCCAGTTGTTTTCCCTAATGGTTCCTTACCATGAATCAGCCCTTCCCGACCAACTACCTAGACTGAAACCATCTAAACTAGTGGATATTGTCCAGATGAAATTACATTTGAAATACAGATACATAGTCAATACTCCTAACTTCAGGTACAAAAATGACACATGCATAGAAATAGGATAATCGTATTCAGCAAATCATAGCTTTTCCAAAGACACCGTAAATCATCCATCTGGCACAAATTGCATCATAATTATGTTATAAACATTTCATAATCATATCCCTGTGAAGAATATGTTACACCATCTACCTTCATTTACTTTCCCAGTGGATTGAACAATCAATCCTATTCTTTCTGACATGGTGGATGCCTGAACAGGAATTTTTCATTTATAAATCAGGTGATTTCTTTTTAACTCTACTACTTTCCCTTTCCCACAGATGATCTATTGCCAGCTGTACCCTAAGCCTAATCCCTCCATCACAATTTATGAGACAAGATTATAGTCTTTGCACTGCAATTTCCATTCTCTTCTACTATTCATGGTCTTCAACTATTTCAGTAAACTGAGTTTTGTGTTCCTTCCTGGATGTCTCAATCGTGCTGTGCTTTTTGGTGTATTTTGTTGCTATTCCCTTTCACAGAATTGGCATCTCTTCTGCTCGGAAATTTCTCCTCCATGTGAAATGATGTGATCTCTCTTGATATTTCTGTTGGTGGGAATTTGAAATTATTGCAGAAGGAAAGTGAATATTTAGTTTTTGAAAGGAAGAACAATGGCACAAGGGCAATCTTATTTCTAACCTCAAAGGAGAAGTCATGGAAAATAACTGATTCCAAAGTTCTTCCTTAGTTCAAAAGGAATTATCTTGGGAAAAGCTCTCTGACTTCTTCTCTACATTAGATCCAACCAGATGACCACAATGGTCTATTTTGGCTTCAGAATCTATGAATTATTTCTGGAAACACCTTCCAGAGAAATGGGATATCTCTCTGAAAAATATCCTCATGTTCAGCTGAACTTGCTGGGTGTCATTCAGGAAATGCCAGGTGAGATATTACAGCTGGGATTATCCTAAAGGCCTCTACTGACCCTAAAATGTTTGATTTTATGAAAACTTCACTCAAGTCAACAGTACAGATTCCTCTCTAACTTAAACTAATGTAAAATAAAATCATTCAGCTTTGGTAAATAGATTCAAGACCATGTAAACCACATCTATGAAAGAAAGTCTATGAGTTTATAAATGATGAGGAACAAATCAAACTCCAACAAAAATAATCAACACTACACCTTTTGGCTTCACAAAGTTCCTAGGCCTGGTGTAAATAGCCTTTACTCCAGTAGCATATCAGTTATCGTAACCTGGGCCAGTATTTCTGTAATAGAAATACACTGGTTTAGATACACCTCTGGTTTATCCACAGTGAAATGATGGGAGTTACACCAGGGACCAATTTGCCCCTTTGTATTGAAAAATCACTGCAACTTGCTAGCAATATTTCAGGGACATGACATAATCATTGTTGCTTTTAATTAATTCCCAAAGGTCCTAATTACAAACCTTTCATCACCAGTGGAATATATTAATGAAGACACAATTTAGACTCCACCAAGGAGTTCTTGTATATATACATCAGTTATTTAAATCTCTAGCTCCCCAGTTGTCGCAAACAGGCTAAGTTAAGGGGCTCGGAAAAAGACAACTGGATTTTTCATCCCTACGTGTTGGTACGAATCCAGATGTTTTTGCTACTGTCTAAATGGTAGCTTTGGCCCATTTTCTAGAAGACACAAGTGAAAACCATGACTACAGCTCCAGGCTTAGGATGTGTGTGAAGCCAATAGATGGAGTGTTGATGACTTCTGATGGAGTTTGATCTGTTCCTCATCATCTGTACCCTTGCATTGGTAGGAGTGAATATATGTATAATAGTTATGGAAAATTCAATGTATAGAGTTACAAACCCTGCTAATTAGTACCAACAAACAAAGAATGGTACTAGTTAAAAACTCAGGCATACTCATTAATACTCATTTTATTTGAGAAGACACTCAAAATACCATAGTTCTTTATTGCTTAGATTTTTAAAGAAACCAAGGGGAAATAGGTGCCCAAGGGTCATTGAAAAACACTTAAAACTGGGCACCTAACTCCCTTAGGTCACCTTAAAGTTTCACAAAAATTGCTATTTTGTACCAAATGAATTTACAATAACAAAAGAATGACACTTTAAGATACAGTAAAACTTCAGCAATTATATGATATACAGAAGTGATAGAGAGCCAGTCAGTTCTTACCCAGATGAGGTTTACATGGGCTTGAATCTATTTACCTCAGCTGAATGACTCTTGTTTTACATTGGTTTATGTTAGAGGGGAATCTGAACTATTAACTTGAGTGAACTTTAAATAAAATCAAACATATTAAGGCCTTTTGGGTAATCTCATCTGTAGAATCTCAACTGGTGGTTCCTGAATGTTATCCCAGAAAGTTGAGCTGAACATGAGGATACTCTCCATAGAGATATCAAATCCCTCTGGAAGGTGTTCCTAGAGATAATTCATTGATACCAAGGCAAAAAGGGACCATTGCAATCATCTGCTCTACCCTCCTGTAGAGCACAGGCCAGAGAACTTCTCAAAAAAATAATTCCTTTGGAACTAGAGCAGAACTTAAAAAAAAAAATCCAATCTTGTTTTAAAACTTGCCAGTGATGGAGAATCTATCACAACCCTTGGGAAATTGTTTCCATGATTAATTATTTTCTCTGTTAAAAATTATGCCTTATTTCCAGACTGTGATTAAGTTATTGCTTACCCTTCACTTCAATACATATAACTCTTTCAGTTTCTATTATGAGACAGTTTTCTAGACCAAGAATCAATTTTCTAGCCTTTCTCTGAAACCATTCCAGTTACTCAACATGATTTTGAATGTAAGGACACCCAGGACTGGGAATAAAATTCCGGTGATCTGGTCTCACCAATGTTGCATACATTTACACTACTGTGAATGAAAGGAGAAATAGTCCTTCAGTGGAGTGAGTTATTTTTATGCACCTGGCTGAGAGGAGAACATTTAAGGCATTTCAGACAAGATGATTATCTATTTAAGACAAGAATGGAGATGCACAATTTATCCACTCCCCAATTCCCCAAAGCGCCACACAAAACCGAATCAAACCATAGTCATTGAGTAAGGAAACATTCTCCTTCCTGTTGATTTCCTGAGAGCACATTTGATCTGCTTGTTCCTCAGTCTGTAAATAATGGGATTAAATGTTGGAGTGAAAAACCCCTGTCTAGCCCGCCATGGTCTCTTGTCCTCCAGTTCATTACTCCAGATACTGTATTAATAATAACACTAATGGACACGTGTTCATGTCGCCAAAATTCTGTGGAACTGTGAATCAGAGAAAGCTGGGCAGCTTAGTCTCCTCAGAAACTCTCCAGGCATCTTGCAGAGGAGGCGGCGGCCAAGGAAGGTGTGTGTGTGCACCAGCTGGCGGGAACCCAAACAGCTTAGCTAGACTTCCTAGTTTCCTGTGAAAACTCCTGTGAAATCCATGTGTTTCTGTGTTCCTGTCAAATCAGCCTTTTATAAGTGAAAACTGTTTCAACAGAAAATCTACAACCAGCTCTCACCCTTCTATCTGGCCTTTTCAGGGTGGGTGGGAAACATGGGTGGCACGTGACTCCCACATTTGGGGAGGTTTGGCTCAAGTGCTGGAAGCTCCCTAGAAGTGGGGGCCCTGCTCTGGCTTGAGGCCTGCCTGCACTTGGCCTTTTCCTCTGAGGCTCTGCCTAAGCTCCACCCCTGCTCTGACCTGAGGCCCACTCCCACTCTGCCCCTCCACCAGGCCTCCTTGTCACACTCCACTAATGCCTCTTTGCACCTTCCCCCGAGGCCTCACCCAGCCATCCAGGACCGTAAAGGTGCAAGTGGTAGGTGTGGGAGAAGGGCAGGAGTGGGGATGGGATGACCGGCCGTGAGGGTGGAGCCTCAGGGGAAGAGGTGGAGTGTGGGTGGGAAGAGGAGCAACCTGGGCAGGGTCATGGAGTAGAGCATGGGTGGAGTCACATGTCCTGAGTGCCCTTTCATCACTCTAAAGGCAATGGGCCAGGGCGCCCCCAAAGCCAGGTGCACTACGTCCCATTTGGGGAGGCTTATCCTTCCCCTGGCCTAATATACCCACCGCTATGCCTTGTTGACTCTGAGATCTGGACCAGAGACTTCACAATCAGTCCCTACAGCTCCTCAGAGGACATATTCCTAACAAATTATTTTGAGGGTTTTTTTTCTTTTTTTGAAGGAGAGAGTGGTGTTGCCTCGTTCCAGTGCTTGGATGTCCCTGCATTTGGAATGATTCCCATGGCTAGTCCAGTAGACACCGAGTGTGGTGATTATCCCAAAATGTTATTCCCAGAAATACTTGAATTAAAAGGGAATCACCAGCAGCAGTGAATCATAGAATTATAGTAGATTAGTGTAGGAAGAGTTAAACCCCTGTTCAAGCACAACCAACCCCAACTAAATCATCCCAGCCAGGACTTTTTCAAGCCGGGCCTTAAAAACCTCTAAGGATTCCACCACTTCCCAAAGGAACCCATTCCAGTGCTTAACCACCCTCCTGGTGAAATAGTGTTTCCTAATATTCAACCTAGAGCTCCTCCACTGCAACTGAAGACCATTGCTCCTTGTTCTGTCATCTGCCACCACTGAAAACAGTCTAACTCCATCCTCTTTGGAACGCCCCTTTCCTCAGCTTCTGCTCATAAATCATGTATCCCAGGTCCCTAATCATTTTCTTTTCTCTCCGCTGGACTCTCTCCAATTTGTCCACCTATTTTCTGCGGTACAGAGCCAAAAACTGGACACAGTACTCCAGATGCAGCCTCACCGTGCTGGAAAGAGGGTAACAATTACTTTCCTTGATCTGATGGCAATGCTCCCAGAAATGCAGCCTAATATGCCATTGCTGCTTGGTAAATTACTACACCACCAGTTCCATAACTCTAATCTGCCATCTCCCTAGTAAACAGAATTATTTCCTTTGAGATGTGTAGTTCTCCTCTCCTTTAAAGGTAGCATTTTGACTCTATTAATATTGATGTTTCCATTCTCTCAGTAGTGACTATATTATTAATTTCTCCTTTTCACTGCATTTAAACACTCATCAGTGGAAATTTCAAGGGAGATTTTGCCTTCTCACATAAAAATTGAATAACAAACTGATGACACCTCCATTTTTTGCTTATGGATACAAGGTGAAATGAAGGAAGCAGCATATCAGACCCTAGAATAGCTGAAAGGAAAACACAGATGTCTTCCCCATGCAAACTGATGCACAAGAAAGGAGATGGCTTCTAGAATCTGTATCCAGGTCACATCAGAGATTCTACTTGCAGTGCATCCACATCAAAGGTAACCAGAACTTCCCAATGAAAATGAAATCATCATATTTACAGATGGAAAACTCATCTTGTGTTCTCCATTTACTCTTCTCAGTGCAAGAATTTGCCTTTCAGTACAGTCCCTGCATACTTCGCATTCTTGTTCTGTGGATCAATCAGTTACTTGTCTCCAGTTTTCCACTGATATAACTCCACTGGTGTCATTTTAGAGTTATAATGGCTAAAAACTGGTATAAATTATGGATAATCCAGCAAAGTCATGTTGTCTCTTATTAATTATAACAATCAGCTATAATTCTGTTCTTCACTTTACCTGAAGTAATTTTACATTACTTAGTTGATTTGTCTCCCATTGCCTTGGAATTCAAAAGCCTCATAACAGACTTCACAGGAAGGAAATTTCAAGTGCTAAAACATCTAATATTGGCATTGTTGTATATTATCCTCTTCCTTTGGCCAGAATAAAAATTTTCTGAAGTCACTTGGGAATTCTGAAGTCTAAGGTCTTGTCTATATGGTCCTGCTACAGGGATGTGACTAGCAATGTGCTACACAGTAACTTACCTGTGTGTGTCCTGCGGGCGTGAACTTAAGATTCCCAGTGAGCAATAACATAGCCCTCTTCAAGTAGGAGATATGAGTGTGAAGAAGGAACCCTTTAGTCTGCAAGCGCAGCAGCTAAAGGGGGAGTTTCAGAATGCAACTTTGGTGTGCTCTGTTGTTCACAGCCCCCTAGTCCAACTTGAGTGACAATGTACATATGTCCTTAGTCTCAGTGAAGGTAGTGGGATGGTGACATCTAAGAGTCAGATTGTCAAAGGTATTCAGGTGCCTAAAATTGCAGTTAGACACCTAGTGAGATTTTAAATAGCATCTCAGTACCTAGCTCTTATTGATTTCCATGACACTTGAATGCCTAGGCATGTTTTTAGAGCAAATTTGGAACTTACCTACTTCTTTAGGGGCCTAAATATCTTTAACATTTTGACCTTATATCACTTTTGAAAGGGAGATTTAGAATGAAAATGACAAAAAGATTAAAGTGAGTTAGATTCTGGGAGCTGGGCTTCTATCTCCCTTAGGCTCCTTCAAAATCCCAGCATGACTCTCCTCTGTTACAACAGTGTTTTTAATATTTTTACTGTATTTATCACAGAATTATGGAAGATTAGGATTGGAAGAGACCACAGGAGCTCATCTAGTCTAACCCCTGTGTGATGCTGCACTCCATAAGTTTTATGGAAATATGCTAATGATTGTAAATATAATGTAAGTGGAACATGTTTTATGCAAAAGATCTTTTGTAAGGTATCAGTACAAAGCTTATAATCTACTGAATGTGTTCATCCTATTTGTATGTATGTATGTATCATTCTTGTATCTGAAGCTAAAAATATAAAGTATAACTCTAAGGTACTATTGTAATTATGCAAAATGTGGGCCATTCATAGTGGTTTAGAGTCTTGATGGCTCCCATCAACTAGGACAGCTGGTTGTTAATGGCTCTGTTTACTTGTAAGCCTTTCTGTGTTCCCCTGAGTCAGGCCGGAAAGAATGAAGGTTTAGGGTCCCCCAGGACATGTGACCATGTCACCTGGTATTGGAATCCATCTTAAACCTGGTGCTTTTCCATTTAGAAGAGGGTTAGGACTCAGAGAGACAAAAGTTTCCACCCAATTTATTTGGAGTTTGGATCCCATTGGGAACTGGGTGTCTGGGTGTGGAGACAAGTGACTTTCTGAGCAATTTTTGGTTAACATCTGCAGCTTTGTGGGTGTGACCCAAACCCTGAGTCTGTTGCAGCAGACTACAGTGTCTAGCACAACAAGACAGGGTTGTGGAGCCCCAAGCTGGGAGTGGAAAATCTCTAAGGATGGAGATTGCACTACCTTCTTAGGTAACCCATTCCAAGACTTCACCACCCTCCTAATGAAATAGCTTTTTTCCTAATATTCAACCTAAGTTTCCCCAGCTGTGAGCTGAGACCATTGATCCTTGTTCTGTCATCTGGCATCAATGAGTACAGCCTACCTACATCATCTTTGGAGCCCCCTTTCAGGTAGTTGAATGATGCTATGAAATCCTCTTTCAGTCTTCTCTTCTGGAGACTAAATAAGCCCAGTTCCCTCATCCTGGATTTCTTGAGGACCTCCTCTATGATTTTTGGGAACTAAGGTGATGCTAACTGGTCTATAGTTCCCCAGAGTATCCTTTTTCCTTTTTTTAAGGCTGGGCACTACGTTAGCCTTTTACTTCCACTGAGCTCTTTGTCGACATGCAAACCCTCTTGCTGATTTTTAAATGGCTGCTTTAGCTCCCCTAATGCAATTTCCATTCATTGTTTGAAAAGCACCTGACAAAGGAAGAGAAGCAAGGTTTATTAGGTGCTTTTAAAAATTACCCGCACAGATCCTGCCCTCATCCAAGATTTGGTTGGATTTTCAAAGGGGCTGAAAGGACTTCCCCCATCTGAGGCAGGGGCAATATTGAATGTCATCAGTTTATCAGACACGGGAGATGGATCTTGCACAGCAACCTACATGATTACAAAGGCAGATTCTGCGCAAAGTGAAATCAAAATCTAACAGCCCTCTCCGAAGAATACTCTGCCTGTTGCCTACTCACCACCAAACACACGTGCGCGCACACACACACACACACACACACACACACACACACACGGACATGCGCACACAAACACAGGAGTGCTCTAACTACACGGTTAAATATTATGAAGCGGGGGGTTGGTGCCCAGCATTTAAGTCCTAAAAGATTTTCATTCATTTTTGCTGAAAATCTTCAATTAATTTCAGTTAAATTCATGACTTATTTTGGACACAATAAATCAATTATAAATCCAAGCAGAGCTTGATACACGAGGCCACAAACTATATAAACCTCCATCTATGAACCCTATATGGCCGTGCATCAGGGGGCAGCAGGAAGGTGGGGTATGGGCCAGAGGAGCAATGGTTGCCAACAGGTTAAAAGGAGACAGGGAAAAAACAGGGCACACAAATGTGAAAGAACAAAGATACCAGGGAGACTCATCGAGATTTTTTTTTGTAGTCATTTTTTGTCAGACTTTGGTGGTAAATACTTTTACATGAGTAGTTCATTTCTCTCTGGGTGAAGGAGGACCATGTGATAGTAGCTAGGCTGAGATTTGAAAGCTGCCAAGTGCTTTTGGCTACACATTTCCTGTACATTTTAATTCATTCGTTTCTTTTTATTTGGTTGGGGAGGGAAATCAGCACTGCAAACATGTATGAGCAGGTAGGAAATTTCACAGGGCAGGTCACTGAGTCTCCCAACACACCACAGACTTTCATATTTTGTTTAACCAGCCACAGATCTGCATAGAATATCACCCAAAAAAAGTTCTCCAGTCACTGTATCCACAACACTTTCAACCTATTTTCAGATGTGTAATTGACAACAGAGGATCCTAGTGGGTGCAGAATGAATGTCATTCGCTTTATTGAAAGTGGAAGAGACCCAGAACCACTCACAAGATGTTAAGATCCTTGCTGAATTTGGGCACTAGTGTTCATGTACGGATGAATGTGCAGATGTATGAAGCAGAAAGATTTACTGAAATGTGTGTCTGAAAAAAAATAATAAAGAATGTCTCTTGTAGAATCACGTTTGGCATAAAAAAATGTGTATTAAATGTATGAATGATTAATGCTGAAAATGTATCACAGTAACAGAAAGAAAGAAAGAAAGAAAGAAAGAAAGAAAGAAAGAAAGAAAGAAAGAAAGAAAGAAAGAAAGAAAGAAAGAAAG
>ML677535.1:510256-538962 GCA_007922305.1 Dermatemys mawii | reverse complement strand
AAGAAAGAAAGAAAGAAAGAAAGAAAGAAAGAAAGAAAGAAAGAAAGGTCAATGAGGGGTAATCATATTCTCAAGGACTCAAGTGGGCCATTCTAAGAAACTATATCAATTGATCTCTTTTTTACTATATGCTAATATTTGTCCTTTAAGCTTCTATGCCTGTGTCTGAAAGCAATTAGTTTAAGAATCACTTTTCTCAGGGCCTCATTGACCTCCTTGTTTCTCAGACTGTAGATGACAGGGTTGATCATGGGAGTCAGGACTGTGTAGAAGACAGAGATTAGTTTTTGCGGGATCTTGTGACCGTTGGCTCTTGGAACCACATAGACAGTAATCAGTGTCCCATAGTAAATTGTAACCACAATGAGGTGAGTGGAGCAGGTGGAAAAGGCCTTTTGCCTCCCAGTGGTTGAAGGGATTCTCAAGATAATGTTGATGATATGAATGTAGGATATCAGGGTCAGTAGAAACGGTACAATTGTCCCTATGGCAGAAAAAGTAGTTATCAGCAGTTGCAAAGTCTGGGTGTTGCCACAGGAAAGATTTATCGTGGGTGAAATATCACAAACGAAATGGTCAATTTCTTTGGAATCACAGAACATTAATTGAAACAAGAAAATATGCACTATGGTGCAGAGCAGAAAACTACTTATCCAACATCCTGCCACTAGTTGGAAACAAACCCTACCATTCATCAGAGCAGCATAACGGAGTGGATTGCATATTGCTAAATACCGATCATAAGACATTGTTGCGAGCAACAGAGATTCTGTAACTGTCAGGCTATCAAAGAAATACATTTGCACAATGCAACCCTGAACAGAAATTGTTCTGTCCCCAGTCAGAAGACTGGCCAGCAGTCTGGGAAGCAAGATGGAGCTGTAGCAGATCTCCAGGCAGGACAAGCTCCCCAGGAAGAAGTACATGGGGGTGTGAAGGTGGCGATCAGCCACAACTAGCGCAACAATCAGGATGTTGCCAGCCACAGTCACAAT
The DNA here is from genome assembly GCA_007922305.1 of Dermatemys mawii. NCBI lineage: Eukaryota > Metazoa > Chordata > Testudines > Dermatemydidae > Dermatemys > Dermatemys mawii. The sequence goes on along the minus strand of ML677535.1, from coordinate 537,967 downwards.
GAAGATCACTAGAAACGTGAGGAAGAGAAGGGCCTGAAGTCCAGGGACGTTCCCAAATCCTAAGAGGATGAATTCCACAATGGGTGTTTGGTTTCTTCCTTCTGCTTTCTCCATAGTATGTATCTAGAAAAAGAAAATCATTAAATATTGATGGAGTGCACCCAGTCAGGTTGTGCAGTTAATTACACTAGGAGAAACCCAGGGCAGGCAACCTCGTACCACTGCATCTCTCTACTCGAAAAGTGAAGTTGTCAATATACAAAGAGAGACTCATATAAACAAGAGGTTGAGTTTCCAATATATGTGAACCAAGAACACAGAACCCTACTGAATTAAGATATGTCCCTTCTAACTCCCTTAATCTCTCTTGAACCATAAAGAAACAATTTTAGGGTAGGATTTTGAAATATCTTTAAACTATCAGTGTCATCTCAAGAAATCTAGAGGACATAACAAAAAATCAACAGACTCGAAATGGAAAATATTTAGCATTCAACATAGGTACAATTCCCCTGCAGCTGGGAGGTCTAATTCCCAGCTTGCGCAGTGGCATGTAGACTAGCTTTGATAAAGATAGCAGAATAAAATTATCAGTGAGAACACAGCAGCTCACGCAACCATGTACATACCGAAGATCTCAGATGACATTTGGCTTGGGCAGCTAGTCTGTGCTGCCGAGGCTAGGCTTCTATTTATAGCTCAATAGCTCAATCAAAGATAGAGTGTGTAGGTCTACCGGAGCAGGGAACTACACTTGCCAGATGCAGTATAAACATACCATATAAGGCACATACTGAAAAACCATAGAGGCTGAGGATTCCTTGAAGGTCTATCCAGTTGTCTTCTATCTGAGCCGATTCAAAGATAAATTTGCACCATTTTATACATGTAGCTGAGAATCAGACATGGACATACAAAAAAAAAATCCTAAACACATACTACAGGCAGTTTCCTGTTCACAGTTACACCAAATTAAATTGTGTCAGCTGCATGTGGATTTAAACAAGAGCAACTGAGATTGGAATCCAACCACATATAAAGAAATATAAGTGATATAAAATTGAAGTTTCATGAAGAGAGAAATAAGAGAGTATTTTTATCCAGAAGGGAGAATGTAGTTGGAGAAAAAAGAAAAACTGAAGACAAAGAAAAAGATATATAGAGCGAATGAGATAAAAATACAGAGAGAGTAAGAGAGTGAGGGAGATTGTTTATTTCTCCAAATGTTATGCCTTTCCCACACACTTTTCTTGATATATCAGACCTTCTGATCTCTTCATCCACTGACTTAAATTGCGCCCATATAAACTGTGTCTATACCAGGCATAGCAATGGTACATTGAAAGAAAAATGGAAATCAAGAGAAAACACACACATGCATATAGAAAACAGCTTATCGTGTTTCAAAACTTTTAAGAACAATAAAACTCACTTGGTGAAAAATAAAATACACAGTCAAGGACACATAAATTAGATAAATTCATGGAGGATAGGTCCATTAATGGCTGTTAACCGGGATGGTAAGGGATGGTGTCCCTAACCTCTGTTTCCCAGAATCTGGGAATGGGTGACAGGGAATTTGTACCTTTATAGCTATATTGTAAAACACAAATGTAATCCAAGACAGTATATTGTGAGAGTGGGCAGGGAAGACATAGATCCTACCCACAGCAGACATAGAAAAAATAGCTGATGCCTTTGCCTGTATGGAGCCTGATACAACCCCTCTTGTAGTCCTAACAGGATGACAACTTACATAGTAGGGTCTGGTTGGTGATATGAATTTGACTCATGGTGAAGTAGGGATTTGATGATGTGAACAAACCCATTCCAAAAAATACCATTGTCTCTTTAATTGTATTGCAACAAATATAATTTTACTTACTGTTGATGGATTGTATGGTAAATCCCTCCACCCACTTTGGTTCATTATCGGATAAATTAAAGAGACCAGATAACCAATGTGAGTCAAATTTATTTCTATACACCAGTAATAATATAGTCCATTAAAAATAATGGGCTATGGGGAAGAGATCACTTGATGAAGATCTGTTCTGTTCATTCCCTCTGAAGCACCTGGCATTGGCCATTGTCTGAAGACAGGATACTGGGCTAGATGGACCTTTGGTCTGACCAATTTTGGCCGTTCTTATGTTCTAAATCTGAGAACCGCTCAATGTTCTTTCTTAGGCATATTTTGCTATAACCCATCTGTGATGGGTTCCCCCCGGCGACCTACCTGGAACTAAGATTCCACTGAGCCTCTGACCCACCGCTCTGGGCTCTTTCTCACACTCTGCTGCTGTGGAAGCTGCAGACCCACTCCTGGCCCTACACATCCTCCAGCATTCACACTGGTAGGGACACGCCCAGCTGCAGTTACATGCATTCTCCCTGATCAGCCACAGCATGAACCATCAATACAGAAGCTACAGTCAAGATAACCAGCAGCTTCCCAGCCTAGGACCCCAGAGCTGTACCACCCAGACCTGGTCAAAACAGTGACCAGTATGAATTTGATTCCCATTCCAACTGTCCATGAATGTGGAGGGGAATATGCCCACTTGTGCTGACCAAGCTGAGAGTGTTCCCCAGACACACCATTTAAAGGCACAGTGCTTTAAGTTAAACTACAAAGAAGTTTATTAACTACAAAAGTGATTATTAGGGATAGGAAACAGATCAAAGAGTATTACCAGCAAATAAACAGAAATTCAAATTCTGCTTAACACACTAATTTGATTGACTATGAATTAGCTGTGTCTCGCCACGACTGAGATAACAACAGTTTGGAAGATGCTGAAGGCACAAGCTTCATTTACTTTGCTGTGTGGGTTTCTCACATTTCCATACACAGGCTAGAAAGCCCTTTAACCAGCACTTCCCCCAGTTCAGTCTTTGTTCCTCGGGTCTCTCCAGGAATCCTCTTATGTGGCATGGTATCGATCCCTGCCTTATATAACTTTAGCTTAGGGTGGAAACCCTTTGTTTCAAAACTTGGTTCCCAGACCAGTTTGTGGAAAAATACAGACGTCCCAAGTTAGAGTCCAGAGTCATCTGGTCTGGTCACCTGACCTTGTAGAGTCATGGCTACCATTACTTACAAGCTCTCTGGAGTGTTCTCAGGAAGCTCACCATTTGGGAGATAAACTTCTTCCAAGGCCAGTTGTTTTCCCTAATGGCTCGTTACCATGAATCAGCCCTTCCCGACCAACTACCTAGACTGAAACCATCTAAACTAGTGGATGTTATCCAGATGTAACTAGATTTGAAATACAGATACATAGTCAATATTCCTAACTTCAGGTACAAAAATGACACATGCATAGAAATAGGATAATCATATTCAGCAAATCATAGCTTTTCCAAAGACACCTTAAACAACCCATCTTGCACAAAATGAATCATAATTATGTTATAAACATTTCATAATCATATCCCTGTGAAGAATATGTTACACCATCTACCTTCATTTACTTTTCCAGTGGATTGAACAATCAATCCTATTTTTTCTGACATGGTGGATGCCTGAACAGGAATTTTTCATTTATAAATCAGATGATTTCTTTTTAACTCTACTGCTTTCCCTTTCCCACAGCTGATCTATTGCCAGCCGTAACCTAAGCCTAATCCCTCCATCACAATTTATGAGACAAGATTATAGTCTTTGCACTGCAATTTCCATTCTCTTCTATTATTCATAGTCTTGAATTATCTCAGTAAACTGAGCTTTGGGTTCCTTCCTGGATGTCTCAATCGTGCTGTGCTTTTTGGTGTATTTTGTTGCTATTCCCTTTCACAGAATTGGCATCTCTTCTGCTCGGAAATTTCTCCTCCATGTGAAATGATGTGATCTCTCTTGATATTTCTGTTGGTGGGAATTTGAAATTATTGCAGAAGGAAAATGAATATTTAGTTTTTGAAAGGAAGAACAATGGCACAAGGGCAATCTTATTTCTAACCTCAAAGGAGAAGTCATGGAAAATAACTGATTCCAAAGTTCTTCCTTAGTTCAAAAGGAATTATCTTGGGGAAAGTTCTCTGACCTGTTCTCTACTTGAGATCCTACCAGATGATCACAATGGTCTATTTTGGTTCTGGAATCTATGAATTATTTCTGGGAACACCTTCCAGAGAGATGGGATATCTCTCTGAAAGGTATCCTCATGTTCAGTGAACTTGCTGGATGTCATTCAGGAAATGCCAGGTGAGATATTACAGCTGGGATTATCCTAAAGGCCTCTACTGACCCTAAAATGTTTGATTTTATGAAAACTTCACTCAAGTCAACAGTACAGATTCCTCTCTAACTTAAACTAATGTAAAATAAAATCATTCAGCTGAGGTAAGTAGATTCAATCTCATGTAAACCTCATCTATGAAAGAAAGTCTATGAGTCTATGAGTCTATAAATCATGAGGAACAATTCAAACTCCACCAGAAATAATCAACACTAGAGCTATTAACTTCACAAAGGTCCTAGGCCTGGTGTAAGTAGCCTCTACTCCAGTGGCATATCAGTTATTGGAACCTGGCTCAGTATTTCTGTGATAAAAATACACTGGTTCAGTTATACCCTTGGTTTAGCCACAGTGAAATGATTGGAGTTGCACCAGAGACCAATTTGCCCCTTTGTATTGAAAAATCACTGCAACTTGCTAGCAATATTTCAGGGACATGACATAATCATCGTTGCTTTTAATTAATCCTCAAAGGTCCTAATTGCAAACCTTTCATCACCAGTGGGATATATTAATGAAGACACAATTTAGACTCCACCAAGGAGTTCTTGTATTTATACACCAGTTATTTAAATCCCTAGCTCCCCAGTTGTTGCAAACAGGCTAGGTTAAGGGGCTCGGAAAAGTCAGATGGATTTTTCATGCCTACGTGTTGGTATGAATCTAGGTGTTTTTGCTACTGTCTAAATGGTAGCTTTGGCCCATTTTCTAGAAGATACAAGTGAAAACCATGACTGCAGCTCCAGGCTTAGGACGTGTGTGAAGCCAATAGATGGAGTGTTGATGACTTCTGATGTAGTTTGACCTGTTCCTCATCATTAGTTTGTTCATGACACTGTACCCTTGTGTTGATAGGAGTGAATATATGTAGAATAGTTATGGAAAATTCAATGTATAGAGTTACAAACCCTGCTAATTAGTACCAACAAAAAAAAAAGAATGGTACTGGTTAAAAACTCAGGCATACTCATTAATACTCATTTTATTTGAGAAGACACTCAAAATACCATAGTTCTTTATTGCTTAGATTTTTAAAGAAACCAAGGGGAATTAGGTGCCCAAGGGTCATTGAAAAACACTTAAAACTGGGCACCGAACTCCCTTAGGTCACCTTAAAGCTTCACCTAACTCCCTTAGGTCACCTTAAAGCTTAAAAAATTGCTATTCTGTACCAAATGAATTTACAATAACAAAAGAATGACACTTTAAGATACAGTAAAACTTCAGCACTCATATGATATACAGAAGTGATAAAGAGCCAGTCAATTCTTACCCAGATGAGGTTTAGTTCAAAATAACTCTCTTTAAATCCTCTCTCAATCCATCTTTATATTTTCCTCTTTTATTTAACACTTTCTTAAGTTCCCTCTTTTCTTTTAAACTAACTCTTTTTAAATGCTCCTCTCTCAACCCACCTTTACATTTTCCTCTTATATTTCATAATTTTCCATTCTATAATAACTTTTTTCCAAACTTTTGCCTTTAAAATCCTATCTCCTTACTAAACCTAACCATTCTTTCTTTTTCCAATACTCCTTTTCTGTAAGCACTCTCTTTCTATTCTTTCAAACTAAATCTTTGTTTCTAAAAAAGAAGTCAAACATATGAAAACACAAGCACACAATATTCCCCTATCCAAACAGAATTTCTTTTTTAAATGGCCAACAGTGACAAACCTGTACACAACTGAAAATGGAAAAGGAGGATGCGAAATAAACCTTAAAGAGGGCATGGAAAGCTGTCAAAAAGTGTATGGTGATAAATAATATTAAGGTGTTAACTACTGAACAGATTTTAGATGTATTGGCTCTGATACCTTTCATTTAAAAGCAAGGATGTGATAGTCTTTAAAGAACTATATATTTTATTTCTCAAAAAATTGGAGAAACAAATCTCTCTCTCTCTCTTTCTTTCTTTCTCTCTCTCTCTCTCACACACACACACACACACACAGCTTCTGTGTGTGTGTGTATGTGTATTTTTGTCTCATTCTGTCTATATACTCTTCCTTTTTTTTCCATTTTTTTTTCATTTTTCTCCAAGCACATTCTCCCTTCTGGATAAAAATGACTCTTTTATTTCTCTCTTGATGAGTGTCCATTTTTTATGTCACTTGCATTTCTTTATATGAGGTTGGATTCTGATCTCAGTTGCACTTGTGTAAATTCACTTGAAGTTGACGTAATTTACCCTAGTGTAACTGAAATCAGGTAGTCTGCACTTGTTGTTTTTTTCTTTGGTTGTTTGCTTTGTTTTGTGTATGTGTGTGTGTGTGTGTGTATGTGTCTGTCTCTCTGTGTGTGTGTATCTTTGTCTGTTTCTCAGCTTCATCTAGTAAATGCTACATTTTTTTCTTTGAATCTGCTGGCATAGAGAGCAGCTGAATAGACCTCATATAAACCTCATCCTCTTTGGTGTTTCGGTATGTTTCTTATGGTGTATGTTTATATTGCATCTGGCAAGTGTAGTTCCCTGCTCCAGTAGACCTACAATCTCTGAGCCTTTGTGCTAAAAATAGCAGGCAAGCTGCCCAAACACAATCCCTTCTGAGATCCTAGTTACGTGCACGGGTGGGTATTGGTAGTCATTCCCCGTGCTGCTGTGTTCTCACTGTTCGTTGTCTCTTGTCTCCTATGTCTTCTAGATTTGTTGGTATGACACTGATAGGAAAAAGATATTTCAAAATTCCAGCCTAAAAATCTTTATTTAAAGTTCAAGAGAGTTTAAGAGAGTTAGGTGGGACATTTCTTTATTTCAGTTGGATTCTGGGCTCCTGGTTCACCTATATTGGAAGCTCAACCTCTTAATTATTTGACACTTCCTCTGCTTATTTCTTCCAGTGTATCCAACGGCACAAGCTGACTGCGTGGACTCCATCGATATTTAATGGGTTTCTGTTTCTAGATACATATTATGGAGAAAGCGGAATGGAGAAATCGTACAATCATTGTGGAATTCCTCCGCTGAGGATTCGGGAATGCCCCTGAGCTGCATCCCCTTCTCTTCCTGCTGTTTTTAATGATCTACACTGTGACTGTGGCTGCAAACATCCTCATTGTTGCACTAGTTGTGAACGATCAGCACCTTCACACCCCCATGTACTTCTTACTGGGGAACTTGTTCTGCGTGGAGATCTGCCACACCTCTAACATCCTGCCCAGGCTGCTGGCCAGTCTCTTGACTGGGGATGGAACCATTTCTGTTAAAGGCTGCTTTGTGCAAATATGTTTCTTTGGTATCATGTCAACTACACAATCTCTGCTGCTCACATCAATGTCTTATGATCCTTATTTGGCGATATGCAATCCACTCTGTTATGCTGCTCTGATGAATGGCAGGGTTTGTTGCCAGCTAGTGGCAGGATGTTGGATAAACAGCTTTCTGTTCTGCACCATAGTAAATATTTTCTTGTTCCAATTAACATTTTGTGATTCCAAAGAAATTGACCATTTTTTTTGTGATTTTACACTTGTGATAAAGCTTTCCTGTGGCGACACCCAGACTTTGCAACGGCTGACATCTACTGTTGCTGCCATAGCAATACTTGTACCATTTCTACTGACCCTGATATCCTACATTTCTATCATCGTCATCATCCTGAGAATCCCTTCCACCACTGGGAGACAAAAGGCCTTTTCCACCTGCTCCTCTCACCTTTTTGTGCTCACATTTTACTATGCGACCGTGATAACTATCTATGTGATTCCAAAAGCCAACATTCCCAAGGTCCTACACAAAATATTTTCTCTCTTCTTCACAGTTGTTACTCCTATGATCAATCCTGTCACCTACTGTCTGCGAAACAAGGAGGTCAAAGAGTCCCTGAAAAAAGTTTTATTCTTAAAGTAGATGCTTTCAGAAGCAGGCATAAATGCTTATAGGATATATTTTTGCATATGGTAAAATGACACACTGTCACTCTGACTGTAAGGGGATTTTCTGGTCACACCTGCAGACTGGGGATCTCTGTACAGAAATATATGCTCTGGTTCTTGTGAGTCATTCTGTATCCATCCAGGCTACATTTAGGCTTCTGTTTTAGGGAGCAGCCTGCTTTTTCCCTCAGTTTTTGTGTTCTTGCATCATATGGGTCTGAATTCTAAGAAATAAATTAACATTTCCCTCTATTTTCAGTCTGTCCCCTTTTCACTTCACTTTAACATCCTAAATCTCCACTATCCTCTAATCCCTTCCACCAAAGGCCTTTTCCATCTGCTCCTCCCATCTCCCCTCTGATTATTGTCTACATGTTACCAAAATCCAACTCTCTGGGATACCTGACGAAAGGGTTCCCTCTCTTCTAAACAGTCCTGACCCTCTATTCCGTCTCCTTTTTTACAGCCTGCAAAATACAAAGGTAAAGGAGGCCTTGAGTATTTCTATGGGTAAACTTGCGCCATGCATATGAATTCAGAGAATCCAAGTGAATGTATTTTTTTTATTTAAAAGAAAGGGGGATATGTTCTGCTGGTTTAATGAGTCAGAGGGTTATAGGTTAGTGGCTTCTAGTTTCTTTATTGTTTCCCTCTTGTTTAATCAGGCTGTGGTGGTAGAAAATGAGAATGCTGTTATTGGTTTGCCTCACAAAGATTCTTCAATACATAACAAACTACAGTGTTCACATATCCACCTCTAGAAGTATCAGAGGTAGCTGAGAAAATCAGTGTGAACCAATTAAAAGCAGCAGGATGAATTTAAGTGGAACATTACAAGTGGAGGAAATGCAGGGCTAGCAGCAAAGGGTCATTAAACTTTCATGATCATACATTCACATGGTGCACTTTCTGTGATGGGTTGAATATATCCCACACTAGCTTAAGGGGTATTGGAGAACACAATTAGTGCACCTGATGGTACCTGAAATGTATAGCAGGCTTCATTAAAGATTTGGCCCATGGGGGGCTGGCTAATATAAAGGAAGGACTTCAGGGCAATAAGAGGGAAGAGAGTGAGTGGCTAGGAGTCCTGATTGTCTCTCCTAGTGGAAGAATAGAGTTGGTATTATCTCAAGAGGTGGGAGCTCTGTCAGAGACGCCAGACCAGTAAAAGCTAGAGGGATTTGAACACTGGTTTGACCCTGAAGGGGGAAGAGCAACAGGGGTGAAGAGACTCCTGAAGAATGCCTGAGAGAAGGATTCTAGGGAACATCCCTGATGGTCAGCAAATTTGGAGGTGCTGGGCTTCCAGAAATAAAGCCATTGGAAGAGGTGCTTTGTAGTAGATCAGACATAATTTTCCAGACCCTGGAGAGGTGATGAAGAGTTTGCTAAGGATTGAGCCTATGAAGGGCAGATGAATTTGTTTCTTTGTATTTTGCTGGACTCTTTATTTTATCCCTGAAGGAATGGGACAGAAAGTGTCCTGGTGAATGGGCCAAGACACAAAATGAATGGACCACGAACAGGCCTGAATTATGTCTAATGGAGGTGGATGAGGAAAGGGCCTCCAAGAATGCACAAGCCGTAAGGGGAATGCATGCTGGTGAGACATCCTTCCACAATCCCCCTTCCACAACAGCCCTGCCACCTGAGCAAACCCACTTTTCCCATCTGAACTCCAGAGGAGTGGAAATGTCAAACAATGAATTACCTGGTAGTGTGCATAGGCTGTGTCTGTGCTTAATTGATGGACCTAGCTATGTCTTTCAGGCCTGTTAAAAATTTCATACCCTGCGTATTGTAGTTAGATCAACCTCATTTGCAGTGTAGATGCAGCTACATCAACGAAAGAATTGTTCCATTAAACAAGCAACTGCCTCTCAGGGAGGAGGATTAACTACATGGATGGAAAATCTCCTTCTGCCAATGCAGGAAGTGTCCACAAACTACTGGGCTACAGCTGTGCCATAGCTATACTGGCAGTGCCCCCTTGTCTAGAAACAACATATGCTGACAAAAGGCGTTTTTATGCTGGTGTAGGAACAGAACCTCCTGAACAATGTTATCTATGCAGGCAGAAGCCCTCTTTGGTCTACATAGCTGTGTCTGCATTGGAGGTTTTGTTGGTATAGCAATATCATTTTGAGGGGGTGGGAGATGCAAGGATAGACCAGAGATTTGATCACATGACAAGCCTGACTTTGGAAGGAGTCACCGAACAAAGGGAATGGGAGATTATAAAAGAGACAGCCTCTTACCAGTTACTTCAAAGAGGAAGTAGAAGCACACTGACTGCAGCGGTCAGAGACAGAGATTCTATAATTCAGAGAAGGAGCCATGAGATGCAGGAATGGGAATCCAGGGTATCCTAAAAGACTCTGGCACAAGCTTGAAGAATGCCCCAGATGGGTGAGGAAACTGAGGCTGTCTGGAGAATGGCTGATGTTGGTTCAAAACAAACCATTTTTTCTGGATGTTTTGGTTCAATCTTCAAGCACCTAAATAACAATGAATACCTGGCCCCAAGTGACTGGTGAATACAACACCAATTGGCATTTAGATGAGTTAGGTGCATTAAACACAAATAATATTTCACTTGCATAGCCTAAATTGGCCTATATTTTAATTATAATCCTATCCTCTTATGCTACGTATCCCATAACATCTTGAATTACTTGAAGTCAGCTTTGGTTGAAGTAGATTGGATAGTTGCCCAGATCAGGATATTTGATTATTTTTTACCATGGCGATAGGTAGGGACTAATTTTCACAGGTCTGTGCTGGAATGCCCCAAAGAGGACAAGACATAGGATTGTTCTGTCCTAGTACAGGCATCCCATGTGCTTTCATGCTCTTTCGTGCTTGAAATGGATCTGTTCAGATCAAGGAGATAAGGGGTACACCATGGCACCAGGAAAACATAAACCCTTAGCAATATCCAGTTTAGAAAGGTGATAAAAGGTGCTTTTCCTATGTTTTGTAGCAACACTGGTAATTTTTTAGTGAGGGCAATTTGAAGCTGCCACAAAAACAGTGCCAAAAGCCACTTTTGAAGAAGATAAGAAGACGGTTACATGACCAGAACTCAATGTGAAACCCTAGGCTAGATAGTAATAGGTTTTTCCAAAGGAGTTCATGAGATCCGATTTCTCTCGCCCCACGCAAATAAAAAGAAATGAATGAATTAAAATGAGTAGGAAATGAGCTGCAGAAACCACCAAGCAACTTTTCAAATCTCAGACTAGACAGTGTAACAGTGGCCTCCTTTGCCACATACGGAAATGTGCTATTCCCATAAAAACATTTACCACCAAAGTTTGACAAAAAGAATAAAATGTCACTAAGTCTCCCTGGCATTTTTGTTCTTCCTCCACCTTTTTGGGCCCTGTTTTTTTGCCAAAATATATAATAATTCCCCTTTCTCCTTATATCTAGTTAGGTGCCCATTGTTTCCCTACCACCCACGCCACCCTCCTGCTCTCCCCTGATGCAGGGCCATATGGGATTCATAGACAGAGGTATATGTATTTTGTGACCTTGTGTAGTAGGCATTGTTTGGATGAATTGTTGATTTTGTCAGCTGGAAGTGATTCATGAATTTAACTCAAATTATTTGGATAGCTCAGTGGTTTGAGCATTGATGTGCTAAACCCGGGGTTATGAGCTCAATTACTGAGGGGGCCATTTGGGTCAAAATATCTGTTAGCGGACAGTATTTTGTCCTGCCAGTGTAGGCAGGGGACTGGACTAAATGATCTTTTAGGTCTTTCCATTTCTATGAGATAGGTATAGCTCCATTTATTTATTTAAACATATGTGAGACATTGCACGCCATATTCTTTATGAAATTATGCTTAAGAATGTTAATATGATGTAACTGGAATATGCTTTATGGAAAAGGTCTCTTGTAAGATATCATTACAAAGTTTATAATACACTGAGTGTGTTCATCCTATTTGTTTACGTGTATTATTTCTATGTTTGGAGTAAGGAGAATAAGCTATAAATTTGTATTACTGATGCAAACATATTAAGTGGAAGCCATTAGGGCCACCACAACCAAAACTGAAATCCTGATCAGTCTAGGCCTCCACATGGGCTAGCTGGGGTCTTTGGACCATTGTCTGAGGACATATTCTGGGATGGACACTGGAAAGGGAGAATATCAAAGCCAGGAGACAATAAGATCCACCAGCCTTGTTTATTATTGTAATTGTCATCATTCAAGGAAACTGCACCTGTATTTCCCCTTCATGGTCCTTCAAAGGCACCCACTGTAGGCTCCTGCCTCCTCAGCCATCACCTCTCTTGGGCAGAGACTCATGTTGCTCTCCCTCCTGTCTGAGCTGTTTCCTGGCTGCTCAGTTCCCTGACTACACTGTGATAACCCAGCAATCCCAGTTACCTAAAAGGCCAGCGCCTGCATGTTGCTTTCTCTCTGAAGGCCATTACAGTAGTACCTCAGAGTTACAAAGACCTAAGTACTGAAGGTTGTTCATAACTGAAATGTTTGTAACGCTGAACAAAATATTATGGTTTTGTAACGCTGAACAAAATGTTATGGTTGTTCTTTCAAAAGTTGTTTCAAAATGTTATGGTTGTTCTTTCAAAAGTTTTGAACAAAAAATATTTTTTTCATCCAGTTTTTCATTATTTCCAGTTTCCCAACACAAAACAAAAATCAAAAGACAAATTATTCTTGACATGTTTTTATTTTGGTTTCCTATAAAAATTGTTTTTCAAAAGAGAAATTCAGTTTTTGGTTTTGGGAAAGCAAAACATTTTCACTGAAAATATATCTTTTCCCTGAAAAAAAATAATAAAAAAAAAGTTTCCTTTTTTTTAAAGTGACACATACTTGTTTTCAACTTAAAAACAACAACAACAAAAAGAATTAGTGACATTTAGAAAAAAAATGTATTACAGTAGAACCCTGGAATACCGCGCCCTGCGATAGCGCGAAGTCGCTTATAACGCAGAGTGTGTGTGGATCCCGATGGCTGCAGCGGGCACTGCTTTGATGCAGCAGAACCCCGCAATACCGCGACCCCACGTTTACCATGATTTTTTTGGAACCCAGTCTTCGCGGTTTTGCGGGGTTCACCTGTACTTGAATATTCTTATCCATTCCAAGCATAAACCTAGTTAATTAACATCACCTGGAGATGATATCCTCACTAGGGCTACTCAGGATTTTTTCATATATGAAAAATTCTTTTGAAATTATAAAACATTTTTTTAAATAAAAATTAAAATAGTTAAAATTTCAGAAAAGTGATATATATTTTTAACCAGGTTTCAGTCTTACTTTCACCTGCTAACCATGGGGGAGGGATAGCTCAGTGGTTTGAGCATTGGCCCGCTAAATGCAGCGTTGTGAGCTCAATCCTTGAGAATTACAGTGCATGAGAATATGGATATGAGTCAACAGTGTTTCCTTGTAGCCAGGCATATTAGGCTGCATTTAGGGATATGGTGAAAAAATTGTTGGATGATTTAATTGGGGATTGGCTCTGCTGTGAGCAGGGGGTTGGACTAGATGATCTCCCGAGGTCCCTTCCAACCCTAATCTTCTATGATTCTAAATATGACCCAATACAGCCCACCCTGATTGCAGCTGTGACTCAGATTATCTCAATTTAATTTTAACCTCATAACATTCAATCTAATTGGCTACATCCTTGTGAAAGCCAAACATTTCCTGACAACTTTCCTCAGGGCCTCCTTCACCTCTTTGTTCCTCAGGCTGTAGATGACGGGGTTGACCAGTGGAGTCAGAACCGTGTACAAGACAGAGAACGTTTTGTTCAGATCTCGCAGTGTGTCAGTTTTGGGCAGCATGTACACAATCATTATTGCCCCATAAAAAATTGTAACTACAGTGAGGTGAGAAGAGCAAGTGGAAAAGGCCTTTTGCTTCCCAGTGGTAGAAGGGATTCTCAGGATGGCAGATATAATATAAACATAGGTTGCCATGGTTAGTAGAAATGGGGGCAGGGTAGTTATAAATGTCAGCATGAAAGTGACAAGTTCCATCATGTGGGTGTCGCTGCAAGATAGTTTTATTATTGGGGTGAAATCACAAAAGAAATGATCAATTACACTGGGGCCACAAAATGTTAATTGTGACATTAAAAATATGATGATGATGCTAACTAAGAATCCAGTCATCCAAGATCCAGCTGCTAGTTGGCTACAAATTGCATTATTCATGATGGCTGCATAATTGAGTGGTTTACATATGGCTAAGTAACGATCATAAGACATTGCAGATAAGAGATAACACTCAACAGTCACTAGGAAACCGAAGAAATAAAACTGTGCAATACAACCACTGACAGAAATAGTTCTGTCCCTAGTCAGGAGACTGGCCAACAGCCTGGGCAGGATGGTAGAGCTGTAGCAGGTCTCCAAGCAAGACAGGTTCCCCAGGAAGAAGTACATGGGGGTGTGAAGGTGCTGATCAGCCACAACTAGGGCAACAATGAGGATGTTCCCAGCAACAGTCAAAATATAGATCACTAGAAACAGCAGGAAGAGAAAGATCTGTAAGTCATCGAGATCTCCGAATCCCAAGAGGATGAACTCCGTGATAGATGTTTGATTTCTCTGCTTTGTGTCTGGCATGGATTGTGTCTAGGACAAAACCAAAAAATAATATATTACAACATTATAACTTGAAGGAGATTAACTCTTCTGCTGTATCATCCATTAATTCCATACATTTTCTAAATCTACTTCACCCACCTTCTTTATTGTGTCATTGACTTAGTTGAGGAGACAGACTGAGGCCTCTAACTGGAGAATTGTTCTGAATTCAACACAGAGGACATTCAATAAAGATAAGTGCAAAGTACTACACTTAGAACAGAAAAGAAATGCAGAACTACAAAATGAGGAACAAATGACTAGTTGCCAGTAGTACTCCTAAAATGGATCTGGGGGTTATAGTGGATCACAAATGGAATATGAGTCAGCAATATGAAAAAGGCACGAAAAGGCTAGTATCATTTTGGTTTATATGAACAGGAGTCTTGTACCTATTGCGCAGGAGGTAATTGCCCTGCTCTACTCAGTACTGGTGATGCCTCAGCTGGCGTATTGTCTCCAGTGCTGAGCACCACATTTTAGGAAAGATGCAGACAAATTGGAGAGAATCCAGAGGAGAGCAAAAAATGATAAAAGGTTGAGAAAGCCTGACCTAGGAGGAAAGGTTACAATAACTGGGCATGCTTAGTCTTGAGAAAACTGATGGGAACCTGATACCAGTGTTCAAATATGTTAAGGGCTGTTATGAAGTAAACAATTGTTCTGCATGCCCACGGAAGAAAAAACAAGAAGCAATGGGCTTAATCTGCAGCAAGGACACTTAGGTTAAATATCGGAAATCTTTCTAACTCAAAGGGTAATTTAGCCCTGGAACAGGATTCCAAGGGAGGCTGTGGAATCCCTACCATTGGAGTTTTTTAACAACAGGCTGGGAAAATGCCTGTTAGAAATAATCTAGATGCAGTTGGTCCTGCCTCAGCACAAGGGGTTGGATTTGATGCCTCTTTTTGCCCTACATTTCTATGATTCTCTGAATAACAGTATTTGAATCTGGGTTGGAATTTCAAAGTCAGTGGAATTTGGGCATTAAACTACGTTAGCAGCTTTTGAAAATCTCACCCTGGTGAGCTGAGACTACCACATCTCTTAACTGCCATTGTTTCTTTGTGCTTCCCTCTCAATGTTGACTTGCAGTCTATCAGTCTTACACTAAAGCCCCCACTCTGCAAGCACTTACGCACAGGCATAAATTTACTATTGTGAACATTCCCATTGATTTTGGTCTCTGGAGCAAGGAGCATCTTCTTATTCTGCGTCTCTACAGTGCCTAGCACAGGAGGGTTCTGCTCCATGACCGGGGAGCTATTGTAAGACAAATTCAGCCAATAAATTATACAAAAAATAATATCTACTTCACTTAGGTGCTTTTGAAATTTGTACCCCAACACTGATCAAAGGACAAACACAGAAACTCAAGTCTTTTCAGACAGAAGGGTGCAGAATACAAATTCATAGCAAATAGATTGAAAACCGAGAGGGTACAGGAATAAAGAAGTCACTGAATGAGAGAGAAGAAAAAACTGAGGGCTCATCTACACACATTAGTATCACACTTGTATTGTTAAACCTGTACAAACACCTCTACTGCCAGTGCAGATGCTATGATAACAATATGAAGGTGCTAGGTTATTATTATTACCAATCAGGGGTAATAAGCTGTCAGGATTGCCCCCGCACTCTGAACTCTAGGGTACAGATGTGGGGACCTGCATGAAAAAAGAAATACCCCCCCTCCCCCCACAAGCTTATTTTACCAGCTTGGGTTAAAATGTTTTTCCCCAGAACACAACTTCTTCTGTATCTGGACCTGGTACACTGCCACCACCAAAGTAGGTCTAGGGTAGTTTGGGACCCTTCTTTCCCTTTCTACTAACCCCCCAAACTTCTTCCTTCCCTGGAAAGCTTGAGAGAATAAAAAAAACAAACCTCGCCTGATCCTGCGAGACGTGCCCGATCCAAAACCAGGATCTTACACAATGGAAAACAAGCAGTCAGCTTCTTAAAAGAAAGATTTTAATAAAAGAAAAAAAGAAAGGAATAAATCCCTTATAACCATCAATAGAACAGCATCTACCATAATCAACAAAAGGATTCAGAAACCAAACCTCTCCCCCGAGGCAACTTTCTCCCACTGTTGATATCTCTGCTGAGGCTTACAATATCAAGAAGCACCCAGCCAACACTCACCACTGAGAACCCTCCAAGTGATAAAAAGAAGATAAACTTACTGACTACAGTACTTGATAGAATCTTCTAGTTACAGTGAAAGACATAGCTGTGTTCATCCCATAGCCAATGTGAACAGAGAGAGAGCCAGAGAGAAACTAAAACTTTAAATCCTTTGTCTCTTGAGGACTTTCTCATTGGTCAGTTGTCCATCTCTCAGGTTACCTTTAGCTTAACCCCTTACAGGTAAACAATAATTCTAGGCTACTTCACACTTATGACATAAGCTATATCAGTATTAGACACCTTTATATCCGTATATCAGTGTCCACTCTAGGAGTCGTAGTGTTATGGCCATTTAAGTAGAAAATTACACCACTAACAGAAATATAGAAATAGATACAAAGACTCTGTGTAGTCCAGGTCTTAATTAAAACAAACAAACAAAAAAAAACCAAACCCCAACCCTAATGTTAGAAGAAAGAAAATGTGTTTAAGGAGAAAAATGACAGTCCTTTTGCTAATGGAAATAATGGAGAGCCAATAAAGGTGAAGTGTATTCTTTGTTATTTCCTTACATGTGTCTTTCTGTATAGCCTCTAACATTGCCCATTCATCTACTCAGTGTCACACTGTCAGTAAAGCAAACACATTATCTCTAGCAGGGCAGAATAGTTATTTTTCTTTCTCCAAATCAAAGTATTCCATTTAAACTGGAAAGTGTGGATGAAGTTACTTTACCTATCAGACAGTGGCCAACTGGAATCCTTCAGCTAATGCCTGCATTCAGAATCCCAGGCACCAGATTCTGTCTTCTGTGTTCCTGTCCCTTGTACTTTGTAAACTCAAATGAACTCACCAAAGAGACCTGCTGAGCTCCCATTGAACAATCCACCTCTGCCATCCATCTTGACTCACCCTTATTCTATGCTTTCACTGAAATTAACATGCCATTCTCCCTCCCCTTCCCATGAGAAGGTTCAAATGTCCCTTGGCATTTCTGATAATGGGACTTTGAAACTACCTCAAAATGGAAAGGTGATAAAATGTTTATACTTTAGGTTAGACATGAAAAAGTAATGGACATTTTTGGATGTTTTTCGACATTTTCAAATCCATTGATTTCAGTTACGACACAGAATACAAAAGTTGCATTGCTTTGGTTTTGAGGGCAGTTATATAAAAAAAATCTACATTTGTAAGTTGCACTTTCACAATGAAGAGATGGCATTGCAGGACTTGTCTGAGGTGAACTGAATAATAATATTTCTTCTGTTTATTTTTTTACTGTACAAATATGTGTAATGAAAAATAATAATATAAAGTGAGCACTCCACACTTTGTTTTCTGTGTTGTAACTGAAGTCAATAAATTTGAAAATTTAGAAAAAACATCCAAATATATGTATAATAATTTTTGTCATATTATTGTTTAACAGCGAGATTAAAATCATCATTAATTGCAATTCTTTTTTTTAATCTTGTGATTAGTTGTGTACAAGTTTTTAATAATGTAACAGCCCTACTTCTGACTTAAACTTGTAACTTTACAGGGGAGATGAAAAGTCCTAGATACACCCATTTTATCAGCCAATACTGGTACAGTAATAGAAAAGGAAGATTATTGATACAATAAGGGATTTGTTTCAAAGGACTATGAAGTCAATGAGTTTCTACCAATTGATTTCAACACAGGGCTGGCAAAAAAATGGGCTCCAGAAATTTCCTTTGGACAGAAAATTGGGGGTTGATTAAACAAATATTTTAATGGAAAGTCTCTGCTATCCAGTAAGGAAGTGGTTTTCAACACGAATAGGGTAAAACAGGAGCAACCACAAAGGAAATAGGGGACACGCAGACCCTGAACTGGGATTCTTGGTCAATGTGTGTTGAAGGTAGAAATTGTATGGGCACAAAAAGCACCTGGCATCGGGGCACAGTGAAGGGTCTTAGAATAGGTGAGGCGGGGATGAAGGGGTATACAGAACCCCTGGCACCAGGAAGGAAATGAGGGACAATAGCATTGTAAAGGATCCTAAGCACCTAACTTGGCTCTATGCATCATAGAATCATAGAACCATAGAAGATTAGTACTGGGAGAGACCTCAGAAGGTCATCTAGTCCAATCTCCTGTTCAAAGCAGTACCAACACCAACTAAATCATCCCAGCTTAGGCTTCATCAAGCTGGGCCTTAAAGACCTCTAAGGAATGAGATTCTACCACTTGTTCCTTGTTCTGTCATCTGCCACCATTGAGAATAGCCAAGATCCATCCTCCCTGGAAACACCCTCAGGTAGTTGAAGGCTGCTATCAAATCCCCCCTTACTCTTCACTTCTGCAGATTAAACAATCCCAATTCCCTCAGCCTCTCCTCGTAAGTCATTTTTGTTGTCCTCCTCTATACTCTCTCCAATTTGCCCACATCCCTTCTATAGTGGGGAGACAAAAACTGGACACAATACTCCAGGTGTGGCCTCACTAGTGCTGAATAGAGGGGAATAATCACTTCCCTCGATCTGCTGGTAATGCTTCTACTAATACAGCCCATTATGCTGTTGGCCTTCTTGGCAATAAGGACACACTGTTGACTCATATCCAGCTCCCTGTCTGCTGTAATCCCAAGTCCTTTTCTGCAAAACTGCTTCTTAGCCAGTCGATCCCCAGCCTGTAGCAGGACTCTGCACTTGTCCTTGTTGAACCTCATCAGATTAACTTTGGTCCAAACCTCCAATTTGTCTAAATCACTCTGGACTTATCCCTGCCCTTCAGTGTATTTACCTCTCCTCCTCACTTAGTGTCATCTGCAAATTTGCTGATGGTGCAATTAAACCATCATCCTGATCATTGATAAAGATCTTGAAAAAAACCAGCCACATGACCAACCCTGGGGCACTCTGCTTGATACTTGCTGCCAACTAGACATAGAGCCATGTATCACTACCTGTTGAGTCCAACAATCTTGACAGCTTTCTATCCACCTTATAGACTATTAATTCAATCTGTACTTTTTTAACTTCCTGGCAAGAATACTGTGGGATACTATAACAAAAGCTTCGATAAAGTCATGATATATCACATCCACTGCTTTCCCCATATCCACAGAGAGATTTATTTCATCATAGAAGGCAATTAAGTTGGTCAAGCATGACTTGTCCTTGATGAATCCATGTTGATTGTTCCTGATCACTTTCCTCTCCTCCAAGTGCATCAAAAAAATCCCCAGCTGGTGCAAATTCGATGTATTTCCAGTGACATCACATGCACAAAATAGGGTGAGTAGATGTCCTGATTTTATAGGGACAGTCCTGATTTTTGGGTCTTTTTCTTATATAGGCTCTTCTCTGGCCGGCCTAGTGCAAAAGTATTTTACAACTTTTGGGAATCTGGCCTTATATGACCTTATATGACCCCCTTTACATAAGATTTGGTGCCCCTACAGGACCTTGGTTGTACCAATGATTTATATGATCCCAGATAATTTCAGTAACATGACAGAGGTATAACCTAGTGATCCCAGCAGGTGCCCCATGCCTCACACTGCAGATGAAAGTGAAAAACCTGAAGGTGCCTGACAATAGAAGATAGGGGGGAAATTCCTTCTCAATCCCATGTCTGGTGATTTGATGGGCTCTGAGGACGTGAGTAAGACCCACTAACCAGTATGTAGAATGACTATTCTCTGAACCAGCTCAGAGTTCTGTACCACACTATTCCATATCACATCTCCAGCTCTGGCCAATCTCTGAGGCTTCAGAGGAAGGCAACCATGCTTTCCTTTCCTCTCAGCCCATTTCTGTCCAATTGCACATTGTTGAAAAAAATCACCATAGTCTTTAATGTACTCTCTTCACAACACCCTTGTCAGGCTCCGACTCTCCTTCAGGAGTAGTAAATGAGGTTAATTTACCCTTATGGACACCCCCTTTCAGGTGGGTTATGAATAATTATGAAATTAGGCTGAGGCTGCTACGTGAACACATAGGTTTGCCTTGCATGGATGAAATGATAGAGTTTGGCTATCACAGAATGGAGAAATCCAACTCTCTTCATGGAACTCATCCATCTGGGATTTGGGAATCTTCCTGGACTACACGATCTTCTTGTCTTTCTATTTCTAATGATCTACCTTGTGATCAAGGTTTGGAAAATCCTCATTGTCGCACTAGTTTTACCTGATCTGCACAGCCCCACTCCCTTCACACACCCTTACTCCTGAGAAACTTTTTCTGTTTTGGGATCTGCTACATTGTGAGCATCTTTCCCAGGATTCTGGCCAGTCTCCTGACTGGGAACAAGACCATTGCTTTGAGCAGTTGCAAGGCACAATTTTATATCTTTGCTTTTCTGATTGGTGTAGAATGATATCTTCTAGTAACAAAGTTTTGTGATTGGCAGTTAGCTGTCTGTGTTATGGAGTCCTTATGAGCCACAAACCTCTGTGTTATGGAGTCCTTGTGAGCCAAAAACTTTGCATAGTGCTAATTGTTGGGGCTGAGAGTAGTAGACATCTAGAGAGCACCACTGTAGTAAGTTTGACATCTCATCTTTTTGTGGCCCAATGAAATTAAACATTTCTTCTATGGTTTCTCCCCATTGATTATATTGCCCTGATGTGATACCTGCCTGACAGAAACTACGTCTATCATATCTGCTCTAGGCACTTTGCCCCCTTTCTATTAAACCTGGCATCCTATGTTTGAATCATCACCACTATCTTTGTTTGAATCATCACCACTACCACCTATGTTTGAATCATCACCACTATCTGGAGGATTTTTTCCACCATGGAGGGAAAAAAGGGCCTTTGTCACCTGCTCCTCACACCTTACTGGGGTTAAAATTCTCTACTTCACCCTCATGAGTGTTGGTTTTGGATTTATTTATTTTTTGCAAAATATACACATTCAGCTGAGAACCTTTAACAAAGCCTTCTCTGTGTTCTACATAGCCCAGACTCTTCTGGTTAATCCACTTATAGAGCGCAGAGGTAAAACATGATCTGGGGAAACGAGTCAGTAAATGAAGGGCTTTCCAAAGAAAGCATTGCTAATTTTGGTTAGAATATAAGTAAATAGAATTAATTAAAGTTGATTTGTACAGTACATATGATTCCTTTGAATTGGCCATTTGGTATTGCTTAAAGAATAGTATTGCTTAAAGAATAGCTTGTAGAGATGTGTTCATTCAGTAGACGTCATTGCTATTCTCTGTGAGTTCTTATGAATAAATAGCCAGGTAACTAACACCAACCAAAAAAAGGTACTACTTAAGCACTCAAGCGCACCAAGATGACAAGAACAATGTAAGGTCTTCTAGAGTTATTTTTTTTTTCTGAGTAGCATTTATTACTTTACAACAGACAAAGTTATGCTAAAATCTTAAGAGAAAATTACTTTTTCTTAACAAATGAGTTTACAATCCCAAGATTTATCAAAACTTCAGCAATCATATGATACATATAAATGATAAAATGCTAAGCATTTCTTTCCTAGATGAGGATTACATGGGCTTGAATCTATTTACCTCAGCTGAATGGCTTTTGTTTCACACTAGTTTAAGGTCAGTAGAGGCCTTTAGGATAATCCCAGCTGTAATATCTCATCTGGTGTTTCCTGAATGAAAGCCAGCAAGTTCAGCTGAACATGAGGATACTTTTCAGAGAGAAATCCCATCTCTTTGGAAGGTGTTCCCAGAGATAATTCATAGATTCCAGGCAATAAGAGACCATTGCGATCATCTGACTGGACCTCATGTAGAGCACAGGCCAGACAACTTCTCCCCCAAATAACATCTTTTGAACTAAAGCAAAACTTACAAAAAAAATAAGTGGAGTCAGCAGTTTTCCTGTCTTCATTATTTCCCTTTGGAATCAGTTGTTTTCCATGACTTCCCCATTGAGCTTAGTAATAAGATTGCCCTTGTATCGTTTTTCCTCTCTAAAATGAAATATTCATTTTACTTATGCAATAATTTCAAATTCCCATGAGCAGAAATGTCAAGGGAGATTACATCATTTCATATGAAGAAGAAATTATCGAGCAGGTGAGATGCTAATCCTGTGAAAGGGAACAGCAACAAAACACACCAAGAAGCACAGCACGATTGAGACATCCAGGAAGGAACCCAAAGCTCAGTTAGATGGGATAATTGAAGACTATGAATAGTAGAAAAGAATGGAAAACGCAGTGGGAAGACTATAATATTGTCTCATAATAGGTGATAGAAAGGTTAGGGTTAGAGTACAGCTGGCAAGAGAACATGTATTTGAAAGGGAAAGCAGTAGAGTTAAAATAAAATCATCTGATTTAGAAATGAAATATTCCTGCTCAACCATCCACCACGTCAGAAAGAATAGGATTTTTGCTCAATCCAATGAGAAAGTAAACGAAGGTAGATGGTGTGACATATTCTTCACAGGGACATTATTATGATATGATTATTGCATAATTATGATGCATTTTGTGCAAGACAGGTCATTTGAAGTGTCTTTGGAAAAGCTATCATTTGCTGAATATGATTCTCCTATTTGCATGCATGTGTCATTTTTGTATCTGAAATTATGAATATTAACTATGTATCTGTATTTCAAATGTAGTTACATCTGGGTAACATCCACTAGTGAAAAAGTTTTCAGTCTGGATGGGAAGGACCTATCCATGGTAATAAGCCATTAGGGAAAACAACTGGCCTTTGGAGAAGTTTATCTCCGACCTGGTGAGCCTTCCCTGAGAACACTCCAGAGAGCCTGTAATGAATGGTTGCTATGACTCCACAAGGGCTGGTGACCAGATCACATGACTTTGTATTCCATCTTGGGACATCGGTATTTTTCCACAAACTGGTCTGGGAACCAAGTTTTGAAACCAAGGGTTCCCACCCTAAGCTAAACTTATATAAGGCAGGGGAGGATATCATGCTACACAAGCAGATTCTTGGAGAGACCTGAGGAACAAAGACTGAACTGGGGGAAGTGCTGGACCCAGGTTAAAGAGATTTCTAGCCTCTGTATAGAAACCTGAGAAACCCAAGCAGCAAAGTAAATGAAGCTTGTGCCTTCAGAATCTGCCAGATAGCTGGTATCATCATTTAGGGTGAGAAACTGCTCATTGGTAGTCAATCTAATGAGTGTGTTAAGCTGAGTTTGAATTTTTGTTTATTTGCTGGTAATATGATTTATCTGTTTCCTATCCCTAATAATCATTTTTGTAGTTAATAAACTTCTTTGTAGTTTAACTTAAACCAATGTGCCTTTAAATGAATTGTCTGGGGAAAAATCTCAGCTTGGTCAGCACAAGTGGGCATATTCCCCTGCAGATTCAGGGACAGGTGAACTGAGTAACAAATTCATACTGGTTAGTGTTTTGATCAGGGCAGGATAGTATGGCTCTGGGGTCCTAGGCTGGGAAGCTTGTGGTTATCTTGACTGTAGTTTCTCTATTATTGGTTCATGCAGTGGCTGATCAGGGAGCCTGCATGTAACTGCAGCTGGGCGTGTCCCTACCAGTGTGAATGCTGGAGGTTTTGGGTCTGCAGCTTCCGGAGCAGCACAGTGTGAGAAAGAGCCCAGAGTGGTGGTTCAGAGGGCTCAGTGAAATCCTAGTTCCAGGTAGCTCGCCGGGGGAAACCCATCACAGATGGGTTATAGCAAAACATGCCTAAGAAAGAACATTGAGTGGTTCTTCAGATTTAGAACAAAAGAACAGCCCAAGTGGGTCAGACCAAAGGTCCATCTAGCCCAGTATCCTGTCTTCTGACAGTGGCCAATGCCAGGTCCTTTAGAGGGAACGAACAGAACATGCAATCATCAAGTGATGCATTCCCCATAGCCCATTACTTTTTCATGTACCATATTATTTCTGGTGTAGAGAAATAAACTTGACTAGCATTCATTATCTGGTCTCTGGAATATATCTGATAATGAACAAAAATGGGTGAAGGGATTTACTATACAATTCATCAACACTAAATAAAATTGCATTTGTTGCAATATAAATTAAAGAGACAATGGTATCTTTTGGACTGGGTTTGTCCACATCATCAAATCCATACTTCACCATGAGTCAACTTCACATCACCATCTAGCCCACTACTGTGTAAGTTGTCACCCTGCTGGGAGATACAAAATAGGCTCAAAAGATACACGTTCCCTGTCACTCATTCCCAGTTTCTAGGAAACAGAGGCAAGGGACATCTACTCTTCCCATCCTGGTTAACAGCCATTAACGGACCTAGCCTCCATGAATTTAGCTAGTTTATTGTCTCCTGGAGTGTGTGTTTTATTTTTCACTGAGTTTTATAATCTCTCTTCTTTGTGTGTGTGTTTTTCTGGAGATCCATTTTTCTTTCAATGTACCATTGCCATGCCTGGTATAAACATAGTTTATATGGGTGCAACCTAAATTAATGGATGAAAAGATCAGAAGGTATGATCAAGAAATGTGGAGGGGAAAGGCAAGGAAGATATTTCAGACTTACTGGCTCTGATATCTCTGCTTTAACAGCAAGGGTCTGCTACTTCTCTTTAAATATATCTATATTTTATTGCTCATAACATTTGGAGAAATAAACAATATCTCTATCTCCCACACTGTATTTTTATCTCATTTGATCTATTTATCTTTTTCTTCAGTTTTTCACTTTTCTCCAAGCAGAAGCTCCCTTCTGGATAAAAATGACTCTCTTATTTCTCTCTTCATGAGTTTTTATTATTATTGCACTTATATTTTTAATATGCGGTTGGATTCCAATCTCATTTGCACTTGTGTAAATCCACATGAAGCTGATACATTTTAACTTGATATAACTGTGAAGAGGAAACTGCTTATCGTGTGTGTTTAGGAGCATTTTTTATTGTTGTTATTGTTGGTTTTTTTGTATGTCTGTGTATGTTTCTCAGCTGCATCTATCAAATGGTGCAAGTTTGTCTCTGAATCTGCTCTGATAGAAGACAACTGGAATGACCTTCAAGCAAACCTCAGCCTTTTTAGTGTTTCAGTATGTGCCGTATGAGGTATGTTTATATTGCATCTGGCAAATGTAATTCCCTGCTTTGGTAGACTTACGCATTCTATCTTTGACTGAGGTATTGAGCTATTGTGCACAAAATAGCAGTGTAGCCACGGCAGCACAGACTACTTGCCCAAGCCAAATCTCATCTCAGATCTTAGGTATATACACAGGTGGCCATCCCAAATGGCTGTGTGTGCAGCTGTGTTCGCACTGCTAATTTTATACTGCTAGCTTCATCAAAGCTAGTGCATGTACCTCTACCAAAGCTGGAAATTACACCTCCCAGCTGTAGGGAAGACGTATCTGTGATTGAACATTAAATATTTTTCATTTCCAATCTATTGATTTTTGTCATGTCCTCTAGATTTCTTGAGATGACACTGATAGGATAAAGATATTTAAAAATCCCAGCCTAAAGGTTTTTCTTTAAGGTTCAAGAGAGCTTAAGGGACTTAGAAGGGATATTTTTGTAATTCAATAGGGTTCTGTGCTCTTGGTTCACATATATTGGAAGCTCAACCTCTTAATTATGTGAGTCTCTCTCTGTTTATTGACAACTTCACTTTTCCAGTAGAGAGATGCAGTGGTACAAGGTTGCCTGCTCCAGGTTTCTCCTAGTGTAATCGACAGCGCAACCTGACCGGGTGTACTCCATCAATATTTAATGATTTTCTTTTTCTAGATACATACTATGGAGAAAGCAGAAGGAAGAAATCAAACATCCATCCAGGAATTTATCCTCTTAGGATTTGGGAATGTCCCTGACCTGCAGCCTCTTCTCTTCCTGCTGTTTCTAGTGATCTTCATTGTGTCTGTGGCTGGCAACATCCTGATTGTTGTGCTAGTTGTGGCTGATCGCCACCTTCACACCCCCATGTACTTCTTCCTGGGGAACTTGTCCTTCGTGGAGACCTGCTACAGCTCCACCTTGCTACCCAGGCTGCTGGCCAGTCTCCTGACTGGGGACAGAACCATTTCTGTTAAGGGCTGCATTGTGCAATTATATTTCTTTGGTATCCTGTCAACTTCAGAATGTCTGCTGCTCACGGCAATGTCTTATGATCGTTATTTAGCGATATGCAATCCACTCCGTTATGCTGCTCTGATGAATGGCAGGGTTTGTTGCCAGCTAGTTGCAGGATGCTGGATAAGTAGTTTTCTGCTCTGCACCATAGTCAATATTTTCGTGTTCCAATTAATGTTCTGTGATTCCAAAGAAATTGACCATTTCTTTTGTGATTTTCCATCCACAATAAAACTTTCCTGTGGCGACACCCAGACTTTGGAACTGCTGACATCTACTATTGCTGCCATGGGGACATTTGCACCGTTACTATTGACCCTGATATCCTACATTCATATCATTGCCACTATCCTGAGACTCCCTTCCACCACAGGGAAACAAAAGGCCTTTTCCACCTGCTCCGCTCACCTCATTGTGGTTGTAGTTTACTATGGGACACTGATTACTGTCTATGTGGTTCCAACAGCCAACAGTCACAAGGTCCTACACAAACTATTCTCTGTCTTCTACACAGTCCTGACTCCCATGATCAACCCTGTCATCTACAGCCTGAAAAACATGGAGGTCAATGAGTCCCTGAGAAAAGCTACTCTTAAATTTATTGCTTTCAGAAACAGGCATAGAAGCTTAAAGAACAAATTTTAGCATATAGTAAAATAGGGATGAACTCACATAGTTTCTTAGCATGGCCCATTTCAGTCCTTGAAAACAATTTACCCCTCATTGACCTTACTTCATCTTTCTTTCTTTCTTTCTTTCTTTCTTTCTTTCTTTCTTTCTTTCT
>ML677535.1:489507-510246 GCA_007922305.1 Dermatemys mawii | reverse complement strand
TCTTTCTTTCTTTCTTTCTTTCTTTCTTTCTTTCTTTCTTTCTTTCTTTCTTTCTTTCTTTCTTTCTTTCTTTCTTTCTTTCTGTTACTCTCATACATTTTCAGCATTAATCATTCATACATTTAATACACATTTCTTTATGCAAAACTTGGTACTATAACGGACATTCTTTATAAATTTTTTTTTTCCAGACACACATTTCAGTAAAGCACTCTGCTTCATGCATCCATAGATTCATCCGTACATGAACATTGGTGCCCACATTCTGCAAGGACCTTACCATCTTGTGAGTTGTTCTGGGTCTCTTCCACTTCTGCTGAAGTGAATGGCATTCATTCTCCGCTGGTTAGGATCCTCTGTTGTCAATTACACACCTGTAAAGTGGGTGGAAAATTTTGCTGACACAGTGAGTGGAGAACTTTGTTTGCATACTATTCTATGCAGATCTGTAGCTGGTTAAACAAAACAATTAAAGTCTGTGATGCCTAGGGAGACTCAGTGTCCTGCTATGTGAAATTTCCCGCCTCCTCATGCATGTTTGCAGTACTGATTTCCCTCCCCAACCCAAATAAAAAGAAAGAAAAGAATTAAAATGAGCAGCAAATGAGCAGCCAAAAGGACTTGACAACTTTCTAATCTTAGCCTAGTATCACATCATCCTCCTTCACCCCAGAGAGAAATGTGCTACTCATATAAAAATATTTACCACCAAAGTCTGACAACACCACACCCTCCTGCTGTCCCCTAATGCAGGGCCACATTGGGTTCATAGATGGAGGTATGTATAGTTTGTGGCCTCGTGAATCAGGCTCTATTTGGATTAATAACTGATTTATTGTGCCCAACATAAGTCATGAATTTAACTCAAATTTGCTGAATATTTTCAGCAAAAATCAAAATCTTTCAGGACTTAGATGCTGGGCACCAACCCGCCCCTTTATAATATTTAACCTTGTTGCTAGAGTACGTGTGCACGTGTGTGTGTGTCTGTGTGTGTGTAAGACCCATGTTCAGTATCCCCCCTGCCTCATGTGGGGTAAGTCTTCAGTCTCCCACATTGGAATCAAGTGTATTGGCCTATGGAATACTCTCTACACATGCTCTCCCTCTCTCTCTCTCTCTCTCTCTCTCTCTCTCTCTCTCTCTCTCTCTCTCTCACTCCTGTTAAAGTGGTTCCATTTGGTATGAAAAATTAAACAGTCCTTGAAACAGGGAGGTGAACTTCAATCTCCCACAGCCAAAGTGTGCTTCTTAACTACCAGGCTGCCGAGTCATCCTTGGACTTGCTTTCTGGCCCAATGACTATTTATTCTCACCATGAATGACAATGAGTAGTCACTGGGCTAGGAAAAGCAAGTGTGAATGACTTCGTACCCTGGTAGTGAGGCTTTTATTTTTCAGAACTGCCAGACAAATTAAAAATCGATGGTTCATTGACTCTAATTGTCGCCTTCTGCCACAGTCCGGCAGGCAGGATAGAAATACAGGCTGAAGGGGTTTTCCAGCAAGGGCTGGGTGTCTTGTGGTTAAGACATAGGTGCGAGAGTCATGACACTTCACTTCTTTTCCTAGATCTGCCATATATTGCCCATAGGCCAGAACCTTTGTCACAAACTAATTCATCCTTAACCAGAGTGTGGTATGTTGAAAGGCATGTTAAAATTACAAGCTATCACTCTGGGTGTAAGGGTTTTCTTTTTTTTTTCTGATCCCGCTTGAAGACGGGGACCTTTGTATGAAAATATATGCTCTAGTTATTATGTTTCAGTCATTCTGCAGGCTGCCACCATAGAGTTAGGCCTCTCTGTTGTGGGGAGGAGCCTGCTTTGTCCCTCAGTTTTTGTGTTCTTGCATCTTATGGGACTGAATTCTAAGACATACAATAATGTTCCATTGCAACTTTCAAGCAATTCTGCTTTGTTTTTATCTAACCATGAGCATAACACAGAGGTGGTTGGAAAAAGAGGTGGAGAAATGGGTTTTTTTCTCATTCTTTTTCATTTTTTAATTACATTTGGTTGATATTTTTCAACACTGTCATTGTCAGAGACACTGGAGGAGGGGGTTTTAAAGGCACAGGCAGGATCTGGGCATCAAGAAAGCCAATAAGAGATAGGTGCATAGGAGGTTGAAAACTTTGCCGAGCATGGAGGGGTGATGGATCTTGTCCATGAGCACCCAGGAGACAAGTGATATGAATGGGAATAGAACACAAGTCTCTTGAGTCCTAACCACTGCCTCTCATGACGTAAGTGACAAAGAGTCCTGTGGCATGTTAAAGACTAACTAAAATTTTAGAGCATAAGCTTTCATGGGTTAATACCCACTTTGTCGGATGCATTAACCCACGAAAGCTTATGCTCTAAAATTTTAGTTAGTCTTTAAGGTGCCACAGGACTCTTTGTCACTTCTGCAATTCCAGACTAACACGGCTACCCCTCTGATTCTTGATCTCATGACATAAACACCAATGTAGCAAAGGAAATGATATAGGCTCAGGTTGTCAAATCCTTTCAGCCCTTTTGAAAATCCCACCAAATCTTGGATGAGGGCAGGATCTGGTGGGGGGGGGCGGTAATTTTTAAAAGCACCTAGTAAATCTTGCTTCTCTTCCTTTGTCAGGTGCTTTTAAAACAATGAATGAAAATTGCATTAGGGGAGCTGAGGCAGAGGATTTGCATGTCAAAGGCTAATGTAGTGCCCATCTTTAAAAAAGGGAAGAAGGAGAATCTGGGGAACTATAGACCAATCCCCTCAGTCTGCAGAAGAGAAGACTGAAAGAGGATTTCATAGCAGCCTTTAACTACCTGAAAGGGGGCTCCAAGGAGGATGTAGGTAGGCTGTTCTCAGCAGTGGCAGATGACAGAACAAGGATCAATGGTTTCAACTTGCAGTGAGGGTAGCTTAGGTTGGATATTAGGAAAAACAATATCATTAGGAGGGTGGTGAAGCACTGGAATGGGTTACCTAGGGAGGTGGTGGAATCTACATCCTTAGAGATTTTTAAGGCGGAGGTTGTAAAAGCCTTGGTTGAGATGATTTAGTTGTGATTGGTCCTACTTTGAGCAGGATGTGATGGGTTCGGTGATAGAGACCCTGTTGGGATTGTCACCTGATGTGCTGAAATTACCTCTGAGCCCGCTTTCCACTGCCAACTTGGGACTCCAGAACTTGCCTTGTTGAGCTAGACACCATAATCTGCTGCAACACAGACTCATGGTCTGGTTCACGCCCCCAAAAGTTGCAGACTTTAATCAAAAACAGCTCAGCAGGTTACCTCTTCAGAACCCAGACACCCAGTTTCCAATGGGATCCAAACCCAAAATAAATCCATTTTACTCCGCATAAATCTTATACAGAGTAAACTCATAAATTGGCTGCACTCTATAGCACTGATAGAGAGATATGCACAGTTGTTTGCCTGCTCCATATAGTAATCACTTACTCTGGGTTTATTAATAAACAAAAGTGGTTTTATTAAGTATTTAAAGTAGGACTTACGTGGTTTCAAATAATAACAGAAAGAAGAAAGTCAGTTACCAAGCAAAATAAAACAAAAACACACAAGTCTAAGCCTAATATATTAAGAAACTGTTTACAGGTAAATTTCACCCTCAGAGATGTTCCAATAAGATTCTTTTACAGACTAGACTATTTCCTAGTCCGAGTCCTAGTCTTTCCTAGTCTGAGTTCAGTTTTTATTACTTCCAGCTGAGGTGGTAACTGATGCACTAGAAAGGAAATGGCTTCTAGAACCTGTATCCAGGTCACATCAGAGATTCTACTTGCAATGCATCTATATCAGAGGTAACCAGAACTTTCCAGTTGAAATGAATAATGATTTTGAGTGTCTTCTCAAATAAAATGAGTATTAATGAGTATGCTTGAATTTTTAACTAATACCATTTGTTGGTGCTAATTAGCTAGGTTTGTAACTCTATATATTGAATTTTCCATAACTACTCTGCATATTGTAATAAGATGAGGCCCTGAAACATAAACTCTTGTATCAGGGGCCTAGAAGGAGGCCTGAAGCCTCAACCAAAGTAAGCCAAGGCATTGCTAAGCAAAGCTGAACTGTGAGCCAGAGGCATGCCCTGCTTGCAGAAATTGGCAAGAAGAAGGCTGCTAAAGGCACATGTTGGGTACATGTGCCAGGAGAGAGGCAGTAATGAGCCAAGGGGCTGTACCTCAATACATCAGTAGGGATGAGTAATCTGTCCTGCACGTGTATAAAAGTAGGGCTCAGAGTCCACATCGTTGTCCAGCCAAAGGGGCAGTGGAAGAGTCCTGCCACTGACTGAGCTTGTCCATTTTCTGGGGGACACATATGGACTAGCAGACCCATCGATATCTAATCCAGTGAGCTAGAGACTGTGTTTCATTTGACAATAAACCTGGCCGGGTTCTTTCGTACCTTACTAGAGTCTGTGGTCTTTGGGGGTTCTCTCGGGGTCTGCTGTGTCAGCTATCTGCGCAGAGCCGGGGCAGCGCACAGAGGGAACACGCATGCAACCGACTGATATCATCATCGAACAAGAGCAGAACACCACACCAGTAGCTACTGACAACACATATATTCACTCCTACACTCTGTAAGGGTACAGAGTGATGAACAAACTAATGATGAGGAACAGGTCAAACTCCATCAGAAGTCATCAATGCTCCACCTGTTGGCTTCACACACATCCTAGGCCTGGAGATGTAGTCATGGTTTTCACTTGTGTCTTCTAGAAAATGGACCAAAGCTACCATTAAGGCAGTAGCAAAAACACCTGGATTCATATCAACATATAGGGATGAAAAATCCAGCTGACTTTTCTGATCCCCTTAACCTAGCCTGTTTGCAACAATTGGGGAGCTAGGGATTTAAATAACTGATATGTAAATACAAGAACTCCCTGGTGGACTATAAATTGTGTATTCACTAATATATCCCACTGGTGATGAAAGGTTTGCAATTAGGACCTTTGGGGATTAATTAAAAGCAACAATGATTATGTCATGTCCTCTGATATATTGCTAGCAAGTTGCAGTGATTTTTCAATGCAAAGGGGCAAATTGTTCCCTGGAGTAACTCCTACCATTTCACCATGGCTACATCAGGGGTGTATCTCAACCAGTGTGGTTTTATCACAGAAATACTGGGCCAGGTTCTGATAACTGATATGTCATGGGAGTAAAGGGAATTTACACCAGTGTGAGTGAAATGCAAATCTGGGCCATTGTGCACAAAGTTCTCCAGCATCTCAAAATAATGAGTGGTAAAAATAGTAATAACAGAAGAGGAACAAAGAAGAATTGCTACCTGCTGTGCTTCCATCAAAACCAATCCATGCTACATATTGATGAGAGGCATGGTTACCACGTAGATTGTAAAAACAGACATAGACAGCTGGAGAGCTGGGTTTAGAGTCCTGGTCCTTTATTTCCAAACATTCAGGGACAGAGATTTAAATGTATGTTTTTTCCTAAAGATGCAGATAGGACCTAGGGATATTTTCAAAAGCAGAAGGGGGCGAGATACAAAAACAGGCCTTTGACTGCTAACTACCACAGGTGCCTAAATCCCAGAATCCAGCCCCAATAAGATTATCTAAATCTCCACTTATCTGCTTCAGAACTCTGTAGACGTTGAAACTCAACTTAGGCCTTACATTTTGCAGTCAGGTTCACTAGGGTGTCTAGGTTTCTGTCTATGGACATGCACTCTGCAACCTCAGACCAGATGTCTGGACACATACAACCCAGAGTTCCTCCGTCCAACTCAACTGAGGGGAATAATCTGATAGGTGAGCTCACACAAAAAGTTGTTGTGGAAGGAGAGACTCCCTTGTCACTTTTAGCCCAGTGGTTAGGGGACTCAGCTGGGATGTCAGAGATCCCTGGTGCAAGTTCCCCCTCTGTTGGAGGAGGGCTGAGGGAGGTTTGAACAAAGCTCTGCTACTTGTCAGGTGAGTGCCCTCACCACACAGCAATGGGATATTCTGGTGTGTAGGGATTCCTCTGTCTCTCCAGTTAAAGCTGTTCCATGCTGGATAACTAATGGAAGACTCATTGGGTTAGCTTAGTTTCAAGTTTACAGAGAAAACACAGGAATATCTCTCTCTAGCAAGAGAAATTCACAAGTGGAAAACTAATATAAGCTCACACGCCTTGTCTGGCTATTACTTACTATTTAGAATGATGTGGAGAACATGGATTGACGTCTGGTCACTCTAAAATTTCCAGAATGAATGACTCACAAAACAAAGAGCACAGAAAACAAAGCCTTCCATCCCCCACATTTGAAAGTATCTTCTGTCCCCATTTGTCCTTTTGGTCAGGTGCCAAACAGGTTGTTTGAACTTCTTAACCCTTTACAGGTAAGGAGAATTTTAGGCTACTCTCATGGTTATGACAGGAGCATTGCACAACTTTAAACTAGCATGTTCCCTAACTGATCAGCAACGTAACAACAAAACAACGTTAACCGTGATTACTTTAAGTGAGGAGTTCCTGTACAGAGTAATTCCCCTCACTCCAGTGGTATATCTGTTATGTAAACCCAGCTCAGTATCTCAGTGATAAAAACATACTGATTCAGACACACCCCTGGTGTAACAACAGGGATAAGAGAGGAGGTACACCAGGAAACAATTTGGATCATGCTATTGAAAACTCAATGCAACTTTCTAGCAATATTTCAGAGGACATGATTCAACCAATGTTAATATTAATTAATACCCAAAGGCCCTAATTACAAACCTTCCATCTTCAGTGGGATATATTTATGAAGACACAGTTTAGAGTCCATTGAGGGAGTCCAGTGTTGTGTTTATACATCAGTTATTTAAAACCCAAATTCCCCA
Organism: Dermatemys mawii; assembly: GCA_007922305.1. Taxonomy (NCBI): domain Eukaryota; kingdom Metazoa; phylum Chordata; order Testudines; family Dermatemydidae; genus Dermatemys; species Dermatemys mawii. The sequence continues at coordinate 503,395 of ML677535.1, read as the reverse complement.
GTTGCAAAAAAGCTAGGACAAGGGCTCTGAACAATCAGCTGGGCTTTTCACTGAAATTAATACAGGTGCTTTTGCTACTGTCTAAATGCTGGTAAAACATGATGACAATTTCATAGCTTTGGCCGATTTCCTAGTGGACACATATTAAAAGCATAGATCCAGCTCCAGGCCTAGGACCTGTGTGAAGCCAATAGATGGAGTGTTCATGATTTCTGTAGGAGTTTGATCTGCTCCTCTTGATTAGTTCTTTTTGTTTGTTTGTTTTTTTATCACTCTATATCCTTATATTTGGTAGGAGTGACTATCTGTAGAGTACTTATGCAATTGAACAGAGAGAACTTATTTTATTCTGTATAGCATTATTTATTATTTTACAATGTTATGCTAAAATCGTAACAGAAAATTACCGTTCCATAACAAATGAGTTTACAATCCCAATGTATGACACTTCAAGATACATCAAAACTTCAGCAATCATATGATTTACCTAAGTGATAAAATGCTTTGTATTTCTTTCCTAGATGAGGATTACATGGGCTTGAATCTATGTAGCTCAGATGAATGACTTTTGTTTCACACTGGTTTAAGTTAGATGGGAATCTGGACTGTTGACTTGAGTGAACTTTGCATAAAATGAAACACTTTAAGGTCAGTAGAAGCCTTTAGGATAATCCCAGCTGTAAAATCTCATCTGGTGTTTCCTGACTGAAAGCCAGCAAGTTCAGCTGAACATGAGGATACTTTTTGGAGAAATATCCCATCTTTCTGGAAGGTGTTCCCAGAGATAATTCATAGATTCCAGGGCGATAAGAGACCATTGTGATCATCTGGTTGGATCTCATGTAGAGCACAGGCCAGACAACTGTCCCCTCCCCCAATAACATCTTTTGAACTAAGGCAAAACTTAAAAAAGCAAAAACTATTTGGATCAGTGGTTTTCCTCTCTCCATTATTTTCCGTTTGGAATCAGTTGCTTTGCATGACTTCCCCCTTGAAGTTAGTATTAAGACTGCCCTTGTACCATTGCTTTTCCTTTCTAAAAATAAATGTTGATTTTCCTTATGCAATAATTTAAAATTCCCACCAACAGAAATATCAAGGGAGATTACATCATTTCATATGAAGGAGAAATTACTGATTAGGAGAGATGCTAATTCTGTGAAACGGAATGCCACCAAAATACACCGAGAAACGCAGCACAATCAAGTCATTCAGGAAGGAACCCAAAGTTCAGTTTACTGAGATAATTCAAGAATATGAATAGTAGAAGAGAGTGGAAAATGCAGTGCAAAGTCTCTTATCTTGTCTCATAAAAGGTGATAAAAGGATTAGATTTAGGATTCAGCTGACTATAGATCATCCGTGTGAAAAGAAAATCAGTAGAGTTAAAATTAAATAATCTGATTTATAAATGAAAAATTCCTACTCAGGCACCCACCATGTCAGAAAGAATAGGATTTTTATTCAATCCCATGCGAAAGTAAATGAAGGTAGATGGTGTGACATATTCTTCATAGGGATATTATTATGATATGATTACAGCATCATTATGATGGAATTTGTGCAAGATGCATCATTTAAGGTGCCTTTGAAAAAGCTAAGATTTGCTGAATATGATTATCCTATTTGTATGCATGTGTCATTTTTGTATCTGAAGTTAGGAATATCGCCTATGTTTCTGTATTTCAAATGTAGTTACATCTGGGTAACATCACCTAGTCTAGGTAGTTGGTTGGGAAGGGCTGATTCATGGTAATGGGCCATTAGGGAAAACAACTGGCCTTGGAAGAAGTTTATCTCCCAAATGGTGAGCTTCCTGAGAACACTCCAGAGAGCCTGTAAGTAGTGGTAGCCATGACTCTACAAGGGCAGGTGACCAGACCACATGACTCTGGACTCCAAGTTGGGACATCTGTATTTTTCCACAAACTGGTCTGGGAACCAAGTTTTAAAACAAAAGGTACCGCCCTATGCTAAAATAATATATGGCAGGAAGCGATATCATGCCACACAAGAGGATTCCTGGAGACACCTGAGGAACAAAGACTGAAGTGGCGGAATTGCTGGACCCAGGTTAAAGAGGTTTCTAGCCTGTGTATGGAAATGTGAGAAACCCACACAGCAAAGTAAATGAAGCTTGTGCCTTCAGAATCTGCCAGACAGCTGGTATCTCAGTCAGGGTGAGACACTGCTAATTCTTGGTCAATCAAACTAGTGCGTTAAGCAGAGTTTGAATTTCTGTTTATTTGCTGGTAATACTCTTTGCTCTGTTTCCTATCCCTAATAATAACTTTTGTAGTTAATAAACTTGTTTATAGTTTAACTTAAACCAGTGTGCCTTTAAATGAAGTGTGCTGGGAAAAATCTCAGCTTGGTCAGCACAAATGGGCATATTCCCCTTGACATTCAGGGACAGGCGAATCGGGTAACAACTTCATACTGGTCAGTGTTTTGACCACGTCTGGGTGGTACAGCTCTGGGGTCCTAGGCTAGGAAGGTGGTGGTTATCTTGACTGTAGCTTCTGTATTGCTGGTTCATGCAGTGGCTGATCAGGGAGCCTGCATGTAACTGCATCTGGGTGTGTCCCTACCTGTGTGAATGCTGGAGGATGTGTAGGACCGGGAGTGGGTCTGCAGCTTTCGGAGCAGCACAGTGTGAGAAAGAGCCCAGAGCGGTGGGTCAGAGGGCTCAGTGGAATCCTAGTTCCAGGTAGGTCGCCGGGGGGAACCCATCACAGATGGGTTATAGCAAAACATGCCTAAGGAAGAACAAGGAGTGGTTCTCAGATTTAGAACATATGAACGGCCAGACTGGGTCAGACCAAAGGTCCATCTAGCCCAGTATCCTGTCTTTGGACAGTGGCCAATGTCAGGTGCTTCAGAGGGAATAAACAGAACAGGTCTTCATCAAGTGATCTCTTCCCCATAGCCCATTATTTTTTTAATGGACTATATTACTTCTGGTGTATTGAAATAAATTTGACTCACATTGGTTATCTGGTCTTCTTAATTTATCTGATAATGAACCAAAGTGAGTGAAGAGATTTACCATACCATCCATCAACAGTAAGTAAAATTGTATTTGTTGCAATATAATTAAAGAGACAATGGCATCTTTTTGGCGGGGTTTGTTCACATCATCAAATCCATACTTCACCATGAGTCAAATTCACACCACCACGCAGCACCCTATTGTTTAAGTTGTCATCCTGCTAGGAGATACACAACAGGGGAAAACCCGTTCTTTATTTCACTATGCTTCATATGGTCCAGCATCTTGTATCTTATAATCATTAGCCAGATCCAAAGTCCTTTGTAATGAAGGAAAAGACTCTCGGTCCTTGACTACAAGGAGGTGTGTGTCAGGCCCCATGCAGGCAAAGGAATCAGTTATTTTCTCCACATCTGCTGTGCATAGGATCCATGTCTCCCCTACCCACTCTCACAATAAACAGTCATAGATTACATTTGTGTTTTACAATACAGTAATGAAGATACAAATTCCCTGTCTCCCATTCCCAGCTTCTAGGAAACAGAGGCTAGGGACTCCATCCCTTCCCATCCCGGTTAACAGCCATTAACGGACCTATCCTCCATGAATTTTTCTAATTTATGTGTCCTTGACTGTGTATTTTTTTTTCACCAAGTGAGTTTTATTGTTCTGAAAAGTTTTGAAACACAATAAGCTGTTTTCTATATGCGCGTGTGTGTTTTTCTGGATTTCCATTTTTCTTTCAGTGTATTATTGCCACACCTGGTATACACATAGCTTATATGGGCACAATCTAAGTCAGTGGATGAAGAGATCCAAAGGTATGATATATCAAGAAAAGTGTATGGGAAAGGGATAACATTTAGAGAAATAAACAATCTCTCTCACTCTCTCTCACTCTTTCTGTATTTTTGTCTCATTCGATCTATATATCTTTTTCTTTGTCTTCAGTTTTTCTTTTTTCTCCAACTACATTCTCCCTTCTGGATAAAAATGACTCTCTTATTTCTCTCTTCATGATTTATTATTTTTATTTCACTTATATTTCTTTATATGCGGTTGGATTCCAATCTCAGTTGCACTTGTGTAAATCCACGTGAAGCTGATGCAATTTAACTTGGTGTAACTGTGAACAGGAAACCGCCTGTAGTATGTGTTTAGGAGTGGAGGTTTTTTGTATGTCTCTGTCTGTTTCTCCGCTGCATCTATCAAATGGTGCAAATTTGTCTTGGAATCGGTTCTGATAGAAGACAACTGTATAGACCTTCAAGCAAACATCAGTCTCTTTGGTGTTTCCATATGTGCATTATGGGGTATGTTTATACTGCATCTGGCAAGTGTTATTCCCTCCTCCGGTAGACCTACACACTCTATCTTTGATTGAGCTATTGAGCTATTGCGCTAAAAATAGAAGCGTAGCCTTGCCAGCACAGCCTAGCTGCCTGAGCCAAATGTCATCTCAGATCTTAGGTATGCACACGGTTGTTGTGCTGCTGTGTTCTCACTGATAATTTTATCCTGGTATCTTGATCAAAGCTAGTCTACGTGCCGCTACTCAAGCTGGGAACACCTCCCAACACCTCTCAACACCTCCCAGCTGCAGGGGAGTCATACCCGTGGTTGAACGCTAGATATTTTTAATTTCCAATCTATTGATTTTTTTGTTATGTCCTCTAGATTTTCTTGAGATGACACTGCTGGATAAAGATATTTCAAAAACCACCCTAAAAGTGTTTCTTTACGGTTCAAGAGAGATTAATGGAGTTAGAAGGGACCTATATTAGAATCTCAACCTCTAATTATATGAGTCTCTCTCTGTTTATTGACAACTTCACTTTTCCAGTAGAGAGATGCAGTGGTACAAGGTTGCCTCCTCCAGGTTTCTCTAGTGTAACCGACAGCACAACATGACTGGGTGGACTCCACAAATATTTAATGATTTTCTTTTTCTAGATACATACTATGGAGAAAGCAAAAGGAAGAAACCAAACACCCATTGAGGAATTTATCCTCTTAGGATTTGGGAATGTTCCTGACCTGCAGCCCCTTCTCTTCCTGCTGTTTCTAGTGATCTTCATTGTGACTGTGGCAGGGAACATCCTGATTGTTGTGCTAGTTGTGGCTGATCAGCACCTTCACACCCCCATGTACTTCTTCCTGGGGAACTTGTCCTTCGTGGAGACCTGCTACAGCTCCACCTTGCTACCCAGGCTGCTGGCCAGTCTCCTGACTGGGGACAGAACCATTTCTGTTAAGGGCTGCATTGTGCAATTATATTTCTTTGGTATCCTGTCAACTTCAGAATGTCTGCTACTCACGGCAATGTCTTATGATCGTTATTTAGCGATATGCAATCCACTCCGTTATGCTGCTCTGATGAATGGCAGGGTTTGTTGCCAGTTAGTGGCAGGATGCTGGATAAGTAGTTTTCTGCTCTGCACCATAGTACATATTTTCTGGTTCCAACTAATATTCTGTGATTCCAAAGAAATTGATCATTTCTTTTGTGATTTTTCACCCACGATAAAGCTTTCTTGTGGCGACACCCAGACTTTGGAACTGCTGACATCTACTATTGCTGCCATGGGGACAATTGTGCCGTTTCTACTGACCCTGGTATCCTACATTCATATAATCACCACTATCCTGAGAATCCCTTCCACCACTGGGAAGCAAAAGGCCATTTCCACCTGCTCTGCTCACCTCATTGTAGTTATAGTTTACTATGGGACACTGATTACTGTTTATGTGGTTCCAGCAGCCAACAGTCACAAGATCCTGCAAAAACTATTCTCTGTCTTCTACACAGTCCTGACTCCCATGATCAACCCTGTCATCTATAGCCTGAGAAACAAGGACGTCAATGAGTCCCTGAGAAAAGCTATTCTCGAATTAATTGCTTTCAGAAACAGGACAAATTTTAGCATCTGGTAAAATAGAGATGAACTGATATAGCTTCTTAGCATGGCCCATTTGAGTCTTTAAGAACAGGATTATCCCTCATAGAAAGATGAAGTAAGGTCTTCCTTTCTTTCTTTCTTTCTTTCTTTCTTTCTTTCTTTCTTTCTTTCTTTCTTTCTTTCTTTCTTTCTTTCTTTCTTTCTTTCTTTCTTTCTTTCTGTTATTCTTATATATGTTCAGCATTAAATAATCATTCATTTAATACACATTTCTTTATACAAAACTTGAAACTATACGAGACATTCTTTATGATTTTTTTCCAGACACACATTTCAGTAAAGCTCTCTGCTTCATGTATCCACACATTCGTCCGTACATGAACACTAGTGCCCAAATTAGGCAAGGACCTTACCATCTTGTGAGTTGTTCTGGTTCTCTTCCACTTCCAGTGAAGTGCATAACATTTATTCTCCACTGATTAGGATCCTCTGTTGTCAATTACTTATCTGAAAAGTAGGTTGAAAAGATTGTGACACAGTGAGTGGAGAGCTTTGTTTGGGTTTTATTCTATGGAGATTTGTAGCTGGTTAAACAAAAAAATGAAAATCTGTGGTGCGTCGGGAGACTCAGTGTCCTGCTATGTGTAATTTCCTGCCTGATCATACATGTTTGCAATGCTGATTTCCCTCCCCGACCCAAATAAAAAGAAAAGAATGAATTAAAATGAGCAGGAAATATGTAGCTAATAGCACTAGGCAACTTTCAAATCTCAGCTAGTTAGTGTCACATGGTCCTGATTCACCCCAGAGAGAAATGTGCTACTCATGTAAAAGTATTTACAACCAAAGTTTGACAAAAATTTATTTAAAAAAATAAAATCTCAATTAGTCTCCCTGTTATCTTTGTTCTTTCACATTTGTGTGCCCTGTTTTTTGAAAAAAAAAATCGTTCTCCTGCTCTCCTTTTGGATCTGTTTGGATTAATAACTGATTTATTGTGCCCAAAGTAAGTCATGAATTTAACTGAAATAAATGAATATTTTAAACAAAAATGAGTTAAAATCTTTTAGGACTTAGATGCTGGGCACCAACCCGCCCCTTAATAATATTTAACCTTGTAGTTAGAGCATTCTTGTGTTTGTGTGTGTGTGTATGTGTGTGTGCGCGCGCGCATGTTCAGTGTTGACTAGGCAACAGGCAGAGTATTCTCTGGAGAGGGCTGTTAGATTTTGATATAACTTTTCACAGAATCCACCTTTGTAATCATGTAGGTTGCAGTGCAAGATCCATCTCTCTGCTCCCATGTTTGATAAAATGATGACATTCAGTATTCCCCCTGCCTGAGATGAGGGAAGTCCTTTCAGCCCCTTTGAAAATCCAACCAAATGTTGGACGAGGGTAGGATCTGTGGGGATAATTTTTAAAAGCACCTAATAAACCTTGCTTCTCTTCCTTTGTCAGGTGCTTTTCAAACAATGAATGAAAATTGCATTAAGGGAGCTAAGGCAGACATTTCAAAACCATCAAGAGGATTTGCATGTCTGCAAAGAGATCAGTGAAAGTAAAAGTCTAATGTAGCGCCCATCTTTAAAAAAAAGGGAAAAAGTTGAATCTGGGGAGCTATAGACCAGTCAGCCTCACCTCAGTCACCAAAAATCGTGGAGGAGGTCCTCAAGAAATGCAAGATGAGGTAACTGGGCTTATGTAGTCTCCAGAAGAGAAATCTGAAAGAGGATTTCATAGCAGCCTTCAATTACCTGAAAGGGGGCTCCAAAGGTGATGTAGGTAGGCCGTTCTCAGTGGTGGCAGATAACAGAACAAGGATCACTGGTCTCAACTCACAGTTGGGGAAACCTAGGTTGGATATTAGGAAAAACTATTTCATTAGGAGGGTGGTGAAGTCTTGGAATGGGTTACCTAAGGAGGTGGTGCAATCTCCATCCTTAGAGATTTTTAAGGCCAAGGTTGGAAAAGCCTGGGTTGAGATGATTTAATTGGGGTTGGTCCTACTTTGAGCAGGGTGTGACGGGTTGGGACACAGAGCCTCCCTTGGGACTGTTACCTGATGTGCTGAAACTACCTCTGAGCCTGTTTTCCAGACCCAGCTCAGCTCGGGGCTCCAGAACCCTGCCTTGTTGAGCTAGACACTGTAGTCTGCTGCAACACAGACTCAAAGTCTGGGTCACATCCCCAAAGCTGCAGACGTTAACCAAAAATTGCTCAGAAAGTCACCTCTCTCCACACCCAAACACCCAGTTCCCAATGAGATCCAAACTCCAAATAAATCTATGTGGAAACTTTTGTATCTCTGAGTCCTACCCCTCCTTCTAAATGGAAAAGCACCAGGGTTAATATGGATTCCAATACCAGGTGACATGATCATATGTCTTGTGAGACCCCCAAGCCTTCCTTCTTTCCGGCCTGACTCACAGGAACACAGAAAGTTTTACAAGTAAACAAAGCCATTTACAACCAGTTGTCCTAGTTGATGGGAGCCATCAAGACTCTAAACCAGAAGAGTAAATGGAGAACACAAGATAAGTTTTCCATCTGCAAATAAAATGATTTCATTTCCATTGGAAAGTTCTGATTACCTTTGATATGGATGCACTGCAAGTTGAATCTCTGATGTGACCCGGATACAGGTTCTAGAAGCCATCTCCTTTCTTGTGCATCAGTGTGCATCTGTGTCTTCCTTTCAGATATTGCAGGGTCTGATAGGCTGCTTCCTTCATTACACCTTGTATCCATAAGCAAGAAATGGAGGTGTCATCAATTTGTTATTTAATTTTTATGTGAGAAGGCAAAATCTCCCTTGAAATTTCCACTGATGAGTGTTTAAATGCAGTGAAAAGGAGAAATTAATAATATAGTCACTACCGAGAGAATGGAAACAGCAATATTAATAGAGTCAAAACACTACCCTTAAAGGAGAGGAGAGGTACACATCTCAAAGGAAATAATTCTGTTTACTAGGCAGTTGGCAGATTAGAGTTATGGAACTTGTGATATAGTCATTTACCAAACAGCAATGGCATATTAGGCTGCATTAGTGGGAGCATTGCCATCAGATCAAGGAAAGTAATTGTTACCCTCTTTTCAACACTGGTGAGGCCGCATCTGGAGTATTGTGTCCAGTTTTCGGCTCCGTACTACAGAAAATATGTGGACAAATTGGAGAGAGTCCAGTGGAGAGAAAAGAAAATGATCAGGGGCCTGAGATAAATGACTGATGAGGAGAGGATGAGGAAAGGGGCGTTCCAAAGAGGATGGAGTTAGGCTGTTCTCAGTAGTGTCAGATGACGGAACAAGGAGTAATGGTCTTCAGTTGCAGTGGAGGAGGTCTAGGTTGAATATTAGGAAACACTATTTCACCAGGAGGGAAGTGAAGCACTGGAATGGGTTCCTTTGGGAAGTGGTGGAATCCTTAGAGGTTTTTAAGGCCCGGCTTGAAAAAGTCCTGGCTGGGATGATTTAGTTGGGATTGGTTGTGCTTGAACAGGGATTTGACTCTTCCTACACTAATCTACTATGATTCTATGATTCACTGCTGCTGGTGATTCCCTTTTAATTCAAGTATTTCTGGGAATAACATTTTGGGATCATCACCACACTCGGTGTCTAATGGACTAGCCATGGGAATCATTCCAAAGGCAAGAGTATCCAAATATTGGAATGAGGCACCACCACTCCCTCCCTCAAAAAAAGAAGAAAAAAGGTAACTCAAAATGATTGGCTATGAATGTGTCCTCTGAGGAGCTGTAGGGACCGACTGTGCAGTCTCTGGTCCAGATCTCAGAGTCAACAAGGCATAGCGGTGGGTATATTAGGCCAGGAGAAGGATAAGCCTCCCCAAATGGGACGTAGTGCACCTCGCTTTGGGGGCGCCCTGGCCCATTGCCTTTAGAGTGATGAAAGGGCTCTCAGGCTGTCACTCCACTCATGCTCTACTCCATGACCCCGCCCATGTTGCTCCTCTTCCCACCCACACTCCACCTCTTCCCCTGAGGCTCCACCGTCATGTCCAGTCATGCCATCCCCACTCCTCCCCTAGTCTCACACCTACCACTTGCACCTTTACGGTCCTGGATGGCTGGGTGAGGCCTCAGGGGAAGGTGCAAAGAGGCATTAGTGGAGTGTGACAGGGAGGCCTGGTGGAGGGGCAGAGTGGGAGTGGGCCTCAAATCAGAGCAGGAGTGGAGTTTGGGCAGGGCCTCAGGGGAAGAGGCCAAGTGCAGGCAGGCCTCAAGCCAGAGCAAGGCCCCCATTTCTAGGGAGCTTCCAGCACTTGAGCCAAACCTCCCCAAATGTGGGAGTCACGTGCCACCGATGTTTCCCACCCACCCTGAGAAGGCCAGATAGCAGGGTAAGAACTGGTTGTAGATTTTCTATTGAAACAGTTTTCACTTATAAAAGTCTGATTTGACAGGAACACAGAAACACATGGATTTCACAGGAGTTTTCACAGGAAACTAGGAAGTCTAGCTGACCTATTTGTGTTCCTGCCAGCTGGTGCACACACACACCTTCCTTGGCTCCCAGCCTCCTCTGCAAGATGCCTGGAGAGTTTCTCAGGAGACTAAGCTGCCCAACTCTCTCTGATTCAGAGTTCCACAGAATCTTGGCAACCTGTACACATGCCCATTAGTGTTATTATTAATACAGTATCTGGTGTAATGAACTGGAGGACGAGAGACAATGGCAATCTAGAGCAGGGGTTTTTCACTCCAAAATTTAACCCCATTACACTGCTCTACAGTCAAAATGCTTCTGAAATAAATGTAGTCAAACTTTACTAATTCTGGGTCACTGAGAATGAAAATGATGCTTAAAATTGTTGACTGACTCTAGTTTTCAAGATATGCTATTGGGTCAGTATATACGACCCTTGACATGGGAATGGCGGAGGATAAGTGAGTTATAAAGGGAAGGGATCTCAATTTAAACCAGAAATGACTAAAATACATCTTTGACTGGATCTATAAATAAATCTATGACTGGGTTTGGACAGTACTTGCTTTTTAGGCAAAACAATGAATGATGCAATCTGAAGCTGGTATTGCATCATACATGATATGCATTGCATCATGTTATTCCTAGAAGTCATGGATGATGCAATCATAACGAAGCTTACATCACTCTGCTGAACAAATTGCTTTATATCAGCTCTAGAAATCATACAGTGTCGTGCTCTCTTATTTGTCAGTGTTTGATTTTGCAAAGGGACACATTTCTGTTTAGCCAAAGTGAGCAGAGATGCCTCATACTTGTGTGAACAGTGCAGATAACTTCTGCTATGTTTGTGGTGAAGTGACTTTTGCATCACAAAAGCACAGTATAACCACTATGGTTAAGAAAGCCTATCACCTTTATTCTGGCTGCAAAATTGGAGATCGGGACAAGAGGTGGGCCCCACACATGTGCTGCAACACTTGTGCAACAAATCTTTGACAGTGGTTGAACAGAAAAAGGAAATCTACGCCTTTTGCAGTGCCAATGATTTGGAGAGAGCCAACAGATCATACCAGCAATTGTTACTTCTGCATGGTGCCTCCAGTTGGGAAAGGTGCGTCAAAGAAGAAAAAGTGGACTGTGCATTATCCAAGCATTCCACCAGCTATACGCCCAATACCCCACGGAGAAGGACTGCCGGCTCCTGATGCACCAGAATCATTCTCACTTGAGTCAGACGAGGAAGAGGAAGATGATGAAACTTCTGGTCCTGAACCATCAATGTCACAGGACCCACATTTTCTCCCATCCTCCTCCTCTGAACCACACCTCATAACACAAGCTGAACTGAATGACCTTGTCAGGGATTTGGAACTACCCAAGAGTAAGGCAGAGCTGTTGTGCTCCAGACTACAGCAGTGGAATCTCCTGGCAGGTGATGTTAGGGTTCCCATGTTCCGTGACCATCAAAAGGATCTTGTCCCATTCTTCTTCATGGAAGGTGATCTTGTAGCCTGCAACAACATCGATGGTGTGATGGCAGCCCTCAACATCGTTCATGATCCAGATGAGTGGAGGCTCTTCATTGATTCATCGAAGACGAGTCTTAAAGCTGTTTTACTGCATAATGGCAATGTTTTGCCATCAATTCCAGTTGGTCATGCAGTCCATATGAAGGAAACCTATGACAACATGAAACAACTTTTGAGGTGCATAAACTATGACCAACATCAGTGGCAGCTTTGGGGCGATTTGAAGGTTGTTGCTCTCTTGCTTGGTCTGTAGACTGGATACACAAAGTACTGCTGTTTTCTCTGCGAATGGGATAGTTGTGCAAGAGCTTCCCACTACATCAAGAAAGATTGGCCACTCTGACAGTCATTGGAGCCTGGGAGGAAAAGTGTTCAGCATCCACCACTTGTTGAATCAAGGAAGATTTTGTTACCACCCTTACACATCAAGCTGGGTCTGATGAAGAACTTTGTCAAGGCCATTGACAAAACACAAGCAGCTTTCAAGTACCTCCATGGAAAATTTCCAAGGTTAAGTGAAGCTAAGATAAAGAAAGGTGTCTTTGTTGGTCCTCACATTCGTGAACTTCTTCGAGATGATGCGTTTGACCATGCACTGCGTGGCAAGGAAAAGACGGCATGGAAAGCCTTCCAGTCAGTGGCAATACATTTTCTCGGAAACAACAAGGCAGACAACTACAGGTTGTTGGTGGAAAACCTCCTCAAGGCATATAAAAGCCTTGGTTGCAACATATCACTAAAGATACATTTTTTGCACTCTCATCTAGATTTTTTTCCACCAAACTGCGGAGCAGTGAGCGATGAGCACGGCGAGCGATTTCACCAGGACATTGCAACAATGGAGAAATGCTATCAGGGCAAATGGAGCCCATCAATGCTCGCAGACTATTGCTGGACAGTGACAAGAGATGCTCCATTTAATGAATACAAGAGACAAGCCAAGAAGCGCCGAGTAGACACTGAATAGGACTAAACTATGTACATAATAGTTTTTTGCCTTTTGTATCATAATACATTTTATTTATATAACCCTTTTGCTGATTTTTAAAGTGTTACATAAAGAGGACAGGTGAAATATTATCATGTAAAGCAACCATAAACACATGAAAAGACCCAGGTTTACAATTGATGATTAAAACTCTACTATCTACACAATATACATAGACATAAAATGTAAAAACTTAAATATCTTAGAAACAGTAGCCAATCAGTTGTTTTAATTGTCATATTTGAATTCAGCACATCAAAATACATAATAAATATCACATTTTATCTCTGAAGCAGACGACTTCTAAAATATTGTAGACCAGTGTAATGCAACAATAAAGTCATACTAATATCCCAAAGAAAATAAAAGCTTCATATAACTTTCACCTCTATTTGTTGTAAAGTTAGAAACTGAGAGGGAGCATGTGCAAGAAAGAAGCAATTTTTTTTAGCTGTAACAAAGACTGTGTTTGGCAACTGCTTTTGCTGCAACTTCAAATTGTGCTTCCTAAAAACTCCCTTTTATCACTTTTATAAATGCCGCTTCATGCGGTCACAAAGCAATGGCTTCTTCAAATAACAGGCAAGGATATATCTCGCTGCTTTATGCAGTTCTTGAATATGACATTCTGATAGCAAGTTTTATCACCTTTACAAATTGGATATTGTTCAGAGCTCATGGTTTTAAACCTAGAGGTGTTTCTGTATGCTCTCTTTTTTAAATTGAAACACATATGTAAATATGCTAAATGAATGAAAAGTTAATGAAGAAAATTTTCTAGAAATAAGTTTGCTTTTAAGTATATACTACTTTACAAATCTTAAATTAAAAGTCAATGTTAAGTAAAACGTTAAGTAAATAAAAAAGGCTGTGGAAATATGATTCATGCAGGGCTTATCTCACGGCGAGCGGTGAGGATATACACCCATATGAACTATGTTGACATTGGGAGTAGCAATAGTACATTAACACTGGCGCAACATCAAAGTAAGACAGAAAAACAGAAATCCAGAAAAAAGCATAC
>ML677535.1:476864-489497 GCA_007922305.1 Dermatemys mawii | reverse complement strand
TGCAGTTCAGGGGCATTTCCGAATCCTAAGAGGAGGAATTCCATGATGGCTGTTTGATTTCTCCCTTCCGCTTTTTCCATAATGTGTACCTAGAAACAGAAACCCATTAAATGTTGATGGCGTACACCCAGTCAGGTTGTGCTGTTCGATACACTCGAAGAAACGTGGAGTAGGTAACCTCATACCAAAGCATCTCTCCACTGGAATAATAAAATTTTCAATGAGCAGAGAAAGTTTCATATAATTAAGAGGTTGAATTTCCAGTACAGATGAATCAAGAGCATGGAACCCAAAGGAAATATAGACAGAATGAGACAAAAATACACACAGATTAAAAAGCTGTGAGTGTGTGTGGGGGAAAGAGAGATTTTTATTTTTCCAATTTTTTTGAGAAATAAAGTATATAGTTTTTTTTTTAAAAGAGAAGTATCACATCCTTGTTTTTAAAGGAAAGGTATCAGAACCAATACGTCTGAAATCTGTTCAGTAGTTAACATCTTGATATTATTTATCACCATATATTTTTTGACAGCTTTCCATGCCCCCTTTAGGGTTTATTTCTCTCTCTTGTTTTCCATTTTCAGTCGTGTACAGATTTGTCGCTGTTGACCATTTAAAAACAAAAATCTGTTTGGACAGGGGAATGTTGTGTGCTTGTGTTTTCATGTTTGACTTATTGTTTTAGAAACAAAGGGTTAGTTTGAAAGAATAGAAATAGAGTATTGGAAAAGACAAATTGGTTAGGTTAAGTAATGAGATAGGGTTTAAAGGCAAAAGTTTTGTTTTTTTTTTTTAAAAAAGGTCACTATAGCATAAAAAAATTGTGAAATAAAAGAGGAAATGTAAAGGTGAGTTGAGAGAGGAGCATTTAAAAAGAGTTAGTTTAAAAGAAAAGAGGAGAATATGAAGGTAGGTTGAGAGAGGAGCAATGAGAGAACTTAAACAATGCAAATGTTAAATAAAAGAGGAAAATATAATTATTGATATAAATGTAAAGATTGAAGAGTAGAATTTAAAAAGACTTATTTTGAATTGAAAGAGGAAAATATTAAGGTAAAAATAATTAGGTTTAAAGAAAGCACATGACAGAAAAAAGGGGATTTTAATAATTATCTAGAGCGACTGTTCAGTGTGAAATAGGTAAATTATAAAAACAGTAAGAGAGAGAGATTGTTTTTTCTTTGCGAGCAGAACAAATGTCTACTGAGAAAGGAAAAGTATAGTAAGCAGCAGCAAGAGCCAAGAACCAGCTTACCCAGTGGCTGTCCCTAGGGAAATGATAACTATACTGGGGGATAGCAGCCTTAGGAGTAAATCCCACCGGACCAATCAGAAGATGTTCTACAGCCCACCACCTCCTCTTTCCTCCCTCCCCTTCTCTCACCACCGCTTCTGAGAGAAGCCCTTCATGAAGCTTATTTCCACAGCCTTTTTATTTACTTTGTTTTACCGAAATTGGCTTTTAATTTAAGTTTTGTAAAGAAATAAACACTTAAAAGACAAGCTTATTTGAAGAAATATTCCCCTGACACCTTTTCCTTCATTTAGCACTTTTACTTAGGTGTTTCAATTTTTTAAAAAACGAGCATGTAGCAGCACCCTCAGTTTTAAAGACACAAATTCTTAGCAACAGCCAGTTTAAAAAAGCAATAAAAAGTTTCTCTGCTATGTTTTAGGTCAGAGGCAGGCGACCTATGTCAAGTATGACAAAGATAGCATGAGAGCTGATTTTCAATGGCACTCACAGTGCCCAGGTCCTGGTCACTAGTCCCGGCGCTCTGGTGCTGGCCTGGGTTACCAGCCATCAGCTCCCTCCCAGGCGGTGTTCCATCCGCCAGCCCTGCTCAGCCCGCTGCTGGCCCCAGGCCGTGGCCACCGGTCCGGGTGGGCTCTGCTGCTGGCCTGAGGTCCCAGCCGCTGTCCCAGGACTCTGCAGCCACCTCCAACTGTGGGCCACTGGCCCCAGCCTGGGGCAATGAGGAGTACAGACAGGAGTAAGAGGGGGTGCAGCTCAGCACCCTTACCTTAAAAATTATTCAAGTACCACTGTACTGGGATATTTTTAAACCTTGATTTCCTGCTTACATCGCTATCACACCACATGAAACAGTGCACTGTGTTTGACATTGAGATTAGAATGTACATGCAAGAACTGGAATCACAATTTTTCTGACAGATCTCAAGTTTGTCAGCCATTTGGCTGAATGCTTTCTTTTCTAATTAAACCTGAAAAGTTCATTGAAAGAGAGCTGGATTTGTCCGTGGCTGGGTGTTGAAGATTTCGAAATATGGCGCATTCAGTAAAAAAGCTCAGAACTGTGAGCATCAAAGTTTGGATATCTGCAGAGTGCAGTTGAAGCTACTAAGAGAAATCATGGGTCCTCTATTTGGACCTGCTGGATGTCCCTGCAAGTGACATTTAACTGTTTGAAGAAAATTTAGTTTGCAATGCTTTTAGCATTTGGATCTACAAACCTGTGTGAACAGGTATTTTCACACGTAAAGTCTGTCCTCTGTCCCGCTCAGAGCTGGTTAACAACTGATCACTCAGAAGAATCCAAATACAGTGCCAGACATTGGAATACTCAGCAGGAAAAGCAAGCGCAAGGATCACACTAGATCGATCAGGTCTGCATTTTAATTTTAAATGAAGCTTCTTAAACATTTAAAAAACCTTATTTACTTTCCATACAGCAATTGTTTAATTATATATTCTAGACATATAGAAAGAGACCTTCTAAAAACGTTAAAATGTGTTACTGGCAAACAAAACCTTAAATCAGAGTGAATAAATGAAGACTGGGCACACCACTTCTGAAAGGTTACTGACCCCTGTTTTAGACTAACATTGGTTATTTTTAGTGAAGACACTTTGAAGCTGCTTCCCTTTTGATAACCTCCCAACACCCTCTGGTGCACCATAAAAACACACTTTGCACAGTTATTTTCAACTGACATTTTATTTAAAACATGCTTCTTTATTTTATTTTACAACACACTATATGTTTTCCCCTAAACATGCTCTAACTTTTATCTCTTTTTCTTAGTAGCATTTTGTAATTTGCTGAAAAAATAAGACATTCAACATTCCGCATTAAACATTGATCCTTTGGTTTGATTATTTTATCTAAAACGTGTTTTGGGTCCTCGCCTTTGTCACTTTATCCACCATCTCTGCCCCTAGAGCTGAATATTCCTGGGTTAAACAGCGGCACTGTGGCGCACAACCAATGTGATGATGGTATTCAACACACTCTTCATACACAAGCTACCAATAATTTCTTTAATTTTGCAGTTCACATCATCTACGGTCCATTTCACGTGGTCATGACAACTCTGACTAGGGGAATCTACGACACACTTGGGACAATCCTCAATTTGTTTCTCTCTTGGGTAGTGCTTGATAATTTAATGCACAGCAACTCATACAATTACATGTATAAAAGTTTTATGGCTATGAACTTGCACCAGCTCAATATCGAATTTCTCCCTCAACCTTAGATAGTGCTGGCCTTTAGAATAAGCATCCTCCTCTTTTTTGGTGCCCTGTTGAGCATATGGTTTTGGGGCTGAATAAAAAAAGATCAGGTTCAATCCGTTTGCACTTCAGAGCTGCTGGTAAAGTTTTGTAAATGTGTACATTATTTGCAATACACGTTAAAGGGAGTAAGATACATATTTCCTTTGTTTTGTAAACCAGCGGATAAGAGAGAAAGTGGAAGTGCATGTGTGTGTACACAAGCACACCTATCTGGGGGTGGAAAATCAGAGCCTGTGTATCCACTGAATAAAGAAACATAATTAACAGTACTATCCCAAAATCGTGTTGCAAACCAGGCAGGAAAAAATGTAATTCAGGTCACCCTTATATACATGGAAGACTAGTTTGATTATTTTCCTGCTTTTTGACTCCTTTCGGATGCCTTCAGAATACTCTATTATTTTAGTGCTCTTCAGTGCTTTGGCAAGTACTCGTCTCCTGATGTTGGTTAAATACTAATAACTTTTAGGTAAATTGAGTAAACTTTTTCATTTACTGACAATTCGGTCATCAAGGAATATAAATTCTAGCACCCTGTATAGAAAATTTATCCTAAACTGGTTCAAAGTTCACAGTAATATAATTATGCAGTTTAGAGCTAATAGGTTCCACAAAGTAAACTTAATAAATCCTTTTGGGATTCAGGAGATCTGGGACTGAGGGAAGCTTATTATAAAGTACTGTCTGTAAAAAAAGAGTTGGGGAGGGAGTGGTGACATGTGAAACTTTGTGAATGGTAATATTGTTGCTTTTTAGCATTAATATTTTTTGTAATCGGAAGGCTTGGAAGTCTACACCATTTCATTAACTTCATGACTGTGTCTTTTGTATTTCACACAGCATCCGTGCATGGGTCCCTGGCTAGTCTTATCAGTCTTATCTGTTTTTAAAATGTAGAGAGAACCACAACTCCAGCCTTTGATGTTTCATTTTAATAACATTTCTATCTTTTAATAATGCAACAAAAAATTATGCTAATATCCCCCAAAAAATGAAAGCTTAAAATAACTTTCACTTGTATTTGTTATGAAGTTAGAAATTGAGGGGGATCATGTACAAAAAAGAAGCAGGTTTTTTTTAGCTGTAGCAAAAACTGTGTTTGGCAACTGCTTTTGCTGAAACTTCGAATTTTGCTTACTAAAATACCCTTTTTAACCAATTTTATAAATGCAGCTTCATGTGGTCACAAAGCAATGGCTTCTTCAAATAACAAGGAAGGGTGTTTATTTCTCTGCTTTATGCAGTTCTTGAATATGACATTCCTAAAGTAAGTTTGTTTATCCTTGGTTTCCATTTAAAACAAAAAACATTAAAAACGAAAATGTGTGTATGTGTGTCGTGGGCAAAGGGAGACACCTTATCTTGATGTTAACTTTTTCACATAAGCTGGTTTTCTTGTGTGTTTTTTATAAATCTAAGGTTGTGTCAGCATGCCCTGCAGTTAATTAAAGTAATAAGGAAAGCAACTATACAAGTCTTTTGTGTTTTATGTGGCATTATTTTAACAAAAACCATTTTGTTATATTGTAAATAACATTCAGCCTTTACAAAGCTCTGGAAAACAACATTTCTTATCTCTGGTAAAAAGGAGTAAGTCAACCTGTGTGTGCCTTTTGTAAATCTAAAGGCTTCAGGAAAAAAAAATACTGCCCCTAAAAAGTAACAAAAGTAAAAAACAAAAAACAAAAAACAAAAAACCTTATTTTTATCCAGTGGTTTACAAAGTTAATCTGTGGTATGTATAATTTCTTTTCAAATATTTTCCTTTGGCAAAATCTAGTACAAGCAAGCCTACGGTTTCATATTATGCTCTGGTCATGTAACAGTCTTCTTATCTCCTTCAAAAGTTGCTGTTGGTACTGCATTTGGTTCAGCTTCAAATTTTCCACACTCAGAAATTACCAATGTTACTATAAAGCACAGGAGGAATACTTTTTATCGCCTTTATAAACTGGATATTGCTCAGGGTTTATGGTTGTAAACCTGGGGGGGTTTATGCATGCTCTCATTTTTAAATTGAAACACATATGTAAAAGTGCTAAATGAAAAAAAAAGTGAATGAGGAAAATTTTCTACAAATAGGTTTGCTTTTAAGTGTTTAATCCTTTACAAAACTTCATTAAATGTTAATTTTCAGTAAAATGTTAAGTAAATTAAAAAGGCTGTGGAAATATGTTTCATGAAGGGCTTATCTCACAAGGGGCACTGAGACTATACATCCATATGAACTACGTCTAAATTGGGAGCAGCAATGATACATTGACAATGGCGCAACATCAAAGTATGACAAAAACCCAGGAAAAAACCCATACACAGGCAGAGAGAAGAGAGACTATTTTTACTTGTATCAAATTTTTTTTGAGTAATAAAAATCAAGTTTGAGGAAAAGAAACCGAGTCATGTGGTGAAAAATAAAAAAACACACACAAGGAGGCAATAGACTAGATACATTCACAGAGGATAGTTCCACCAATGACTATTAGCCACGATGGGCAGGGAGGTGTCCCTAGCGTCTCTGCCAGAAGCTGGGAATGGGCAACAGGGGATGGATCATTTGATGATTCCCTGTTTTGTTCATTGCCTCTAACCCATCTATCTTCATTTACTTTTCCCCTGGATTGAACAAGTGATCCTATTCTTTCTGACTTGGTGGATGCCCGAGCAGTTATTTCTCTTTTCTAAATCAGATTATTTCACTTTAATGATGCTGCTTTATCTTTCACACTGATGATCTGTTGCAAGCTTCCCCTTTACTCTAACACTTCCTTCAGATTTTCGGAGATAAACTTAAAGTATTTCCACTACATTTTCAATTCTCTTCTACTATTGATAGTGTTCAGTTATCTCAGTAAACCGAGCTTTGGATTCCTACCTGGATGTCTGGATCCTACAATGCTTCTTCATGTATTTTGTTGGTTTTCCCCTTCACAGAAATTTATGTGTCTCCTGCTTGGTAATATCTCCTTCATATGAGATGATGTCATCTCCCTTGATATTTCTGCTGGTGGGAATTTGAAATGATTACGTAGGGGAAAGTTAAAATTTGTTTTTAGAACGGAAAAACAAAGACAGTCTTATTACTATCCTCAAAGGGGAAGTCATGGAAAACAACTAATTCCAAAGGGAAAATAACAGAGACAGGGGAATTGTTGACACAAAAGACAAAGGAATAGAGAAAGGGCAATGTCTCATTTCTGACCCACCATGGTCAAATAAATAAATAAATAAATAAAATATCCGGATTTGGGTAACTATCCAGTCTATTTCAGCAAAAACTGACTTCAGGTAATTCAAGGTGTTATGAGATACTTACCATAAGTGAATATGATCATAGTTAAGGTATAGGCCAATTTAGGCTATGTAAGTGAAATATTATTTGAGCTTAATATTGTTTGTGCTTAATGCACACTAATGTTATGATGATGATGTGGATAATTCAGATTATTACCTAAATCATCTAAATGTCAATTGGGGCCAGGTCTTCATAGATATTTAGATACTTGAAGATTGAACCAAAAAATCCAGGAAAAAAAATTGTTTGTTATGAATCAACATCGGGCATTTGCCAGCATGGTTTCTTCTTTTTAACCCTTCATGGAAATAGAATTATGTGGCTTAGTTGCCTTAGGCCCCCAGGACCAGTCTTGACACTACAGATGCCCTAGCATGTCAAGGACACCCAACCCGAGAGGTCCATCCATGTCACTGCTCTGAGGTTATGGTTCACCTCTCCAGGGGCAGTGATAGGTAAAGCAAACAGATGCATGGACTTTGCTAAGGCCTCTTAACACAATTATTCTTTACTTAGATCACAGAAGAAGTACACTGTGCTGGACAAAACAATAGAACACTTACATGAATTTCCGTGCCTCAGTTTCCTCATCCATCTAGGGCATTCTTAGAGTTTGTGCCAGAGTCTTTTGGGATACCCTGGATTCCCATTCCTACATCTCATGGCTCCTTCTCTGAATCACAGAATCTCTCTCTCTAACCCCTGCAATCAGTGTCCTACTTCCTCTTTCACATAACTGGTAAGAGACTATCTAACTTCCTATCCCTTTTGTCGGGTGACCTCTTCCAAAGTCAGACTTTTCCTGTGATCAAAGTCTTGCTCTACACTTAACCACACACTCAAGCAGTATTGCTAGGCCAACAACACCTTTTGTGTAGACACAACTATGTGGAGAGATGAGAGCTTCTGTCTGCATAGCTAACATCATTCAGGAGGTGCTCTTCCTATAGCAGCTGAAAAACTCCTTCTGTCAGTGTATACTGTATGTAGACACTGGAGCTCGGTGAGGATGGCTATGGCATAGCTGTAGCACCATAGTGTAGACACTGTCTTCATCCATAAAAGGGGATTTTCCACCAGTGTAGTTAATCCACCTCCCTGAGAGGTAGTCACGAGTTTAATGGAATAATACTTCTGTTGATCGAGCTGCATCTACACCAGGTGGTTATGTTAATGTAATTACGGCACTCCAGGCAGGACATTTTTCACAGCCCTGAAAGATATAGCTAGGTCAATCTAACCTCCAAATTTAGACAGGCCTCTGTAGTGCAGACACAGCCTACGCACCCTACCAGGTGATTCATTGTTCGACACCACCACACCTCTGGAGTTCAGACTTGAAATGAGGGTTTGCCGCAGCTGGCAGGGTTGTTGTGGAAGGGTGTCTCACCAGCATGCATTCCCCCTTCTGGTGGTGCATGTTGTTGGAGGGCCCTTTCCTCATTCACCTCCACCAGACACCATTCAGGCCTGTCTGTGGTCCATTCATTTTGTGACTTGGCCCACTCACCAGGACACTTTCTGTCCCATCCCTGCAGGAGTAAAACAAAGAGTCCAGCAAAATACAAAGAAACCAATTCTTCTGCCCTCCATGGGCCCAATCCTTAGCAAAATCTTCATCCCCTCTCCTGGCTCTGGAAAATTATGTCCTGATCTACTACAAAGCACCTCTTCCCATGGCTTTATTTCTGCAGACCTAGCTCCTCCAAAGTCACTGACCATCAGGGATGTTCCCTAGAATCCTTCTCCCAGGCATTTTTCAGGAGTCTCTTCAAACTCTTCAGGGCCAATGCCAGGGTTCAAACTCCCTCTACCTTTTACTGGGCTGGCCTCACTGACAGAGCTTCCATCTCAGGAGAGAATGCCAACCCTATTCTCCCTCTCAGTCTCCTTCACTAGAAGAGACAATCAGGACTTGTAGCCAATCATCTTCTACACACTTTGGGCAGCACCATATGCACTAATTGTGCTGAACAGCACCCCTTAATCTAGTGTGGGATTTATTCATCCCATCATAGCATGGCACCTGGTGGTGCCTGAAGTGTGTAGAAGATGAGGCCCAGCAAATGTCTGATCATCAAAGTGAATGAGTCTTTGTTTTTGAATGAGTCTACCAAGTGAATGAGTCTACCATGTGAATGTATGATCATCAAAGTTTATTGAGTCTTTGTTTTTAGCCCTGTACTTCCTGCACTTGGAATGTTAGTCCAGGGTGGAGGTAAAAAGACAGCAGTAAGGCAAAGACCAGCTTTACAGTCAAAATAAAGTGTGCAATCTGAAAAAGACAAGCATGGAGAATTCCTAGTCTCCACCAGAATTCATAAGATGTACATGGAAAGATTTCCCCAATATGGTCACACACACCTTTTTTTTTTCCTTTTTCCATGTTAACCAGTGAAAATAAACAGATAAAGGGGGCAAAAAGGAAAGGTTGAGGAAATAACTCAAATCTTTTATAAAAAATCTGATTTCATTACAAATATATTTTAAGAAAGGGTTTTAATTAGTTTCTTGTAAACTTTTCTTGCAAAATAAGGCCTTTTTAATATGTTTTTTAAACATTCACTTTTCTCTATTAGTAAGATTAAATTCAAGTTTGATTACCTTTGAGCAACTTAGGATATAGATATTTAGGCACCTAATGAATATTTCAATAGTATCTAGATGCCTAACTCCCGTTGGTTACAATGGAACTGTAGCTTCTCTCAGTTCCAGTTTGTCCTAACAAATTGACTCACAGTGTCTGCATTCTTGTGCAAAGCACAAATTTATTTAACCCCTTTCTCAGGCCCTCTTTAACCTCCCGGTTTCTCAGGCTGTAGATGAGAGGATTGAGCAAGGGTGTCAGGACTGTATAGAAGACAGAGAACACTTTGTTCAGGTCCCTCAGAATATCATTTTTGGGTAAGACATACACAATGGTTAGAGTCCCATAGAAAACTGTCACCACCATGAGGTGAGAGGAGCAGGTAGAGAAGGCCTTTTGCTTCCCAGTGGCAGATGAGATTCTCAGGATGGTGGCTATAATAGCAACATATGATATAACAGTTAATAGAAATGGGGGGAGAGTGAAAATCGAAGCAAATATGAAAGCTGTAAGTTCCATCAGGCGGGTATCAGTCCTGGAGAGTTTTAACACAGGGGTGATATCACAGAAGAAATGGTCAATTTCATTGGGGCCACAGAAAGTTAATTGTGACACCAACAATACTTTTATGCTAATAGCTAGACATGCACTTATCCAAGAGCCGGCTGCTAGAAGGAGACAGAACCTGCTATTCATAAGGGTTGCATAGTGCAGGGGTTTACATATTGCTAAATACCGATCATAAGACATCGCTGCCAGGGGGTAACATTCTGTAGCTCCCAGAGAACCAAAGAAATACATTTGTACAATGCATCCCCTAAAAGAAATAGTTCTGTCACCAGTTAGGAGACTGGCCAGCATCCTGGGCAGGATGGTTGAAGTGTAGCAGATTTCCAAGCAGGACAAGTTCCCAAGGAAGAAGTACATGGGGGTGTGAAGTTGTTGATCAACCACAACTAGAGCAAAAATGAGGATGTTCCCAACCATCGTCGCAAAGTAGCTAATTAGAAACATCAGGAAGAGAAGGATCTGCAGTTCAGGGAGATTTCCGAATCCAAGGAGGATGAATTTTGTCATGGTGGTTTGATTTTCCCACTCTGTGTTTTCTGTTGATTGCATCTAAGGGAGAGAAAACTTGGCATTTTTAACTGAACAACATAACTTGCATTTGTAACTAATGTCTTATATTTAATTCTAGAGTTATTGATATTCCCTTCTCTCTGCGATTTAGTTGCGCAAGAGCTGGGTCTAGAATCCTGATCAGAAAAGCGATTTGCCTGGCATTTCAGAAGTATAACCAAAATTATTTCTCTATCTCGATAACCTTTCATTTAGTCCTCTTCAGTCCAAATGTCTGATTTGCCTAGTACACAAATTCATTTTTATGCTAACCCACCTCCTCTTATGATAGTTGATGCAAATATTCAGTTTATCCACAGATCCAGCTGCTGCCGTGAGAGTTTTTAGCTAGTGTTCTACCTCTTGCCACTCAACTGAATATGGGCACTTCACTGACTTATACACTTTTAAAATAGATTCATAGATTCCAAAGCCTGAAGGGATCACTATGATCATCCAGTCTGATCTCTGTATAACACGGGGCATAGAACTTCCCCAAAACAATTCCTAGAATAGATCTTTTAGAACAGTGGTTTTCAATCTTTTTTTCATGGACCACTTCAAAATTGCTGAGGGTCTTGGTGGACCACTTAAAGATGTTTCCAACGTTTGTAATGTTAGCTAACTATTGTAAAACACTATGGATAAAAGCACTATGTATATATAAAAACCCCTTAATAATAATGAATGTTTATTTTTTCTACAAATAAAAGGGCAATAAAAGGACACAATGCACAATCCAGGGTCCAGGCACATAATTAGTGGAGCCACGCCTGCATGGCTTCACTAATTAGTGGGGTGGCCCTTTGTTCTCTTGTGTGCAGCCACCCAGGTGTGCATCTTAGAGGGAACTATCCACGGACGACCTGAATGGAGCTCTCAGACCACTGGTTGTCCATGGATCACAGTTTGAGAACATGCTTTAGAACATTCAATCTTGATTTAAAAATTGTCAGGGAAGGAGAGAGGCTCAACCACTAACCTTAGTAAATTGCTCCAATGGTTAATTACACTCACTCTTAAAAATGTACACCTTATTTCCAACCTGAATTTGTCTAGCTCCAACTTCCCATCACTGAATGCTCTTAGACCTCAGTCTGCTATATTGAAGAGACCATTATTAAATGTTTGTTCCCCTTGTAGATACTTATAGACTGTAATCATGTCACCCCTTCACTTTCTATTTGTTAAGGTAAATAGATTGATCTCCTCAAGCCTTTCACTGTAAAACGTGTTTTCTAATTGTTTAATCATTCTTGTGGCTCTTCTCTGAACCCTCTCCAATTCATCAATATTCTTCTGGAATTATGGGCATCAGAACTTGATACAATTTTCTGGCAGTGTTCACACCAGTGCCAAATACAGTGGTAAAATAACCACTCTACTCTGACTTGGCATGCTCCTGTTTGTGCATCCTAGGATCACATTAGATCTGGGATGCATAAATAATCCCACCCTCACTGTCCGATATGCATTTTTTCCTGATTGTACGATCAGTCGTCTTATGCCATAAATCATGAAGTTTAACACTTTCCTGCTGTGACCAGAGCTTAATGCTTCCAATGAAGGCATAAGAGATTCCATTTACACCGGTGTGAGTGAGAGGAAAATGAACCTAAGGACTGGTCCTCACTAGGGCGGGGGATCGACTGTAGATATGCAACTTCAGCTACGTTAATAACGTAGCTGAAGTCAGCGTCTCTACAGCCGACTTACCTCCCATCCTCATGGTGGCGGGCGGCAGCGCAGCCCCCTGTCGACTCCGGCTTACTCCTTCCAGCGAGCTGGAGTTCCGGAGTCGACCACAGAGCTGCTGGTGATCGATTTATCGCTTCCTGACAAGACACAATAAATCGATCGCCAAAAGACCGATTTCTGCCACACCAAGTGAGGACAAGCCCTAAGTGACTCCAGTGGAGTTACTCCTGATTTAGAGGACAGGCTGACTAGAAACATACGTTTATTTTTTTCACTAAGGATTTCAATACCTAATTCGCTGCCTGATAGCATAACCCATATATTTCCATAAGCCGTTCTTTCTCCCACCATAGATAGATAGATAGATAGATAGATAGATAGATAGATAGATAGATA
>ML677535.1:455289-470593 GCA_007922305.1 Dermatemys mawii | reverse complement strand
AATAATAATAATAATAATAATAATAATAATAATAATAATAATAATAAATCTGAGAGATATTAATAGAAATGAATTCTGTAAGTTACAACAGATATTAAATAGGATTTTTAACAAAATACTCTAGCAGAACCGCAGTGTGTAAAAGACAAAGAGGTTCTTTTTATAGAACTACCCAGATCCTCAAGTGGTATGAATTGGCCATATCTCCATTGAAGTCATTGGTCAGATTAAAGAGATATTGGCCTACAGAGAGAGAAAGAGAAGGCACGCATGGCTCTAGATCCTGATGCTTCTTGCACTCACCCTAGATGGAGACCCAGGATCCAGTACTCTTCACCCCAGTGCCTCTTCTCCCCAGTGGAGATCTGGCCTGCTGATTTCAATGGAGCCACACTGATTTAAACCAGCTGAGGCTTTGGCCCAAAATATCAGTGAGATACCTTAGCTAAAAAGCTCCAAAACACAATTTAACCATAGTTCTATGCTCTTATTTTAAAAAAAATAAGATTGACACTATTTGAGAAACTTGAATTTCCCCAGCATTTTCCCTACAGCTGTTTTCACCTCCTTGTTTTTCAGGCTGTAGATGATGGCATTTAACATGGGGGTCAAGATGCTGTATTGGATGGAGACCATTTCCTCCAGAGCCACAGAGGAGACAGAGCTGGGTTTTGTGTACTGGATAAAAGCTGTCAGGTACATCAAGCCAACAACAATTAGGTGGGAGCTGCAGGTGGAAAAGGTTTTTTGCCTGCCCTCTGCAGAGCGTATCCTCAGGATAGTGGAGATGATGTGAATGTAGGAGATCAGGATGAAGAGGAAGGAGCTTGATCCAATCATCAAAACAGTAGTAAAAAGCACCACTTGATTGATGAGGGTCTCAGTACAGGACAGTTGTAATACGGGAGGGAGCTCACAGCTGATATGGTTGATTTCATTGGGGCCACAGAAATGCAACCGGAGGGCTAAAACAATGTTAAGCACGGCATCTATGTAGCCTATTGCCCATGCACCACTCACCAGCAAAACACAGACCCCTTTGCTCATGGTCTTTGTATAATGCAGTGGGTCACAGATGGCCGCGTAGCGGTCATAAGCCATCGCTGAGAGAATACAAATTTCAGTAGCAGCCAGCAGGAAAAAGAAGAACATCTGGGCAAAGCAGCCATTGACAGAAATGGTTTTGTGCTCTGCTAGGAAATTCACCAACATCTTGGGGACAATGGCTGAGGAATAGCAGATATCGACCAAGGACAAATGAGACAGGAAGAAGTACATGGGGGTGTGAAGATGAGGATCAGCCCTTATCACCAGCATGATCACCATGTTCATCAAAAGAGTGATTATGTAGATAACGAAAAATATTAGGAAGAGAAAAATCTGAAGTTGTGAGTCATTGGAAAGTCCTAGGAGAATAAATTCGGTCACTTTCGTTCCATTTCCCATTGATGCTGTCTCAGGAAATCAGTCCTGTCAGACTGGAAAAAAATAATGAAATTAACACATATAAATACATTGAAATGGCTGGTTGAGATCATCTGACCAGTCGGATGAATGTAAGGAAAGGCCAACTACTTCCTATACAATATGTTTCTAATAGACAAAATAGGGTAGATGCACAAAAGGACTTCGGCACCTACCTACCACTTTAGGTACCTAAATGCCAGAATCAAGTCCCACTGTACATTCCCACTGTATATAAAAATGACCAATAGAAATGCTCCCCAAAGTGCAGAATGGATTCTATAAAGGAAGAGATGGTGGAACAATACTGAGTAACTGCTAGAGTCTGTCTAGGAGAGAATATATGAACAAACACAGTGAGGGTGCCAAGTGTCTGCACTGGAGCAGCTGTGGCAAGTATGGATTTGTATGAACTATGCACTGTAACAAACACCAAACTAAAAGCGCTCTAGAGAGAGAAGAGGTTAAGATTTAATTGGATAGGGCAATTGTCACAGATTAAATGGTGCAGTCAAACAGGCTGGAAAACTTTAAGAAAAGAAGGCAAAACAAGCCTGTGTACATTGATGTTGCCATGGCAGCAGAGAGAAACATAAAAAAGAAACAAGGAGAGAAGATGAAGAAGTATGAAGGACTCTGCCTCAAAGGCTAGCAGTTTTGGAAAACTAGAACAAAGACAATCCCCGCAGTTATTGGAGGACTTGGAGAGATCCCTATCAGTATGGACATGTTCGGAGTGCAAGACATCACGGTCAATGACTTCCAGCTAGGGTGACCAGATGTCCCGATTTTATAGGGACAGTCCTGATGTCGGGGTCTTTTTCATATATAGGTTCCTGTTACCCCCACCCTCTGTCCAGATTTTTCACATTTGCTGTCCGGTCACCCTACTTCCAGCAGACAGCACTCTAAGGCACAATGACAATGTGAAAGAAAGTCAAAGGAGAATGAATAAATTTGAGCACTTAAAATACAGGAATTCTGCAGAGGGTTTAACAAATCTCTTGACTACCTAAACCTACAGAGTCCGTTCACCCAGGATTTGCTGGTGACTCATGCAGATATATTTCAGTTAGCAGCTAAAAAATATCCTTTTTAAGATAAAAGATTTTGTATCTTGTGAAAGTTATTTCTTTTTTAAAAGTCCATCTTATGTATGAGGGACACTTATAATAATCATAATAAAGGAATGTGTTCAACAAACACTTTTTAGGCACACAGACATTATTTTAAAAAGAGGGATCCGACTGAACGTTGATGGGACTTTTGTGCCTAAATCACTTAAGTTCCTTTGAAAATCTGACCCAATGGCACTTCTGACTATCAGGCTGCTCATATGTAAGAGAATGTCTCCAACCCTCCTGGAAATGAGAGGCTATTTTGACATTGACTTTAGGTGGAAATGAGACTAGAGCCAGTGTTCTGTCCAATGTCAAATCTGTGTTTAATCCCGAATGTCTCCCAGAGATAAACTAAATATTTTCTGCATTATTAGTTCATCAGACAAACACCCAAGTGAAGAGATATTGCACTAGAATCTGAATGTCAACACAGCCAGATTTGGTGCAAAGGGAACTCCAAAGCTAAGTCCTTTCTTCCGAGCATGCCCTGTCCCTACCCTAACTACCCATTAACACACACTCACCACAAATAGAAATTACTGCTAACCCGCACCAGCTGATGTCATTTTTCTCAGTGCTGTCCTGGGTGTTTCAAATAGCAGCTGGGATGCAGCCATGGCCCCTTTGGTGTAACTGAATCTGTGGAAGCAGACAGCCACATCCAGGCAGAAGTCAACGGGACCCTGCAGAGATACCAACTCCTACATAAGTGGGGCAGATTCTGGTCCTTTGAAATTGAAAGAATAAGAAGATTAAAAAGGAACACAAATATGAATCAACTCACCTGCCTGTTGAACATGTATCATAGAGATGGTGAGATCATCTGACCTGTGTTTTTCTCTTTCTGTTTTCTTAGTTTACCTCCAGTATATGGATTTAGCTATCTACTCTGTCTTTATGCATCTGGAATGCAGCATCTCAGGACATCTAACGTGTCTATTGATGTGATTCTTCTACCCCTTCCACAGAGCAGTGAAACCCCTCCAAGCGTGTATGGTTATCTGTGGGAGTAGAGCAAAGAGCCTTTTCTGAGATGACTCAAAGACTACAAGATGATTTTTTAACATCTGTTTAAATGCTGTTTTGTTCCCCCTGGGACAAGATCCCTGAAGTTCACTCTCTGTAACAAGCTCCCACTGACATCGGGCTGAGTCAGCCCTAAAAAACGCTCTGTATTACATAAGAATGAGAGCAATGGAACTTGGATTATCGAAGGGTTTAGATATCCAATCTCAGCAAGTGTCAATAAAAAAGATGTGGATTTAGTCTCCAGAACAGCCTAAGGAGCTAGACACCCAAATAGCAAATCATTTCATCTCTCTAACAGTGCTCTGAAGCTCTTAGCCAAATATATATAATTACCACAACATGGTCAGCCAGACTTAAACTTCACTAAGAAATGGACATAGGATAGGGAATGGGGAAAAGAATAGACTGAATATGATGGCTGTAAACAATAGACATTGAGACAAAGGAGGAGATAAATTGTAAGGGTGTATTTCTTTTAGATGAACAGTTTATTCATCCAACAGGGAAGTTTCAGTCAGCTCAAAATTATTCATAATTTTAACAGATCTTTTTCTGAATTGTTTCAACCAAAAAAAAATGGGCTAAATTCACAGAATAGCAGGAAGAAGAGGAATCCCAGGGCTGCTGATTTTTCTTGGAAGTTTAGTTCATTGGTTAGGTCACATTCCTTCCATATGGGAGACAATAGTTTTCTTCCCTTGTCTACCTGTTGGGCAGCAGAGAACTGAAGTGACATCTCCCAATACTGAGGAGAGAGATTTAATCTCTGGGCTAGAAGGTATTCTGAGGTATTTAAGATGTTCCACATTTTATAAATTATTAAATAAAATAATCAATGGATGATGGACTTGGGTTTATGTAGGGCATGGAACCATCAGGAGCCATGGGGCTGCCTGTCAAACTCTTGAGGTCGAACTTCCCATGGTCTGTGTCCAGAGTGGGTAATGGGAAGTGGAGCGCAGGGTGGTTACAACTACTCCCAGTTGCAGCCTGATGATGTTAACTGCCTGGTTATGCTGCAGACCTGGGTTCTAGAGCCAGGGGGCTTTACATTCAAATAAAGAGATACAAAAGTCTTGTTCTGGGTTAGGGTTTTAAAGTCAACAGGTAATTTAAAAGGATGTAAGTACCTAGCTCCCTTACAGCCCTTTAAAATCCCAGACATGATCTCTCTAATGACCACGGTCAATCTTTGTTGCTCGTGTAGGCTGAGCTGAGGGTGCTAGCCAACATTTTCAGTGCAAATGGATTTTTAAAATTTTCTGAAACCATAAAACCAATCAATCTTCCGCCACACAAATATGCAATAAGAGTCTTTGGATGTGATCTATTAAAAGCCCTGGGCTTTTAAGTTTTCTGGTTTTTCCCACTTACTGGTCTAGAAGCTGCATGCAAACCAGGGAAGACTCCACCTCAGAGTTCCTGTTTAACTGCATAAAAATGCTGAGGGTCCCATAGAATCAAGTCACCATAATGAGGTGTGAGGGGTGGGTGGAAGAGGCTGTTTCCCCTTGGTGGAACAGATCCTGAGGATGGTGTAGAGAATGTTGTCATTAGTTGCTAGGGTCAGCAGAAAGAGAACCATAATCATAATGGAAGCCATGATGATGGGTATCTTGCTACGCAAGTACTGCCACAATGGAGCTTCATGACTGGAACTAGATCACAGAAGAAATGGCTGATTTCGTTGGATGTGCAAAATGGTAATCTGAAGGGCAAGGTGATTATGGGAATCAGGAACCTGTTTATCCAAGACCCTGCTGCCAGTTCCAGGCATACCCTGGTGTTCATGATGGCTGTGTCATGAAGTGGTTTTCAGACTGATATGTCTCCATCATAACGAATCACCACAAGGAATTCACACTCAGTGACGGCCATGGAACAAAAGAAATAAAACTGGGCAATGCAGACCGAGAAGGTGATTTGTCTCGTGGCACAAGTAGCAGTCCCTAGCATCTTGAGCATAGTAGAAGTGGTGTACCAGACCTCTAGGAAGAAGAAATACCAGAGGAAGAAGAACATGGGTGTATGAAGACTCCAATTGGATGAGATGACAGATAATATTCCCAGCAGATTGGCGGAAGTGATTATTCCCTTCTATTCAGCACTGGTGAGGCCACACCTGGAGTATTGCGTCCAGTTTTGGTCCCCCACTACAGAAGGGATGTGGACAAATTGAAGAGTCCAGCAGAGGGCAACAAAAATGATTAGGGGGCTGAGACACATGACTTAGAAGGAGGGGCTGAGGGAACTGGCGTTATTTAGTCTGAACAATGATAAAAGACAAAATGATAAAAGACAAAAACACTGTGTTCCCCACGGCCAAACACTTTTCACAAAATAGTCACTCCATGTCTGACCTCTCAGTCCTTGCCAGGAAAGCTGCACAACAACTTCCAAAGATGACTCTTGGAGTTTAAATTCATAATTTAGTTAAGCAATAAAAATCTTAATCTTAAAAAACACCCTGAATTTCTGGCTTATTACAACAACCTGTAACCCACAACCCTGCCTTCTTTGTCCTATGATTGCAGAGGTGTTAATGGGCCACTTTGCCTTAAATTGTTTCTTACAATATGCATTTTCTACTTATGCTAAACAATCTGCTGCACCATAGGTTTGGCTGTGACACTCTGACTACCTTTCCCAGACTTGAGAAAGAGCTCAACAGTAATAAGGGGTTTTGATTTTTTTAAAATCATTTTGATCATTTTTCTGTATGAGTTCATTTAAGAGAGAATTGATTGCCCGGTTTCACCCATGTAGTCACTCTTGGGACATCTAGTACAATTGATGAGGTATACCATATGTAGTCATAGGCATGTGTAAGACACAGGGGTCTGGAAAGGTGTGTTGTGGGAGGTGTTGATCATTGTGGCAATGGAAATATATCTGGAGGCTTGCATCTGTTGTTCTGGCAGGGTCTGTTGCCACTTTGAGTTGATGTGTCCTGGTCTGTAGGGCGCTTGCTTCTGGTGATGATCTTGGAGAGACTGAGGGCTTGTTTGGAGGCCAGAAGAGGAGGTTCAGGAAAAAAAATTGGGATGGGGTCCCCATTTGGCATGGTTTTAGTTGTTTGATGATACCCTACATGGGTTGGTAGGTGACAACTAGAGGTGCCATTGTCATAGGGGTTTGTTTGGGGGTTTTTTGTATTGAAGCAGGTTCTCTCTGGCTTTCTGGGTGATCCATTCCATGATGTGATCTACTTCTCTGGTGGAATGTCCTTATTTGATGAAGGCAGTTTTGAGTGTATTAAAAAGTATATCCTAGACTTTCTCCTCAGAGCATATGCTGTGGTATCTGTGTGTTTGGCTGTAAATACCAGATTTCTTGGTGTGTTTGGGGTGATTACTGGACCTGTGAAGGTAGGTGTGGGATTGTGGGTTTCTTGTTTATAGCTATCTGTAGGGTTCCGTTACTGAAATTGATTGTTGTGTTTAGGAAGTTGTTGCTGGTGCCAATGTGTTCCAGACAGAGTTTAATGGATGGGGGATGGTTGCTGAAGCTGTGGTGAAAATATATGACACAGTTAAGCTCATCAGTTCACAGGATGAAACTCAAATATAACATTGGTTTTGTGGTGCTTTTGTCCAGAAATTCTTCAAGGTTGTCCATGAAGCGGTTGGAATATTGGGGAGCCATGGTAGTACCCATTACTGCCCGCATTGGGTAAAGTGCTTGTTGTTCAATGTAAAACTATTTCTTACCCATCCTGGCTAATGACCATTAATGGACTTAACCTCCATGAATTTATCCAGTTCTCTTTTAAACCCTGTTATAGTCCTAGCCTTCACAACCTCCTCAGGCAAGGAGTTCCACAGGTTGACTGTGCGCTGTGTGAAGAACTTCCTTTTATTTGTTTTAAACCTGCTGCCCACTAATTTCATTTGTTGGCCCCTAGTTCTTCTATTATGGGAACAAGTAAATAACTTTTCCTTATTCACTTTCTCCACAGCACTCATGATTTTATATATCTCTATCATATCCCCCCTTAGTGTCCTCTTTTCCAAGCTGAAAATTCCTAGCCCCTTTAATCTTTCCTCATATGGGACTTGTTCCAAACCCCTAATCATTTTAGTTGCCCTTCTCTGAATCTTTTCTAATGTCAGTATACCTTTTATGAGATAAGGAGGCCACCTCACTATTTACCCCTTCCTCCAAATCATATATGAATAAGTTGAATAGGATTGGTCCTAGGACTGACCCTTGGGGAACACCACTAGTTATCCCTCTCCATTCTGAAAATTTACCATTTATTCCTACCCTTTGTTCCCTGTCTTTTAACCAGTTCTCAATCCATGAAAGAATCTTCCCTCTTATCCCATGACAACTTAATTTATGTCAGAGCCTTTGCTGAGGGACCTTGTCACATGCTTTCTGGAAATCTAATTACACTATGTCCACTGGATCCCCCTTGTCCACATGTTTGTTGACCCCTTCAAAGAACTCTAATAGATTTGTAAGATATGATTTCCCTTTACAGAAACCACGTTGACTTTCGCCCAACAATTTATGTTCTTCTATGTGCCTGGCAATTTTGTTCTTTACTATTGTTTCAACTAATTTGCCTGGTACTGATATTAGACTTACTGGTCTGTAACTGTCGGGATCACCTCTAGAGTCCTTTTTAAATATTGGTGTTTCATTAGCTATCTTCTAGTCTATTCAATTGACTACACAGTTTGCACTGTCTCTGTATCGAGGCCAGAGCCAACTGACCACGGTGTTTGCATGGTCCCTGCCTAACGGGCCCAAGGGCTATAGACTCTTTACTGTTTAACCGCCGCCTCGGGGCAAGGGCATACGGGACCCTGTGAGAACCTGTTTCTGTCTAAGGGCAGAAGCTAATTGCCTATCAGAGAATTCAATCCTGTTAGGCCAGTCAGGATACCAACTAAGTCGCTCCAAATACTAGGCCAAGCTCCCGATGGTGTAGCGAGGCGGTGTAGCGAGGCGGTGTGGCCTCCCTCAGACCTGGCGGGGGATGACCACCACCCAACTACACATCCCTTTTCTGTCATTCCAGCAGTGTAAAGGTGTCTTCAAGAACTTGAAAAAATAGTGTTATATCCACTTTAATGCCCATTTACACTGCCAAAAGAGACCAGAGCTGCCTTATTGTGAATGAGAAGCAGGCCCATGTAATATAGTTTACAAGCACTCGGCCAAACTGTGTATTATTATTATTAGGATAACCAGATAAATGAATTTAATAGTGGCATGTTTTGATGTTTCACTTGATTTTCCTTTGCTGCCTGCCTAAATTAATGATATCCAGCCACTGAACAATCAGGCCATGTCCTACTGAAAGCCTTTATCAAGACTTTCTTGACATCTTTGTTTCTTAGTGTGTAAATGAAAGGGTTAAGCAATGGTGTCACAATAGTATTGAAAATGGAGACAATTTTGTTCATGTCCAGCGAGTTCTGTTTAGAAGGCTTGATGTACAGAAAGATGGAAGAGCTGTACAATATAAGCACAATGGTGAGATGGGCAGAGCAAGTGGAAAAGGCCTTTTTTTTGCCTTGAGCAGATGGGATTCTCACGATGGTGGAAATGATGTAAATGTAGGAGCCAAGGATGACCACACAGGACCCCATAATGACAATAAAGGAAAGAGCAATATACACCATTTCAACAAGGTGTGTGTCTGTGCAGGAGAGCACTATCAAAGAATCTATGTCACAGAGGAAATGGTTGATGACTGTAGGGCCACAGAAGGACAACCTGGTGATCAGAAATGCCGGCACAGAAATAATCAGGAAACTACCTACCCATGAGCCAAGGGCCAACTGAGTGGAAAAGGTGCTGTTCATTATGGAGCTATAGTGCAATGGGTGGCATATGGCCAAATAGCGATCATAGGCCATGACGGCCAGGAGTAGAAATTCAGTGCAGCCTAAGGAGAAAACAAAGTACATCTGCAGGAGGCAGCTAGGGAAGGAGATAGTTTTGCTTTGTGACATGAGATTGGCAAGAATTTTGGGAATGTAGGCTGTGGTGAGCCAGATCTCCAGGAAGGAGAGATTGCAGAGGAAGTAGTACATGGGGTTGCGGAGGCAACGGTTGGTCCCCACTAAGGATATGATGGTGGTGTTTCCTGTGAATGTCAGGAGGTACATTAACAAGAATATCATGAAGAGTGACATTTGCAAATACCGAGAGCCAGGGAACCCAAGCAGAATAAATTCCTTCACATTGGTGTGATTTCCTTTCACCATTGGGGCCAGGTGGTGTACCTGCCAAAATACATGAAACTGTAAAGGGAAGAAAAGAAATACATAGGTGTTATTGTTAGATCCATGTCATTGTTGATAGACAATGAACAGAGCAGTCACATATATATCAGGATGCTGAACAGAACTTGTCTGATGTAGCACACATTCATAGAATCATGGAAGATTAGGGTTGGAAGATACTTCAGGGGGTCATCTAATACAACCCCCTGCTCAAAGCTCTCAACAGGAGCCTGGAGCCCTCAGCATATTGTCGGCTCAGAGCATTAAACAGAGATGGGCACCCATTCAACTCCAATACCTGGAATCAGAACCCTGATTCCTTGTTCATTTGTCTCAGCCATTAGAACATACTCCTTCACACAGATCCTGAAACTGCATCCAAGAGCCCTATATTTTTTTTAAAAAAAAAAAAAGACGTGATTTGGGGTGCCTCTGTTTTGGGATGTCTGCTCTGAGACATCTTAAAGAGGCCTGCCTCTAGCATACAACTTGGTCCCCATTTCTAACACTGAAAAGGACAACCCGCTGTTGCTGTTGATGATACTCTCATTTTTGGTTATGCCTCCTTCGATCAATAGTAACTGTGATGGCATCATAGATTGGCAGATTTCATTCTCCTCTAACTTTGGTCATAGTTTATATTAATAAATAGTCTATGAAGGATTGATAATTGATGTTTTCATAATTGCTTAAGGCAATTTGTACTGAGTTCACTGGTCAAAATATGTTTTTTATTAACCTGAATTACAGCCATTTGTAAAACTTTCTGTTGATATGCTTATAACTATCTGGGACATCTAATGCCCATGTCTCTAACATACTATTATAATTGTTATTAATTTATCATTATTAATTATTATTAATAATAATAATAATTATTATTATTATTACTACTACTACTACTACTACTATTACTACTATTATTTGGTCTATGCAATCCGGTCAAGCCAAGCCAGAGCATTCTTATCAATGATGTTTGAGGCATGAAGATCTCCAGGAAGTTGAGTCATTTTGCAGTCCTCAACAATCTGAGTCATGGTTTGTGGCTGCCTACAATGACATTAGGAACCATCTCTAAAATGTTACTGAAATCTGTGGCAGCACCAATTCCATGTCCAGGATGAAATCACTTCAGAAGGCTCCATTGTCTTTGTGGTAAATCAAATCCTGGTTGAAATTAAGTGGTGTCTGAGACAAGATAATTGTTTGTCACTTTCTCTGTGGACCATGAAACTCGCCACGTGGCCTCTTCCATAAATCCCTTATCCGGAAAATTTATCCACAAAGTGCAATGTGAGGGCAGATGACCATGTGGTGGACTAAACAAGTCCTTAATTAACAGTATATGTGGGTATAATATATTTATAATCTATTAATCATTTATAGGAAGGCTGGTCAGAATTTTTTTTAATAAATTCAGCATATAATATCAATGTTTATTTTAAAGCATTGTTTCCTAATTTTAGCTATTTAAATTTTCACAGTTGTGCCAAATGATGAGAAGGGAGGCAGACAATGGGTGGGTCAGACAATAATTATTTAATGTCTGTAAATGCTGAGTTTCTCATATTTAAAGCTTCATGTCCCTTAAAACACAATCTGTCAACATCACATGTCAAAACACACAAAGTAAATACCTTTGAATCAAATTCTAAGAAGTTCTCAGACAGCATTTTCCTTACTTTGCTTACCTGTAAATTTAGATTATTCTCAATGGAAATATTTTATTGGTTTGCATGTGTAAGGTAAAATTGATGTTTATTGACATGTAGCAATAAAAATCTAATCCTTCAAAGCCAATTTATAAAGCATTTATAAATGGTACCCTAATATAAAGTTTGATCCCATTTTCTTCAGTTTAATAACCCTTCTGCCAACTTCACTCTCTTCAGGATATTTTCACCAATGTAACTGATGTGAATTTAGTAAAAAATTATGTTGATGATACACAAGAGAGAAGGGAATCCATGTCCTCCTTTCTGAGCTGTACTGATTGCAGAACTACTTTTCTTGTCTCTTCAGCAATATTTTTTTTTGCTCTCTAAACTCATCAGATCTCATTCAGAGTCAATAGTGGGGGAGATGGGTTTATTCTGGAAAGTGTAGAGTCTGCCTTATTTGCAAAACTGAAATTATTCTGCAGGACAGTAAGGTGGTGAAACTGATCAGAAACTGACTATAAACACTTGTGAAATTAATCTAATCTGTTTTTATACTGGAGTGTGGGCACACATGCAGAAACATGGGCTGGTATTCTCAGAGAAGTTTGAGGGAATTAGGCACCCAAAACCACTGAATTTCAATGGAATGTATGCACCAAACTCCTTTAGAATCCAATAAAAATCTAACCTAAATCCTCCTCCCCCAGTCCAGTATAAACAAAGAAAAGAAAATCAGGCTGAAAAATGTGTTCTGTTTAAGGAACAAGTATTAACATGAATGCTAGTAATAATAAAAAAAACAGGTTTTCATTTAAATTAAACTGGTGTAAATGCTAAGTATTCTGGGAAGGTACTTGAAGAATTTTCAAAACATACTCACAGTGTGTGTAGCAAACCTGTGGATGTATCCTGAACTGAAAAAAAAAATCATTTGATATCACATCATATGCAGAAGAAAGTGATCTCTTAGCGTGGTCAGAAAACCAAAACCAGTCATGCTGTTTCTCTAACATATACTTCTTTTGAAACTGGTCAAATGGTTCAAGCACTTAGCCTGCCCTACTGGAGTCAAACATACAATATCTTTAATAGATTGAAGGCACATCACATTGTAATTGAAAACCGAAGTATTTATATCATATATGCTTAGCTTTTCTTGCATGCTCTATTCACGCAAAATAACAGTATACGACTCAGGAAGGCTGATTTCATCTGCTCAGAGGCAGCCTTGGGACATGATCTACAGAGAATTTCAGACACTTTCTCTTGAGCTTTGGGGTGTGTTCTTTGTGAGGTCATTAAATAAATAACTCAAGGGCCAGGCCTCAGAGAAGCTGGCTGTAATTCCCACATGTCTGTAAGGCTGTTTTGAACTCACACACTTGCCTACATAGAGTTCCCCTGCACTAAATTCTGAACAACGTCTACAGGCTTTTGCCACATGTCAAACCTCCACTCATTATTCTTAGATCTTGTCCCCAAAAGAGTGGGCTGAATAACAGTGCACAGTGGGACAGCCAAATAGCAATAATACTTAGCTATTACACTGGGCTTTAAATTGGTAGATCTCAAAGTCTTTTACCAAGGAAGGCAGGGTTCCCATTTCACAGATGGGGAAACTGAAGCACAGAAATAGGACCAATTACATTGGAATGAGTGAGAGGGGAATCAGCCCCACTGACTGCAGTGGAGTTGCTCCTGATTTACACCAGAGTGAGCGAGGAGACAACCAGACCCACTGCATTCAGTAATTCATAGATATTAAAGCCAGAATGTACCATTATGATCTGACCTCTTGTATCACCCCAGTCAGGTAATTTTACCCCATGATTCCTACAAGACCCTAAGGGTAGTCTGAGCAACAGCATCACTTTTAGAAGAGACATTCCATCCTCATTTAAGGATTTCAAGTGATGGCAAACTTGCCACACCCATTACACATTGTTCCAATGATTAATGACTTGCATGGTGCAAAATGTGCTTCTTATATCCAGGGTGAATTGGATCTCGTTCTGCTTTTGTTCACTAAGTTAAGGAAACCTCTACTATCAGAAATATTATCCTTTGGCAGATACGTTTCACTACATTGCCAAAGGTATATCACAATGTAAACCAACAACGGTCTGGCCAGTGTATAACATTACAGAACACTCCTGTAACAGGGAGAAGCAAGTGGTGCCATGTCAGGCATATGCGGGTGGAAGTGTGCCCTGCAGAGACCTCTGAGACATTGGGAAAAATGTTCACAAATGTCTGAAGGCCAGATGTTTAAAGGTAGTTAGGCACCCCACTGAAATCCATAGGAGTTAGAGCAATAGCCTGACTGGGTGGTGCTGTAAATCCCTCGAGACATCTAACTTCATTCTCAGGAGCCTAAACACTTTTGTCGCTTTTGAATATTTTAACTGCAAGACCGACCAGGGTGAAACAAACCTTGTGTTGCAAGTTCAGCCAGATAATGAGTCAGGGATGTAGCCCTTTAAGACCAGAGATTGCTGGGAGTTGCAGACTCCAGACAGGGCACATGATGTAGATTGGGTCAGCTGACAAAGGATCATGTGACTATCACCATGCAGACTATAGAAAGAAAGACCCTGAGTCCAGTCCTTCCATGGGGACATAGCAGAAGGCTGCTAGAGTAGCTGTGAAGAGGTAACTATTTTTTTCCCACACAAAACACTGTAATATCAGAAAATGTGTCTTAGCGGAAATCAAAGTTTTCCACCGGAGAATGTCAATGTTGACAAAATATCGCAATTTGCTGTTGGAAAAGGAAAAGTAAATATAGAATTAAAGTTGGGCATTAAAAAATATTTCCAAAGGTCAAATTGAAACAACATATTTCATTTTTAAATAAGGGCTTTATTTTTTTAAAAATTGACATATTGACTTAAATTAAGACCGAGAAGGGATGAGAGGAGAAACAGAGGTGACGGGAGAGGACAAGCAATTTTACTAAGGTCCACACAGCAGGTGAATGAGAGAATCAGGAACAGGGACTCAGGTGTCCTGAGGCCTCGCCTTGTGCTCTAGTCAGAAGCCCATAATTCCTGCCGCTGCACAACATTTAGATGGGCAGAAAATTGTAATGGGGGTTGCACATATAGTTGCATTAATTATTTGGCTTGTCCGCTATAAGTATCTCTACACAACCCATGGACGTGAGCCTCCAAACCTAGGCTGACAGTCCTGGTCTTGTGCTGTTGCACTAAGGAATGCTCCCCCGTCGACTCCATTTCCACCTCTTGCAGAAGTGGAGTTCTGGAGTCGAAGGGGAGCGTGCTCAGGGAACGATGGAGTGTGAACAAACTTCTGGGTTCTGATCCACAGAAATGAGCACCTTGGGGCACTTATGGAGCACTCTGCCTGATGTGGGGTGGGTCGGGGGCGAGGAGAGAGACAGGTGGAGAGCATACACATGTATCCCCACTGACCTATCTAATCATCTCTTTATCCAACTATCCATCTATCCAACTGTCTGTCTGTATAATCATCTGCCCAGCCATCTAATTGTCTTTCTTGCTGTCAAGATGTCTGTCCATTTTTTTCTCCTTCTGCTATTTGTCCATCCAAGTATCTATCTCTTGGTCTGGTTCACTGTCTGCCTACAATTCTGTGAATCTGCCTTCCAAGCTGTTCATCTATCTAATCATCTCTCGGTCCCCCTGGCTAAATATGTTTACACTCTATCTAATCTATCTATCTATCTATCTATCCATCTATCTATCCCCATCCACCCTATCTATCTATCTATCTATCTATCTATCTATCTATCTATCTATCTATC